>CM017762.1:28961180-29561180 GCA_008009225.1 Acer yangbiense | reverse complement strand
CTCTTGTACTCTGTTGCTTCTCTGATGATCTGCTCATCAAATGCCTACTGAGCTTTGCTCCCATTTTTCTTGGCCCTCTTAAATGGATCAATCACTAATAATTATATTGCCAAAAAGAAAAAAAAGACATAGTATGCAATGTTGTTGAATAAGAAAGATGAGAAATGGTTTGAATCAGAATTCTTGATGGGGTTTTAAAGGGATTTTGAGACGGAGAGGTCTAGGGAAACAAATGGTCATATCCACAATGTTACGAAAATCATGAATGAGACAATCCCGTCATAAGATAAAAACGTTACGTGATAACAAGATTAGATACGATTGGACGAAAGAAAAGTAATTTTTTTAATTGAACAGTTCTAGATAAGATCGTCTCATGGAAGTTTTTCTCTACTATAACGAATTGAATCCCCGAAAATTCTTTATATTCCAATTGGATGCATGGGAATTAATTACTCCTAATTTTGAAAATGCAGTTTCTTGCTAGATGTCTTGTTCTATAACTTACAAAGCTTGAAAGCGTTGCCCAATTGTTAGAATCTTGGCTTCTCAGACAAAACAATGGTGATGAAAACAAGGTGTTTTGTCCAAGAAACATATATGATATATATAAACGGACAGTCTTTCTATTATCAGTTCGAATTGATATAAAATATATCAGTGGGCCATTGGATTTAAAAGATGCTTTGACAAGTGCATGCAGCCAAGTCAAAGTATTTAAATTCAATGGTCTACATATAAGGAACTGATATATCTTTTGTCAGTTCAAACTGATAATAGAAAAATTGTATAAACAGAAGTGATTTGGTTAGAATCTTTTTGTCACTATTGGAGGAAAAAGTAAAGACAACAAGGTGTGTGCAGAAACAGAACCTCCACTTACTTTGATGAGAATCTTAATTGTCTCCAATTACAATATAATTGGAGCTATCTGTGTTTGTTGAATATAGTTTATCACACATGGAAATTTATTAGAATGTATAAATTAATATACAGGGAGAGTAATGATCAGGTACCAGATCTCGTACGTTTTTTTTTGCACGGGATTCAACTTTCTAATATTATGAAGTTTATTATGTAATATTACAAAGTCACACTGTAACGATACAGAATTCGGATCCCGCACGTTTTTATTATATATGTGAATGTATTTGAATTTGACTGTATCTTCATATAGCCAACCATTTGACTTGTGAATATATTTACTTTTGAGCAGCATAGAATGAGTTGAGATTCTCTTGTTCGGAGATTGTCTTGTTCAAATTACAGCTATTAATTTTCTTGCTTATATGATATAGCTAATAACAGATAACTAGCCTAAAAGATAATTTTAAAGAAATAAAATTTAAAAAAAAAAAAACAACTTCTTGTGAGTGGAAACTAGGATGGTTTTCATATTTTATGAGAATTACAACATTTTTTGTTTAATTTGAGCATGATAGCTAGATAAAAGTGATATTTGTTGGATAAAAAATTGAATATTTTGCTTTTTGGTCCTTTGTGCAAGATGGATCAATATGATAGAATAAATCAAATCTCTTAAACGTCATAGTGTGGTGTTATGATATGCACACTAAAAAATATAATTGAAGTAAATTTCATCGGTCAAAAGCTTCTAACATTTGAGATTTGATATCCGATGAATTCGGATACTTTCGAGGTAAACCGCAGGAATTATTATGATTATTATGATCATTATTATGATTTGATCATCATAGAATCAAGAACCCATTAATCAGAAATCTAGTTTCGTACGCAATTTGTTGCTGAAACAATGCGAATTCGAACGAGTAAAGGTCTGTACGATCAGGATCAGCTAACTAACACATTTCTTACTAACTGTATGACAAAGATTCACCAAGAAGTGTTTTTCAGGTTTGATGAATAAAGAACTTGTGATTCAAATCTCTCCTAATAATATACTTCATCCACCAATGCCAGCAGCCACCCTAATTGAGTATGGAACATGTTCTCCTAGGATCCGGATCCTCTACTGATCTAAACTTTTTTCATGACATAAAACACTTGAAGATAATATTATTTATTTAAAGATAATGGAAGTAAAAAAAATAAACAAATAAATTTCAGACATTGATTATGTTGGATCGACCAAAGTCCCACATTGGATAGACATAGGATGATTAAGGGTAAATCCGTGTAGGCTTAGAATTGAAGCGGATAATATCATAGATCAGCAGAGGATCCAAATAAATCGGATACTCTAAAATATAAATTTTATGTTTATTTTAGGTGTGAGTAGTGAAAAAAAAACCGAAATTTAATCATTTTTATATACTTAACTTCAAAAACATATTTTGATATATATGCACACAGTTTTTCTCCTGTAGTTTAATATTATCTATTAAATTCTCTCTCCCATTTTAATATGGTAATTAAATATTATCTAAAAACATGGTAAAAACTAAAATTAAAATATTATTTGAAAAATAAAAGGAAACAATTTAATTATTATTGATTTAAAAATATTAAGAAATTGTAAATAATAAATTAAAATTAATAGTTGAATATCAATAATTTCAAAATTGATTATTTCTGATAGTTAGGTTACAATAGTTAAAAATAGTATTGTATATTTGAGGGCAAGGTTCTGGTGGTTAGAAATAGTATTGTGTTTCCTAGGACTATTTATGAGGTTTAACTATTATAGTCGGAAAATATTCATCTTTTCCGAAGACTAGGTACTTGTTGTCAAAAATAGTATTGGCGCCAATCTTTGGCACCATTTTCACATTATTTTTTACGACTTTAGACAATATTTTCGAATGTATTTGTTCCGTCGTAACAAATATACATTATTGTTACACTTTTTCAACGACCATATTTTTGTTGTTGGAAAGGAAAAACAACGATTACTGACCATAATTTCACTCTGTCAAAAAAGGTTGATCGGAAAAGGCACTATTTCTTGTAGTGATTCAACCAATAAGATTTGGGAAGATATTTTGAAAATTTTGAAATTGTGGTTCAAATCTCTCCAAAATACTTGAAGTATGTAAATTGTGTGTTTAAATTCCATTATTTACTTTGTTTCATGTTTAGGTGACTGAGTTTTTGTTGTTTTGTTGAATGGCTGAAGATCTTGGTGGAAAAAAATGGAAGAAAATCTCAAAGTGTAATATTTCAACAACAAAAATCAATAAAGAATTCTTATTTATAATTTACAATTGTAGCTAACCACGAATGAAATGTATTAAAGAGTGGATTCGACCTAGGGAATCCAAGCTAAAAATAACAACAAAATTACATTAAAATATGGACTTAAATCAGCTGTAAAATTTTAGTATCTCAATTTATGTCCAACCAATTAAATTGGGACAAATTGGGACATGTGTCCACATTTAATGCACATTTATAGAAAAAGTTTAAAAATAAACATTAAATGTGCACACATGTCACAATTTGGTTGGTTGGACACAAATTGAGACATCAAAATTTGACAGCTGATTTGAGTCCTTAAAATATTACTTTTTTTTAACGCTTAATATTAACTGTATTAACTAAGAACATGACACAAATTGAAGCAAAGTCTTATCACACTAGCTTGTTAGAAACAAAGATAGAGTGCCTTGCAATATCCTTCAACAAATTCTTTGAAACCAATTATCTCATTTCGTACCTTAACATCAACACCATTATGTAACATCCTCGGTATGAACAGCCACGAAGCTGTCACCACCAGCGGCGCCACTATCATCCCCCGCCACTTGCCATTGAAATTGCTTTTCAAAGCAATTTCAATATTCACACATATCCCATGCAGGGCCGGCCCTGGGGTAGGCCCAAGAGTCAACCGCCTAGGGCTCCCGTTTTCAAAGGACCCCCAAATTTCGTTTACTGTGTATTTCTATTTGGAGGCCCAAGTATAGTTTTTTTTTTTTTTTTTTAACAGTTCAATCATTTTATTGTGCTACAGATAATTCAATAAGCCCAAATATTTGTTTTAAAATAAGCCCAACAATACTAACAAAAAAAATGGTCCACAGTTTCTCTAATGCCTATTGCCCAATTCATTTACTTTTTCTAGTTTCACAAGTCCAATTCAGTTCTATAATGCCCATTCCTCACAGACCATTTTTCTAGTTACAGGGATTCAATTCATCAATCATATGTTCATCTTTATTGCTTAATTCTTTTTTCTCCACCAAACGTAGCTGTCGCCTGCCGCATCTCTCTCTCTCTCTCTCTCTCTCTCTCTCTCTCTCTCTCTCTCTCTCTCTCTCTCTCTCTCTCTCTCTCTGTGAGTGTGTGTCTAAAGTCTCAATCCCATATCCTCATCCATTCAAGCATTTCTCTCTAAAGTCTTTCTCTGTTTTTATTTATTTTTTGTTATTTTTTCAAATTGTAAGTTTTCTTACAAATTATTATTGACTTACTAACCGATAAAATCCACACCAGATAGTGAATAATCTTTTGGTCTCTGTTAGGTTTTAGATTTGTGTTGGCTTGATTCCATAACAAAACGCTCTTTATTTGTATTGCTTAGTTGCTTAGGTGATTCGTGATTAGATCAAGCTTCAAAGAAGAAAAGCAACGTCGCATGCAAAGTTCATCTTCAAGAGGAAATGTGTTTACTTGGATGCTAAAGGTATCGAGATTCTTCTTCCTCTTGCAAAGCGTAAGTACATACACACACAATTCATTCATGTGTGTCCCTGCATCATTGTGCTACATTTGGTATAACACATTCACACACTTATTGAAGTATGCACATGCATTAATCTCATATTGACAAACATTGTAGATTTGCATGTTCTAGAACTATCTCTAGGAAATGGCATACTTGTGTGACATTGTGTTTATTTATTTGTGTTTATTGTTTTTGGACTTGAACATGATCTCATATGATTCCTTATTAAGTCATGGTCATTTCGGTTACTTATTCATTAGGTTTCGAGTCCAAATTAGGAAGCTACGCTACTTTACATTCTCATACGTTGTGTTGTCTTCGTCATCGTGTATTGAGTCGAATTCTCAACCTTTTTGCAAAGTTTTGTAGTCTTCCTTGTACGTGAGGGAGTCACAGTTCGTAATCTGAAAATGGATTCGAATTCAGAGTTCGGATGCCCGAATACGGCTGAAGAATGCGTGAGGAGTGCGAGGGAAGCAAGAATGGCCGAAGCCATTTTTGGGAGGAGCCCGTGAGGGGCATGTGAGGCTCATGGCCTCAACACCCTTATGTCCCCGTGAGGCTCACGCGCCTCTCATAGGGTGGGCTGTGTGGCCTCTTTTGATTGGCCACCGAATCTCCCTCCTTCTCTCTTTTAAATACTCTCCTTTTTCCCTCCAAAAGACAAGTGAAGAAAAATTGAAAATAGAATGTGCAGAAATTTCTTCATGATTTTTTATATTTGATTTCTTGTTTTGATCATAACTCTCTCATTTCAACTCGAAATCGAGTGATTCAAAAGCCAAAAATGTTGGTCTTGAAGAGAGGAACAAACTCCAAGCATTTTTAGAGTCAACTGATTTTGTGAATTTTTACAGCAAGCAGATTTCAGTCTGAGTCTCATCATTTGTAGGTGAAACATCTTCTTCTCACTTTCTCTTTTGATCATCTATTTTAATCTTCCTAATTGATAGATGAAATGTGTTAAAAATGATGTTAATTCATATTCTAGGTTTGTTTGATCGATCGATTGTTGAGTTTTAGCTTTGTGATCTCATTTGAACATATTTTAGCTAAACTTGATTAACTTGAAATTGATTCTAGAAATGACTTGTTTGATGTGCTTCATGATGATTTCTAGGTTTAATTTCATGATCTAAGAACTAAGATTTTTTGAGTGAAATATTGAATATTCTAATCTTATTCTTATTGATTCACATGTCTTGATTTCTAGATACATTTGTGATTGTTTGTTGAAAGCATATTCTAGATTATCATTGAGCATGTTCATAGAGCTTGATTGATCATCTTGTTCTATTTGATTGTGTTTGCATTCACTTGCATCATTTAGATCATTGCCTTGTGAAAGGTTAGAGTTTCTTGTTAAAGTGAGTGAAGCTTTGATTTGAGCTAAGAAGTCTTGGCTAGGAAAGTGTTCCGGATAGCCAAGCAAAAGTCTCAGCTAGGAGTGTGATACTCCGGATGGTTGAGCTAGGGAAGCTTGACTAGGATCTTTGTGATCTGGATAGCTAAGTAAGAAACCTTCCTAGAGACTTGAGAGTCTTGGACAGGAAGTTGATTCCTAGAGGTGTAGGACACATCTCGGATAGGAAGTAGGCTAGGTGGTTCACTAGGCTCGAGGGTAAACTAGGAGTTAATAGCTTAGGGTGGATATCATGTGTTGATTTCCTTGAGTTTATAAGTCATTTTCATCATAGTGAATTGCTTGCCGGTGGTTGTGGTATCAACCCATGGATGTTTCCTCTTTGAGGTTTTACCACGTAAAAACAATTATGTCATTTTTCATTTTTATGTTTCTTTCTTCCATATCATGTATTGACTATATCACTTGTATATTGATTTCCGCATGTGTTGGCTATAACTATTCATTTGTTAAGACACATCAAGTGTGCATTTAATTCTTGTATTTGAGAAATTCGAATTTAGAAGAAATTGGGCCTATACCTATTCACCCCCCCCCCCCATCTAGGTATATTATACACTATATTGCTTAAGGGAATTTCAGTCTCTTGCATATTAATTTACTTATTTACGCTTTAAATTGAAATGATTATTTGATTTTAAATAATCCTAATTATAATTTTATGAATCTAAGAGTATGCCTGCGATTTGCGGGATTGGTTTGATTGGGTTTTATTTATTTATTTATTTATTTTTAAGTTTGAATTTTATGTTTTAAAAAGCTTAACTTGAATCTGTTCTTCAATAATGTGGGTCAGTTTGTTAGTTTTGTGGTTGGATATGTTGTGCTTCACGGTTTTATAATTTATACCGAAAAAACTATAAAAACGAATAAGGGGCCCCCATTTTGGATTTTCGCCTCGGGCCTTACAAAAGTCAGGGTCAGCCCTGATCCCATGCAAGAGAATAAAGCACATGACATCCCACCTATGCTGCACTCTTCCATAGTAATACAATAATAGTTCATGCATCAAACCGGACACAAAAAAACATTGCGAGAATTGCTGGATATTTGGCCCACTTCTCCCTGATCAGACGGCTAGAAATGGATCTCACCGGGTTGTACGTTGCTAAGCGTAGGATGCAAGTCTAAAACCATGACATTCCATCTACGACCCCAAAAATCTTACAATGAAGTAGACAAGTGTGGTTTTTTGAAATTTGGCTCAAGCTCGACGCCTATCAAGAACTTAACCAAGTCTCGAAGCATGTGTAAGTTCAAGTCTAGGATAATATACACATATATGAAATAAAGAAACATCATGACATTTTGGTGAACATTTTCTTTGTTGATGTAAATAGGTAAAAGTGCAACAAGAAGAAGAAACTGTGAGGCAAAGTTAGGTGATGATTTGTGGCCATTTTTGGTGCTCTTTAGTTGAATGATCTTGATAGGAAAACAAGCAATGGCGATGAAATGTGGGAAATTGAGAGGTGGGTGGTAGGACGATAAAGGGCCTTTATCGAAAGCAAATAGAAGAAGTTTGAGGTTGGTGAGACAAACGAGGAAGAAAATGGTGAAGCCTGAGATAATGATGGAGTGAAGATTGAGAGTGTAATTTATAGAAGAAATTAAGAAGAGAATCAATGAAAGGTGTACCTTTCTTCGGCTCATAACTCTAATTGTTTCACTGGTCTGGAACAAGTCACCAATATGGAACTTGATCTCTGATCACGTTATAAGAATCTTTACTCTTTTGTTTTATTCTCTCTGTGTTACTACACACACTCTCGCTGTCTTTTAAGTAATACACTTACGCAATCAATAGCCAGAGAATTTTTCTCCTAATAGGACACACCTATTTAAAGAGATTGCAATTACTGCACATGCAGTTTTTGTCTTAAAAACTGCCTACAGTTATCATCTAATGTTTGTGTGGACTTGAGTTGGGCTCTATATTTTATTTGGTTTGGACCCATCTTGTGTGTACCTACTAAATACCGACATCTCCCACTTGCACAAGTGGGTCCAACACAGTTCCATAAGATAGGACAGAATTATGACATCATCATAAAATCGTTTAAGAGTATTCATACAGATAAATATGTCGTGTGATCTATGAACAATCAGTGTAAAAATGAGGAACTTTGAAATCTCAATTGTAATCTATTTACAAGAGATATAATGTTGTTCATTGTTGTGTCCTATATTTAATTTCATAATTTTTATCAGTCCAAAGCATACTTAATCCCTCAAGAAGCTATAATTGACTTTATCACATTTCATGTATTCACAATTGTATCTCCAAATACAATTGGCTAGATGGTATATATATAAGTAAGATAAAAATTATTAAATCTTCCCATTCCATATTTGTCTATTGGTCTCCAAAACAGCTGCTGCCTTAAACATGTCCCATATGATGAATTATCATAGCCATAGAAATAACATGCTAAAGGTGCTAACACTATTCTGTCACTTCAAGACAAAATGAATGGTCATAAGGACATCGTTTGAACAACTTCGGTGGAACTTACACAATGAGGAAGTATGAATTCATTTTCTCATTTTCCACATCGGTCACAAATAGCACACGAGGTATGAAACAAGTGTTACAATGATTTTCATTCTAAACAAGAATGGTTATGTCTTTCCTTTATTCATTGTATAGATCTAAGTTCAATCACACATCCTGTGACTAACCTGAGTTCTTAAAAGCTCACCATTCTTTAGCACCATATTAAGACCTCACATCTGGTTTAATCAGGTATCAATGATAGTGGGGTATATCATGATCGGTTCTAAAATATATTAATATTTGCTAAAAACCTCATCTTGACACAATCTAGGCGACATTATCATATATATCAGCTCCTTTGAGAATATTTCTCACATATTCTCTATAATATATGTGTCTCATCTCAGCCTGTTTTTCTAAACAACTAAGGCTACTGCACTTGTAAGAATGCCGACCTCAACCTGACGACATATTCAAAATAATTCATGTGTGAAATATAACATGCTAGTATGATTTCAGATAGAAATCAATTATATATATATATGTATATATATATATATATAACTATAATAATATCGTTTAATACAATGATTCAATATATCATTACAATCTACGCAACCCTAATGACTTAGCATGTGACTCATAGACATCTCTAATCACAGCTTTAGTGAAAAGATCAGCTACCATCTTATGGGTTGAAATGTATTGAATCATTACTTCTTTCTTCGATACGATATCTCTGACAAAATTATATTTAGTATCTATGTGTTTGGATTTACTGTGATACTTGGAGTCTTTAGTATAAGTAATCGCTGCTTGACTATCATAGTAAACAGTTACTAGCTTTCCCATGTCCTTAGAGACATTCAGATCTTCTATAAATCTCTCAAGCCAAACAACTTCTTGTACTGTTGCTGAATAAGCCACAAATTCAGTCTCCATAGTTGATAGAGCAATACATGTCTGTTTCTTGCTACTCCAAGAGATATCACTTTTTATAAGTAGGAATGTATATCCTGAAGTAGATTTTTGCTCATTTAGATCGCCTCCCCAGTCGGCATCTGTATATCTAATGAGACACAAATCTCCACCTTGGTAATAGAGGGAGTAATTGGCAGTACCTTTGAGATATGCCAAAATTCTTTTCACATCAATCCAATGTTTCTTTCTAGGATTAGATTAATATCCACTTACGAATCCTACCGCATAGTAGATATCAGGTCTCGTACATATTATAGCATACATGAGACTGCCGATAGCACTGGAATAAGGAACATTTTTTTTGTTCTATCATATTCTTGTGGAGTTTTAGGACACACGTCGAGACTAAAAGTTTGTCCTTTTGATATAGGTGTGTCCATAGGCTTACAATCAGCCATGTTAAAACATTCAAGAATTTTCTTTATATAAGGCTCTTGCGACAGAGCAAGAAATTTCTTCGAACGATCTCTTGTAATTTTGATTCCTAATATATAGACAGCCTCACCCATGTCCTTTATCTCAAAATTTGATGATAACCATTTCTTAAAGGCCAACACATACTCTTTACCAGCCAATAAAATATCGTCCACATATAAATATAGCATCACATACTTATCTTTATCCCGTTTTATGTACATAAAATGGTCCTCTTTTGCCATTTGGAACCCATAAGACATAACTGCCTTATTGAAGCGTATGTACCATTGTCTGGATGATTGTTTCAAATCATATATTGATCTTTTGAGCTTGCAAACTTTAAGCTTCTGGCCTTTTGAAACAAAACTTACTGACTGTTCCATGTAAATTTCTTCATCCAGTTCTCCATTGAGAAATGCTATTTTTATATCCATTTGATGTAACTCTAGGTCCATATGTGCAACGATTGCTAGAATAAGGCGTATTAAAGCAAACCTAACCATAGGGGAAAAGGTTTCTTCATAGTCAATACCCTATTGTTGGGTATAACCCTTTGCGACTAAGCGCGCCTTATGTCTTTCTACTGTGCCATCTGCCTTTTGTTTGATACGAAGAACACATTTGTTTCCAATGACTCTTCGTCCAGGCGGTAAGTCAACCAAGTCCCAAACATGATTACATTTCATTGAATCCATCTCCTCTTGCATGGCTTTCATCCATAGTTCTTTGTCGGGTGAATTGAGATCCTTATTTACATTTTTAGGTCATCATCATCATGTGAAGAAACCATAAACATTTCCCTTTCAATCTCAAAATGACGATGTGGGACAATTCCACAGTTGCTTCTACACGTGGGTAAATCTAAAAGATTTGTATCAACAACTTCATCACTTCCATTGGGACAGAAGGTCCGGGAAGATCTATATTTACTTCTAGTGGAGTATCACTCCCACTAGGGACAGAAGGTCCTGATAGATCTACATTCACTTCTAGAGGAGTATTTAGATTTGAGTACTCGATTAGATCATCCAATGATTGCGCCAAAAATGTGCTATATTTTGGCCCTCGTATCCCTATCATTTGTCTCGTTTTCATGTGTTTTGCATCGCTTATGGGCTCTTTAATTATGATTGTAGGCATTATGTACATTTCAGGTGATATAAGCGAAATTCGGGACTTTCGTGCAAAAAGGGATCAAATTGTGCAAATAAGAACAAGAAGAATCAGAGGCTCCAAGAGTGCGGGTACAGTGCGGGTCATTAAACCGTACACAACCCACACAAGCATCAAAACCAAAGAGCCGACTAGTTATAGAAGAGATAGAGTGCGGGTACAGTGCGGGTCCATTACCCGCACATAACCTACACAATCGCCAAAACCCGAAAGCTGGTCAAAGGCAAGATCAATAGAGTGCGGGTACAGTGCGGGTCCCTTACCCACACACAACCCGCACTAATGTTAAACCCAAAAGTTGGTCAGATTCAAGATAAATAGAGTGCTGGTATAGTGCGGGTCCCTTACCCGCACACAACCCGCACTAATGCCAAAACCCGAAAACTAATCAGATAAAGAAACAATAAAGTGTAGGTACAGTGTGGGTCCATCACCTGCAGTCCACACCCATCAGATTTCACCATTTCAGCATTTCAGACCTATTTTTGGAATCCCTATATATAGATATTCGTTTCAAATCTCTCCACACGCCCACACACCTTTTATGACCTCATTTCTAGATCTAAGAACATTTCCCACTCATATGAATACATTTCCTATTACTTCCTTCACCAAATCAATCCCTACATTCCCTTTTGATCCTCCATTACACCTAAACCCAATTACCACTCAGGGTGCGTTTAGTACGTGGGACGGGACGGGACAACGTGGGACAAGTTTTTATTGTCTAACATTTGGCGAGCTATTAGCTTGGGATGAGACGGGACGGGACAACATGGAACAAAAACCATAAAAAATTGTCTCACCCCAAACCCTCAGCTAGCCTTGTCCCATGCATGGGACAAGTCTAGAAAAGACATTTTTGCCCTCAAATCTTCCAAAAATTACAAAAATACCAAATATAAAACAAAACCCACAACCATTTTTTTCTTGTCTCTCTCACAGTCTCACACTCATCTCTCTCTCTCTCTTCTTTCTCTCTTCTTTGGCCATCGGCGAGGAGCAAAGATATACCTCTTAGTCTCTCCCGCTTGTCTCTCTCTCCATTCGACCTCATTCGATTTTGGAGGTGGTAGTTGTTGTTGATTTAGATTTAGGGTTCTCGATTCACAATGATCGAAATACAAAATCATCTAGGATTGCGTCGTCAGTGGTGAGGTCTGTGGGGGTTTGTGAGGTTGTGGATGGGTTTGATTGAATCCGGTGGTGGATGTGGTGATGGATGGTTCTGGTTTGGTGGGTGGAGATCTCTAATAGGGATTTTGAGTTTTTGTGTTTTTATTTAAGAATGAAGAAGATGATGATGTAGTAGTTGTTGTTGATTGAGTGAAAAAATGATGATGATAATTGAATAAAAATAAAATTGAGATCAGGATTAAAAGAAAAAACTCAACTTGTATTGTACCCTTTTCAATTACATAACTGAAAAAACAAATGATGAATCTATTATGAGTACTGCAGCTAGACCTGTAAATTCAAGCATATATTCAACAAGACATGGTGTGTGTTCTGGTAATTTTAAATTCATTGCTTTGTGATTAATGATGGTATGAACAAGATCAAGTTGTTGTAGTTTCTTATTTTGCTTTTGTATTATGTGTTTGTCTGGTATGTGTGTTTGTTGTAGAATTTTGTTTTGAAGGGTTAAATTGTTGTCTGCTTTTGTTGTAGAATTTTGTATTAATGATGGTATGAGCAAGATCAAGTTGTTGTGTTTGTCTGGTTCATTGTTTGTCTATGAACAAGACATGGTGTGTTTCTGGATCATGTATTGTATGTAATAACATAAAAGATGAGCTGCTGCAAGAAGTTCTAAATTTGAATCAAGGGATTTAATCATTCCCCCCCTAAGGTTTGCTATATTAGAAAGCTGAGGACAGCCCTTCTGTTAGTAAAACCGTCCAAATTGGGCGTTGACCGTTACTGTTGAGGGGTAAATGCGTAAACTCGCCATGGGAACAGGAAATCTGATTTGGACTGAAGGTTATAGAAGTCATTTTATATTTAAAGTTAATAATATATTAAAAATAAAAGAAATGAGTGAAGGATATGAGGCCACATCACCCTCTTCAATAAAAAATAAAATCATTAAATATTAAATATTAAATATTAAATATTAAATCTGATCACACCTTCTCTCTCCTCTCTCACAATCGATCTCTTCTCTCTCTCTCTCTCTCATCTCTTCATATTCTTCATCAAACCATACCAGAAATCCCTCTTTACAAATCCTACACACACTCGATTTGATTTTTTTCTTGCTCTCGAATCCTACACACACTCTCTCTCTCTCGAATCCCTCTTTACAAATCGAAACCATACGAGAAACCCTAGCCGAAAAACTCTCTTTCAAGCAAAATCTGGTTGGATTGTTGATGACGATGGAATATAAGTCGACGAAGAAGAGAAACCAGTTTCTCCATCGAAAAATAAACTGACCCATCAAACATATCCAGAATAGCAACACTAATAACAACACTAATAAATAAGACGCAATCTGGGCACTCAAGAAATAATGAATAAACATATCCAGAACAACAACACTAATAACAACAACATATCCAAATCTGGGCACTCAAGAAATCTAGAAAACCCAGATCTGGGTTCACCAAT
Source organism: Acer yangbiense (assembly GCA_008009225.1). Taxonomy (NCBI): domain Eukaryota; kingdom Viridiplantae; phylum Streptophyta; class Magnoliopsida; order Sapindales; family Sapindaceae; genus Acer; species Acer yangbiense. The sequence goes on along the minus strand of CM017762.1, from coordinate 29,547,428 downwards.
GCCACCACACAAACATCATATTAATACTAACAAAACAAAACAAAAAATCAGATTAATAATCTGTATCGCTGCTCCGATTCTTGTCTCTACAACCTAATTTCTTTGTTGAATTTCTTGATGAACGCTTCCGCTTGCCAGTTCAACTCCTCCTAACTCATTGAATTCTCCCCGAAATCTTTCAAATTTGTTTCACTTGATCGAGTTTCAAATTTGAGATGAACGGTGGAGATCTATCTTTTTTTTGGTTTTTAAAATTTTTTTTATTTCATTTTTATTTAATGAATATCTTAGAGGGTTGAATGGTCATTTGTATAGAAAATTGAAGGATAAAATGGTCATTTGACCATGGTCAACGTTTATTTGGATGGAAAATGTGACAGAAGGGGGTATTTGAACATTATTTTCATTTCAGGGGGTAGACCGGCCAATATGAGGAAACTATGTCCTCAACTTTATATTAGGGCAAATGTCAGGGGGGAAAACGATCTTTTTCCTTGAATCAAAGAAGGATTGATTTGCTAGGATATGTTAAAGAGTGTTTTAAAATGACAAAATCCATCGATCCCTAAAATTCAAGACATGCCATTTCTATTTCTACATAATTTATGGTTACAATATTTTGGATCAAGATTGGAGTACAAAATATGATGGTAGAAATTTTTTGAAGACACGGCATTCATAGGTGGGATGAATTATTTAACAGAACTTAAAACTTTTTTGGTTACTAAAATTATGTTTTTTGCAAATTAAATATAAAGTTTGTTTCTTTGGCAGTGCAAAAAAAAAAAAAAAAAAGGACATGGTGTGAAATTATGTTTTAGAATTTTGTAGTTTTTTTTTTTTTTTTTAATCTTTAAAGTCTCTAAAATTAATAGGGGCACTCTGGTCATTTGAACTTCTTGTCCCGTTTTGTCCCAGTCATACCAAACACATAATAGTACAGTTAACAGTTCTGTCATAGACCTTCCAAACACAATACAAAACAACCCGTCCCGTCCCGTCTTGTCCTATCCCATCTCCGTGCCAAACGCACCCTCAAGGAACTCATCTTTTGCAAGCTTGGAGAAGAAGAGGACTTGAAGAAGAGGAACTACAGCACTCCAATGGGTTCACTCTCCTCTCTTGCTTCCTTTATTTTCTATTGCATTCATATGATGTGTAGCTAAACCCATTTTGGGGGTTGATGTAATAAACTCATGGATAATGGGCTTTCCACCATTTATTTGATTTGATTATATAGTTTCAATTCTTTGTGCTTAAATGTGTTTGATCTACCTCTTTAATTAAGTAGGCACTCCAACTCTTAATTCTAGATTGGTTATTGAACTAATTTGAGTATTTGAACACTAATAGAATTCTAGGTGAATCAAGTAGGCACTCCAACTCTTGATTAACTTAGAGGTTGTCTTTAAAACTTAAATGCATTTGATGCTCTTTATAGATTGGGTAGGCACTCCAACTCTCAATCTTTGTTAGACATTAAATTGTGGTGTCTTTGCAGGTTGAGTAGGCACTCCAACTCTCAACTCATGATATATGTCAACTTTGATCTTAAAACTTAAATGCACTTGTTCATAGATTGGGTAGGCACTCCAACTCTCAATCTTTGTTAGACATGAAATTGTGGTGTCTTTGTGGGTTGGGTAGGCACTCTAACTCTCGACTCATGATAGATGTCAATTTATGACTTTCAACCATAAACACCTAAGGTGATTTTTAAGGCTAAGCTCATTTGAATTGGAAGGGATATGTGAGAGCACTCCAATCCGATATATCCCGGCTAGTATGAAAGGGGTGGATTGTGAGCATTCCAATCCAAGCCATCCCGGCCACCTATATCTATCCCAAGCAAGAGTGAAAAGGGTGAATTAAGAGCACTCCAATCCAAGCTTTCTCGGCAACTCGAGCTAGGAAGATAAGCCCTATAGAGATCGAATATGCTCTTAAGAGAACGGATCGCCCACTGTTCGTGTTTGTATTGCATCGGCCCTCATACCTCCTATCACATCTTATCATTCGCATTCTCACTATCTTAGTCTAGCTTTAGCTTAATTGTAGTTTCATATTTAGTTAATCAATATTTCCAAACAAACCATCTCATTTTACTTTTATTGCACATTGATTGCTAGAGTCTATTTGATCATTGCTAGCGACCGATCCTTGTAGGACGATACCCATTTGCCACTTACTTGTTTTTGAAAAGCATTTTTTTAGCGCAATTTGGGATTTATAAATATTTTTAACGAACGATTTTAAACGACAAAAACCCATTCGTCATCCAATTAGTAGAATTGAATATCTCTATCAACTTCACCTCTTTTAGGAAATCACTCTCTAAAAAATTCACATCTCGTGATTCTACCTCAGTCACACTTCCATCCAAGTTTTCACCTATGAGTACATATCCTTTTGAATGTTCAGAATATCTAACAAAGATACATTTCTTTCTTCTTGCGCCTAATTTTCCATACTTGTTGGATGGATGATGCGCCACAGGATAGTTCTAAAAACTATCGTAAATAATGGGCGTGTACGTTTATCCGCAAGTGCACGGATCGTTACGATCGCGTAGCAGCAAGTACGATTCGTTCCACAGGGAGAGGTATGGTACACTTGAGTCAGTTCTACGTCTTATGTTATAGTCAAGCTATTTACACTAATTACAATTGCATAAAAGTAAAAGGAGAGGTGGTGGCAAGCAATATCTAAACTAAGATGGCTAAGATGGAGAATTAAAGCTATGCATATCCTACGGTCACGGATACGTAATCTCTATACTACAATTACAACTAAAGAGATGTGAACACAAGACAATTCTAATTAATCTAAACTAATTAGAGGGCAATAAAGCAATTAAGTAAATTAACCACTAAATCACTACAATTAAGTTACACTAAGATTGCATTTAATCAACTACAACTAAGTTACATTAACTTAACTACAACTAACTTAACTAACTAATTCTTGCAAGGTTATGCAAGAGCAAGGAATAATGAAAAGGGATATTATCAATTGATCACAATTAAGTACACTAGTTCTATGGCATAGGTAATTCAACAACTACCTCTCTAAATATTATCAACTATGATTATAGAATGACAATAATAGAGATAATACAACCAAGAACCTAAGAATTAGTCAATAAGCATAATCATGCAATTACTAACCAAGTCTTATTCAATATAGCTAATCAAATGTTATTAATCAAGATTACATGCTACTAATTCATCAATCAACAACATGCATCCATTCAATTTAACTCAATTCAACATTCAATAGCTAAATATGGATATGATAAATATAGAGATCAATCAATTACAATATATAGTCTTATGAAAACCAATCCCTCAACATAGAGAATATATTACACATACATGTTACATGAATCACAAATAATGGAAAGAAGTAAGAGATAAGAAGTAACCACAAGATGGTAAGCTTCTTGTCTTCAATGAAGCTCCAAATCTACTCCTTCCAAGCTCTGAAGCTCACATGCAACAAGTAGTGAGTTTCTAAGTTATCTAAGCTGTACTAGTGTAATTATAAGCTATTGGGTGTAATTTGGTCTAACTTTGTGTGACTTTGGATATTAGAGAGAGTGTTTTAGGTTACAAGAGGATGAATATATATAGGGAACTGTTTTGGGAAGGTTTGGACGTGTAAAACTCCAAGGTCAGTTGTTCCGACGGTTTCAGAAACCCAGTTTCGCGTGTTCATTCCCGCCATCGGAACTCACGGCGGAAAATTGGAGTTTGGCCACGAGTTCTAACCTTCTGGACCGCTGGCTTGTTCCCGCTGCATGAAACCGCGGAGTTCCAACGGTTTTGGACGAGTTTGGGTGGCCAAGAACCCGCTGGAAGTGAGCTTGAAACTTGCACCATCAATGGAGTTTGGTGGACTTGGATGGGAGGCAAAACTTGTGCATGGAATGCCCAAATTGGGTCCATCATGACCACCGGGAAGAGGGCTGCCGATCTGGGCAGGAAATCATCGAAAAAACCACCGGAAAGTGGTCGGAAAGGCTGAGTCACGATCGGGTCGTCTGGTCTGAACCGGGTCGGGCTGACCCGGTTGCAGCTTGAAGACAACCTGATGTCAGAGTTACGTTAGGCGTGACGCAGCAGGCGCCAAAACGGCGTCGTTCTGCTCTGGTGACGTGGCGCTCTGCTGTGCTTTACGCGGCATTTTACAGTTTGCACCCCTGAGCTTTCCCCTATTCACGGAATGGTCAATATTTCTCTGAATATTTCACTTTAGCCCCTGATTTCTCCATAATTACCACAATGCCCCTGAATTCCTCTAATTACCTGAAACACTTATTTACACCCTATTAAATACACAAAAAATGCTCGGAAACGAATACAAAAGATAGGAAAATGGAGCGCTAAATATGAACATTTGGAGCTCGATCAAACCCCAAAACCTAACTTTTGCTTGTCCTTGAGCAAAACAAAACAAAAAATGTAAATAAAACATACTAAGTAAAAATAAACATAAACTAAGTTCGTCCACTTTCGTGGAAGAAACGATGACACTTAACACATGCCACAAGCCTTTTAAACCTCTAGGTGCCCCTAGTAGGAGGAGTGAAGTCTCCTGAGGGTTTACTAGATACGATACCCACAAACGCAACTCTGAATTTCAACAAAGAGATGCAACAATATACATACAAAGAAAAACTTCATACAAAGAAAAACTTCATACAAGCTAAGCATCTTAAATTAAGACTAGTAAAATTCCATTTTCATTAAAACAACAAACAATGCTAGTTTGCCAATACTCGGGATGTCTTCGATCTATGAATCATTTAACTAATTGCCTAGGGGTGAATTCGCCTTGACTTCTATGTCTCACGGATTCAGCTCTTTCTTCTCTCAGAGTCTTAGGTAATCTCTCATCAACCACATGCGTTCTAGGAAGATATGTACATAAAATTTGAATTCAACGCATGTGAATATATAAAACAACGCACTTTTAAAATAAATGATCTCATGAATGAATTGATGCACCAAGAATGTGGAGAGAACATGTTTTGACTCGTATTCCCAAGCTAGACTTCTAAAAGATCAGCTAGTACTTCCTTTTGGTTAAAATGGGGCCATGGGTGATTTTTGATGAATGGAATGAATTTAATGGAAATCTTAAGATGTTGATCAATTTAACAATGATATTCTACTAGCTCATTATTCATGTCTACAAGCGTCTAGGCTAAGATTAACATTTTGATGATTGTGCTAATTGGTACTCAATTCGAGTATTTAATCAATTAGGTACTAAGGCTTTAAGCATTTTTATTTTGAACACTTTTACAGTTTAGCCTCTATATTGCACATTATCTATCATCGCCTGAGTACACGCTATTTACAGATTGAGCTAATCAATTGCATTTATAACTTATGCAAAACTATGATCAACAACTAAAGATTTCATATGAATGATGTGTATGGATATATGTGGTGATGAAATGAATGGTTTGTGTTTGCCCTCAAATTTGGCAATTGGAGCACACATTCATAAGGACAGTGTTTGGGTAATGGAGTTAAGCGCACACATGCCTAGAATCATATCTGCCAGACTTTCTAACAAGGGAATACAAGTTGCACAAGCAGTCCACAATTTTCATGTTCATGGCAATCAATACTAAATGCTATGTGAATGAGATCTCAATGCAATCCTAGTTTTGAAAAGTGCATTTTAAGAATATAATAGAATACCCTCTCAAATGATCGTTAAGGCTCAATGTCTCACACGGGTAGTCTCCATAATTATCCTAGGAACAACAAGTCTAAGATTCATTTACCTCAACATCCAAGTATTGGCACTGAACAAGCATATTTATAGTGGTGCAACAACTTAGATGGCATACATACTAGTCAGAACTTAGATTTCAAAGCAAGTATGACATGTTCCTATTTGTATACACAAGTAAACAACTCCCAAAACACAAAATTTTGACAAAATTTTTCAGAGATTTGAAAATTTTTGACACAAAAACAAAAACACACAAAAACACATTATTCACAACACAAAACACGAAAAAGACACATATGTGTCCACACCCCCAAACCTAAACTCGACATTGTCCTCAATGTTGAAAAATTGAAGCACATGGACAAAGAGTTCATGATTTGGAGATTCGGAAACAAACATACTAACACCTATGTGCAACTAAACACAACTAAAAACAAAAATAACAAAAATACCATGTGAGAAAGTTTCTAAAAATAGAGGAAAACATTTCAAGAAAAACTGTCAACTTTTGAACTTCGAACAACGTCTGCTTTTCAATGCATATTTTCAAAGATACTCCATACAACTTGCTCAAATTTTGACACAAGAATGTACACATGCAAATGAACACTTGTTATGTAGAAAACATTTTAAAATTCAAATCGGAAAAATGTGCAAACAGACGTTGAAAACAGGTCACGTGCAGAATTTTGAAAACAGGGCACGCCTGTGACCTTTGGTCGAAGAAATACTCATAACTTCTAAACCACCTCCCAGAACTTTACGTTCTTTATACCGTTGGAACCGTGTCGAAAAAATGAAGAACACAGTGTGGGTGGAAAAATTTATTTCTTCACCCATTAGTACAGTTTTAAAGAAACATTTCACCTTAAAAATTCAAAACAGGGCATCTTCACAAGGTTTGAAAAATAACTCAAAAACAAAAACAAAAACAAAAACAAAAAATACAACAATATCATATATAAACAATCTTAATATCTACAACTAACATGTAAACATATATACAATCCTAAGTATCCACCACTAATCATATCGCAACAACCAATCCTAGTCACTAAGCAAAAACAATCAATTCACACTCTTAAGCTAAACAAAAGATATAACATGAAGTAAAAGCTTAAAAGTAAGAGATTGGACCTTCGATTTCGCATTCGTAGGATGGTGTGGCTTCGTGGTTTGGTGTGTTGGTGCATGATGTGTGCCGCGGCTTTGCTCCCGTGGGTTTGTTCCCTTCTCCGTAGGTTCCTTCCCGCGGCACGAAGTCACGGACAACTCTTTGGAATCTTCTGCGGCTTCACACATTCTGTGCAGCGGGATCTTTCCCGCGGATCTGAAGTTGCGGTGCACTCCGCGGGTTCCTTCCGTCTGGCTGGCAAGTTCTATCCCGTGGTTGTATCTCGCCAAGGTTCAAGAGAACCCGACGGCTTTGTTAGGCAGGCTTATTCCCGCGGCCTCATCCCGCGGATGCATTTCTTCCTCTTGATTCCATGCCCTGCACACACAAAATACACCAAAAACACCACAAGCCTATGCTATACAAGTTTATAAGTAAGGAGCCTAAACCCCAAACCTATCTTTTTACATGCATCTCATAGCACATTTGCAATATGGTGCGTGGATAATTAAGAGACTCAAGACTCTAAAAACAAAACTAATCCTAAAAACTAACAAAATACCTAAAAATGAGCTTCCTCTAGAAGCTATAGCACATTAACATGCTAGCATACATTAAAATGTTCATACGTGTAATGAAACACATAATTCACTCGAAAAGTGATCATGCAATTTATAGAAGTTCGAAGGCATTTTCAATCTATCATGATTTTCACCGTGGTTTTTCACTACCCACACCTTACCACTAGGTGTGTCATTCCTTGCTACAAAAGGCATTTCCTTGGATTGGTCTAGTTTGTCCTTACGGATCCAAACTTTCCTCACTTTTCTCACTCTCCTCCTAAGCATGCTTCTATTTTTGCAATATTCAACGTATTTGGCACATTGGGTCTTTTTGTGACCCCTAATATAGCAAAAATAGCATGTAAGAGCAAAGTTAGAAAGACTACCTTTGTTGTCTTCCGCCGTTGCTTCGGCTTGCTTGTGGGCAACCTTCGGAAGGCTTGCTCCACTTTGGGTAGTGCGGGGCTTCTTGGTCGATCTTCTCTTGGCCCCCTCCTTTTTCAAAGCCTTGATTGGAAGTTTGGCTTTGTCCAACTCCACGATGTAGTCACATATCATGACTTGTGCTACCTTCAAGGCATTGTCCTTCTTGATGAGTTCCTCACTCATAGCCTCTAACGCCTTGTCCTTCCTGTCGGCTTCCATTTGCATCATTCTCGCTTTCCGAGCGAAATCTTGTTCTTGTTCTTCCACCGATATGGAGAGCTCTTGTGCTTTCTTCTTTTCTGAGTCTCTCTCCTTCTCAAGCATATCGGCATTAAGTATGTAGTCTACATTAAGGCTTATCAACTCCGCAATCTCCTTAACCAAGTCCACTTCCTTTCCCTCCTTTTCTAGCCTTAGCTCTTCTTCGTACTTGAGTAAAACTTCACCCAGGTCGCCTTCCGAGCTATCTGAGGACTCGACCGGTTGGGTCGCCTCTGTCCTTCCCTTTTCTTGCCTTATCTCCTCTTCAATTCTTAGCTCTTCTTCAACAGTGAGACAAGAGAAAGGGTTGGTTGCCCTGTGGAGTTGTTGTGGATCTTCCTTGGCTTGTTCTTGGGAGCCCTTCACACATTGTTCCAACCGACTTCTACACCTTTCTGTGCATTCTTCTATGTTAAATAGCCGTTGGTCAACTGTATGTTGGTATGCTTCTTCATCAAAGTTTTCCCATTGGTGGTTCCATTCTTGATCATTGTTTGCTTGAGTGTTGTAGTGTTCGTACAGATACATGGATGGTACTTCTGGCATCCTCGACCATGGCTCTCCTTGCGGAACAAAGTCCGTGTGTCCATTCCACCCCAAAGATGGATAAACTGGTGCCGGTGCCTGCCTAGAGTGTGACATGAAAATTGCCACTTTCCCATTTAATTCAGCCAATTGACTAATCAATGCTGAATTACCACTTTCCATATTGATCTAAAATCTGAAACAACCAAACAACACACGATCAAATCGAACAAGATAGATTATGAACACTAAAAATAAAAAAAATAAAAATAACAAAAATTAATAAAAATGACTAAAACAAAGACTAGGCATACGAAACGTATACTATGCCTATCCCCGGCATCGGTGCCAAAAACTTGATGCGCCACAGGATAGTTCTAAAAACTATCGTAAATAATGGGCGTGTACGTTTATCCGCAAGTGCACGGATCGTTACGATCGCGTAGCAGCAAGTACGGTTCGTTCCACAGGGAGAGGTATGGTACACTTGAGTCGGTTCTACGTCTTATGTTATAGTCAAGCTATTTACACTAATTACAATTGCATAAATGTAAAAAGAGAGGTGGTGGCAAGCAATATCTAAACTAAGATGGCTAAGATGGAGAATTAAAGCTATGCGTATCCTACGGTCACGGATACGTAATCTCTATACTACAACTACAACTAAAGAGATGTGAACACAAGACAATTCTAATTAATCTAAACTAATTAGAGGGCAATAAAGCAATTAAGTAAATTAACCACTAAATCACTACAATTAAGTTACACTAAGATTGCATTTAATCAACTACAACTAAGTTACATTAACTTAACTACAACTAACTTAACTAACTAATTCTTGCAAGGTTATGCAAGAACAAGGAATAATGAAAAGGGATATTATCAATTGATCACAATTAAGTACACTAGTTCTATGGCATAGGTAATTCAACAACTACCTCTCTAAATATTATCAACTGTGATTATAGAATTACAATAATAGAGATAATACAACCTAGAACCTAAGAATTAGTCAATAAGCATAATCATGCAATTACTAACCAAGTCTTATCCAATATAGCTAATCAAATGTTATTAATCAAGATTACATGCTACTAATTCGTCAATCAACAACATGCATCCATTCAATTTAACTCAATTCAACATTCAATAGCTAAATATGGATATGATAAATATAGAGATCAATCAATTACAATATATAGTCTTATGAAAACCAATCCCTCAACATAGAGAATATATTACACATACATGTTACATGAATCACAAATAATGGAAAGAAGTAAGAGATAAGAAGTAACCACAAGATGGTAAGCTTCTTGTCTTCAATGAAGCTCCAAATCTACTCCTTCCAAGCTATGAAGCTCACATGCAACAAGTAGTGAGTTTCTAAGTTATCTAAGCTGTACTAGTGTAATTCTAAGCTATTAGGTGTAATTTGGTCTAACTTTGTGTGACTTTGGATATTAGAGAGAGTGTTTTAGGTTACAAGAGGATGAATATATATAGGGAACTGTTTTGGGAAGGTTTGGAGGTGCAAAACTCCAAGGTCGGTTGTTCCGGCGGTTTCAAAAACCCAGTTTCGTGGGTTCATTCCCGCCATCGGAACTCGCGGCGGAAAATTGGAGTTTGGCCACGAGTTCTGACCTTCTGGACCGCTGGCTTGTTCCTGCTGCATGAAACTGCGGAGTTCCAACGGTTTTGGACGAGTTTGGGTGGCCAAGAACCCGCTGGAAGTGAGCTTGAAGCTTGCACCATCAATGAAGTTTGGTGGACTTGGATGGGAGGCAAAACTTGTGCATGGAATGCCCAAAGTGGGTCCATCATGACCGCCGGGAAGTGGCTACCGATATGGGCAGGAAATCATCGGAAAAACCACCGAAAAGTGGTCGGAAAGGCCGGGTCAGTCGCCGGGTCTGTCGCCGGGTCGTCGGGTCTGAACCAGGTCGGGCTGACCCGGTTGCAGCTTGAAGACGACCTAACGTCAGCGTGACGTCAGGCGTAACGCAGCAGGCGCCAAAACGGCATCGTTCTGCTCTAATGACGTGGCACTCTGCTGTGCTCTGCGCTGTATTTTACAGTTTGGACCCCTGAGCTTTCCTTTATTCACGGAATGGTCAATATTTCTCCGAATATTTCACTTTAGCCCCTGATTTCTCCATAATTACCATAATGCCCCTGAATTCCTCTAATTACGTGAAACACTTATTTACACCCTATTAAATACACACAAATGCTCGGAAACAAATACAAAAGATAGGAAAAGGGAGCGCTAAATATGAACATTTGGAGCGCGATCAATGGATCATGTACATAACCCGAGCACCCCTAAGGTCGCAAATTAGTTAAGTTAGGTTTTTTACCTATCCATAACTCATAAGGTGTGGAAGTGACTGACTTTGTGGGAACTTGGTTATACATATGTAGCAATTAATAAGGCATCTCCCTAGTAGTGCACTAGGAGATTTGCTTGCGCCATCATAGACCTAACCATTTCAAATAATGTTTTATTCCTCTTTTTTGCCACATCATTTTGTTGTGGGGTCCTAGAAATAGTTAATTGTCTCTGTATACCCTTTTCATTACCCAATTCCTTGAACTTTTCTGAAAGGTATTCACGTCCCCTGTCAGTACTTAATGCTTTAACCCTTTTATTTATTTGATTCTCTACTAAGTCTAAGTATAATTTGAAACAATCCAATGCTTCAGACTTATAAGAAATCAAATAAACGTGACCAAAATGGGTAAATTCATCTATGAATGTGATAAAATATGAGTCTCCTGCCTTGCTTTTACACTCATTGGATCATAGATGTAAGAGTGAATTAGGTGTAATGGATTTTTAGCCCTAGTTCTTTTTTCAAATGGTTTTCTAGTTGTTTTTCCAGCTAGATAATTTTCATAGATAGGTAATTCTATCTTCTTAAATGAACCTAAGAGGCCCTATCTAGCCAATCTGTTCATTCTATCTTGGCCAATATGACCTAGTCTAACATGCCATGTGTTCACATCAATTGAAGAAAAAACAACCATCATTGTAATTAAAATTGTCTAATTCGGTATTTAATACAATAAAATCATTCAACAAATATCCAATACCATCACAAACAAAATTTAAAACAATATCCATACAAACACCATAAAAGTTCAATTCATAACCTAAGCCTAGAAGGACAATAACTGAAACTAAATTTCGTCGAATCCTAGAAGCATATAAAACATCATAGAGAAAAAGTACTTTTCCACCATGCAACATCAATTTGCAAGTGCCAATATCCTTCACTTCAACTCTAGAGTTGTTCCCCACGTAAATCCATCTAGTCCCTTGACTGATTCGACGATATTCTACGAACGCTACTCTGTCTCTAGCAATATGGTTTGTGGTTCCTGAGTCTACAGTCCACAAAGGACGAGATTTAGTGAGTAAAATAGAACTAGAAACCAAAGCATAGTTATCAGTTATTGAAATGGGTCGTATTGAAAATATATACGCATGTGTCTAATGCAACCTAGAGGGGGTGAATGGGTTGTTAATCCGATTAGTTACCAATTTTTTGGATTAGTCAATATTACAAAAAATAACCCAATACAATCAAATACAATCAATGTAATTAAAGTGAGGAAAATAATAAATAACACGTTGATTGATTTACGCAAGAAACCAACAACTTGGCAAAACTCGTTGGCTATCTTTACAACACTTGATTTTTACGTGGAAACCCTTAATAGGGAAAAACCACGGGCTGATAAGTGCGCCACACTCGAACCTTGAATCCACTAATTGTGATAGCTTATACAACCCAATCCCGGTTTGACGGCCTAATCCTGGCCAATATCCCGCCACCACTACCCGCGGGCCTGTAAAAGTGGACCTAGTCCAAATTGCTCATGTGACCACCTAATCCCGGTGTCTGACCTAATCCTGATCTATCACACAAGACTTACTTCTCCGAAGAGATCAAACCCTAAGTGAATATGCAATGATATCCAAATATGCAAATAATGCTAGGGTACACTAAATGCTTATCTAGGATTATATGATGACAATAAAATCAATCCTAGATATCAAATATAGTTATATGTCATGGCATAAAGCTTAGCTATGTTAAGGATAACCAATCCTAGATACAATAGCTATCAAAAATAATCTCAATCATTTTAATGAGATCAAATAACTAGATGTTAGATAAACATGAAAATCCTAGCTATCACAAATAACCCAATCAACACATAATCAAAATCATGTATGTAGAATTTAATCTAAACACATACAAGTAATAAATGAGATAAAATTGATAAGTAAAAACACTAATTATGTAAGATAATAGTGTTCAACAAATCATACCATGTGTGTTGAAGAAGACCCATGCATTAGCACATACTAGATGATCCTAGATGATGCTTAGATTATGATTTATGCATGTGGAAATGGGTTTGGATGATCAAAGATGAGTTCTTGGGTGAATCTCTCTCTTCGAAAATCCTCTCAATCAAAAATATGGGTTTTTTAAGTCATTAAAATGACCTAAGGTCAAAGAGGCATATATATATGATGTCCAATTGAAGCTATGTTGTTTTGGAAATTTTCCAAAAAGTTTCCGCGCAAACCACTCTACGTAGGGCGGATTTTGGACGGTTGTAGGGCAGATTAAAAAATCAATCAGGTGCCCGCTCTATGTAGGGCGGGTGAACAGCGATTTGGGCGCGACAGTGCATCAGCTTCAACTTCAAGTACCTCAAACCATGACCAAACGACATCGAAATCTTTCGTATGATATATCGTTGGAAACGTATGGATATCTACTTTCTACTCCAATTTATGGAATAATATTTCAATGTCTGTAGAAAAAGTTATGTTCAATAGAGTGACCAAAGGTCAGAAACGGACAACAACATAGTTGCCCTATTTTGGTGGTCACTTTGGAGATTTCAAAACCAATCCAAACGGTTATAAAATATTACGAATAATATACCGTTGGAAAGGTATGGGTGTCTAGTTTGTCCAAAATTTTACAAAACTCAATTTAAATCTTTTTATAAAAAGTTATGGTCACAAGACCATACAAAGGTCAATTTTGAAAAACATTGAAAACATTGAAATCCAATCTTTTGAAACTAGACACTTTACTCCAAACAACCAAACCAAAACTAACACTAATCCATGAGAAGAATGAGACCTTCTCAAGTGGTCAATTATCGCGCTAAGACATGCACACTATCGTGCAAGCGCGGATGTTTCCGATCATACAAACGGAAACGAATTACACCACACTTAAAACTATCATACATGAAGTGCAAGTGTGGGAATTGAATGCATCCTAATGCCTAACATGTCATGGCATTATCATAGAACAAGATGCAATCAATTCAACATGCATGAATAAAATTCATGGCTTTGCATCCTAATGCCTAAACATGTTATGACATTTAAATAAACTAGATGCAATCAATTAAAACATGTAAGAAGAGATGTTCAAGATACATGCACACATATAAAAACACACAACATACAAGAATAAGATTTATGCATGAGTTGTGTGTGTGTGCAACTAGATCTCTTCAAAGCAAGAAAGCACTAGAATATACCTTTGGTGCTTCTTCTCTTGAGGTCTTGAGCGGGCATTGGTTGTGCAAAACACCAACCATCAAATACCTGAGCTACCCTTACATCAAGCCTCAATATGTGGTTTGTCCATGAAATAAGCCAATCAATATATGGGAATCCTTACACTAACCACACACGGTCCTCAAATCCACTATATGTAATGATGTTTACAACCTAGGTTGACTTTTAGTCACACCATTCTCGATCACTAACCCACCACTACTATCCTGCGGGCCTTTTATAGTGATTTAGACCAATGCTTGCGCACTACACCACTGTAGTCACAAGACTTGATTCTCAATGAAGAGATAAACCTATGTGAATATATGTCAATATTCAAAATGCAATTAATGCTAGGCTAAACTAAATGCTTATCTAGGAATATATGATGGCAATAAAAGCAATCCTAGATATCAAAATGTCTATATAAATGCTCATAAAGACCTAACTAGATATAGATATGAGAATCTAAAATCTAGTCATCAAACAAAAGCCAATCAACATAAGTTGTCATAAAACATTGCAAGGACAATAAATGCAATCAATGAGTCTTAATCAACAATGTTTAAATGCAATGCATAGAGATTTAGCTAGAGGGCAAAATGGTCCTAAATGCTAGCTATCAAAGAAAACTAAACTCAACCAACATTCAATGTCTCAAACATGTTAGAAACAACATTAAGCAAGGAGACATGCATTTAATTAACAAATAAATGCTAATCCTAGGCAAACATGTCATATGAATGAAACAAGAGATTCTAGGGTATGTAGAAATTACCTAGTCAAAGAAAACAAGAAGACCCATACTTGGATGATGCTAGTTGCCCATGGAAATGTGTTTGGTTGAGTAAGTGTGAGTTCTTGGGAGTTTTTCTTTATTGGGAAACACTCTCTCTTTCAAAGATATGATTTTGAACTCTTAGAAGCATACAAGAGAGAAGACATCATATATATAGGAGCCCTAAATGAAACTACGCCGTTTTGGAAGGAAAACTCATTTTTGGCACTAAAAGGTGACCTCAAGGTGACCTAGAAGGTGAGCTCACACCAAGGTCGCACTGCTCTCGGGAAAACACACGACATCACAGTAGCTCCAATTTCGAGCGACCCAAAACATGATCAAACGACATTGAACCCTTTCGTATGATATACTGTTGGAAAGCTATGGATGTCTACTTTCTAACCCTTTTTACAACATAAGATTTGGATGTCTATAGAAATATTTATAGTCATTTGAGTGACCAAATGTCAGATTCGGACAAAAACAGAGTTGCCCTATTTTAGTGGTCACTTTGGAGATTTCAAAACCAATCCAATCAGTCATGAAATATTACGAATAATATACCATTGGAAAGGTATGAAAGCCTACTTTCTACTCCATTTTACAAAATGAGGTTTTGATATCTAAATAAAGAGATATGGCCAAAAGAGTGACCAAAGGTTAGATATGGACAACAACAAAATGTCCAAAACTTATGGTATAAGCCCATGTAACCTAAGACCAATCCAATAAAGGGTAAATGGACCTCTTTAGTGAACGCAGAACACGCTAAGTCAAGCACACCATCTTGCAAGTGTGGACATTTCTGATCACAGAAACTGAAACGAATTACTAGACACTATCACACAACAAAATCCAACAAAGAGGTGCAAGTGTGAAGTGTCAAGAGAAAGCACACATTTTATAAACACAAACGCAAGAAGACTAAGGCATGCATGAGAAGTATGTGTGCTAACTAATCTCTTCAAGAGGTAAGGCAAATGATTTACCTTTCGCTCTTGCTCTTGAAGTCACAGAGATGTTTGGAAGCTTGCCATCGAGGACCTAAGCTACCCATTACAAAATCATCCCCAAATGTGGTTTGTCATGAAATAAGCCAATTAAAATTGAGGAACTTACAATCTCCCCATTTGGCTATTTCATGACAAAACAACCACTCACAAAATAATCCTCACAAAACTAAGAAGTGAAGAAATATTATTAAAAAAAAAAAAACGGAAGCCCAATAGGCCTAATAGGCCCAAAACCGAATTGAACCGAATCGAGATAAGGGTGTTCGGTTCAATTCGGTTTTTGGGTCCAATATGGTTCAAACTGATTTACATTTTTAAAAACCGAATATAAGTTGATTCAATACGGTTTTGACCAAAACCGAACCGAACCGAACCGAACCGAACTGCGCCCACCCCTAACGAGAAGTATCATTAAAAATAAAAGATGAAAAACTGCAAACAAGGAAACTAAATTCTAATGCTATGAAACACAAAATAGAAACTAATGTAGTAAATTCTAACCTTCCTATGGGTAAAGGTTGCACATGCATCAAAATTTACTACAACTTTATCAATAAGACTAATGAATAATTACACTTAACAGAATACTCCATGCCTATTTATATAATTCACATCTTATTCCACTGGCCCTTAGGGGCGAAGTTCAACTGGTAGATGGATGAACTTGGGGTTTGAGCAAATGACTCTCATGTTAACGGCTCAAATCCTACCAATGGTAAAAAGCTTTAAAAAAATATATGGTCTAAATAAGTGGATAGATAGATACTGTCAAAAATATATATATATATATATATCAACACTGAAATAACTATCCTCTATAGAGCCAATAATCATTTTAATGAATCATTTGCAACTATCATATGCTAAGTTTAACAATATTTTATTGTTAATAAATTTAATATGTATCATTTATCGAAATTCAATATATCTTAAGAGTGGAAATAGGGAGAAATAGCACTATTTTTTTGTTGACTTTTAAGAGTAACATTAGTTTAATAAGTTAAATTTAAATGGCATCAATAGATAAAAAAAACTATCTTCTCCTTCTTTTATTACGTTTTTGCCATTTTTAGGTTTTTCTTTTTCTTTTTCAAAAACCTCCCTTGTTGGAGGACCAATGGAGGTTCTTCATCAATGGAGATGGAACAGACGTTCAACCTCCATTGGAGGTTAATGAAGAAGATAAACAAACAAAAATAAAAAATATCAATTTTGCTCAATAAGTCTCAAAAATTGTAAAAATGTCCAATAAGTTTTGGAAACTATAAAAGAAAACTCAGAAACACAAAATAAGCCTCGAAAATTACAAAATAAGTCTCGAAAACACTAAACTAAGTCTCATAAACACTAAACTAAGTCTTAGAAACACTAAAATAAGTCTCGGAAATACAAAAATAAGTCTAAAAAAGCCACGAGACTTATTTTTGTTAGTGTGTTTTAAGGGTATTTTTGTCAGAACAACACTTTAGATATTATTAAAACTTAAGTTATTAAATTGGTACTAGTCTTAAAAGTAAGGGAGTAAAAAATGCTAGAAATTTTTTGAACCCTATCTTAAGATGATGTGGCTATTCTTAAGTTATAATGAAAACATTATATGAAATTAATCAAAAATATTATTAAACCTTAACTTGACATATTTAATATAAGCATGAAGCAAGAAAACACATACAAATATCATACAATTATGCATGCTGAACAACATGCCTAGAGTGGGCTCTAATACCAAATAAAAGAAAATAAACAAAATAAATATTAAGCGTACCTCTGGCCATGATCGTTCAAGCAACAGATGAATTGTTTGTAAAATGCACTATAAGAAAGTAAGTGAGAAAATTAGAGTAGAGTGTCTTCTCGCCTATTCCAATATTTATAGCCTCTATACGATGGATAAAGCAGGCAAGAATACATAAAAGACTAGACTAGGGACCTCTAATATTTAACCTTTAAATATTGGATGTCTGCCCTATCACTCCATACCATTTAAGGAAATGAGCAGTTATTTATTTAGAACAACCTAATCATGTTTAAATGTGTAACTTAATAGTTTAATAATTACTTTTTACTTTTAAGATTTATCTATAATTCAAAGTTACATATGAGCCACATCAAATGGAACTAACGTAAAAACTAACATCTGCTTCATCTCGTCAGAGATGGAGCAGTGACAATGCTCCATCAGATGAGATAGAGCGATTGTAGACCTCCATCTCAGATGAGATGGAGATTCTCCATCGCTGAAATACCTAGAAGGTTATACTAAACAACCTAGAGGGTGGTGAACAGGTTAACACTCTATTTTTAGAACTTTTTCAAGACTATTGTCAAACACTTGATGAACATACAAATTAGTCTTTAACACAATTGTTATTAGATAACAACTATCACATGTAAGCTAAAAACACCACCCTTAGTCTACAAACATATAACAAGAAACAAAGTATCTCATATACAAGTATATTCAATGCAAAGCAAATTCCACAAGTTGTACTTAGAATATTACAACGTAAATTCACTAAGTAGAACTTTACAACTTGATTTAGAACTTCACAAGATACAATGTTCAAACACTATAAACATACAAGAGACAAATACACATTTGATCAAATGGAGTGCTTGCATTCCACACTTTACAAAATCTTGTTTACAAGATATTTAGAGATGAAGATTCAAACAAGATTCAACCATACACATATACAAATATAAAAGAGATAGGGATAGGAAGAATTAACACAAGATCTTTTTTAACGTGGTAAAACCTCCAAAGAGGAAACATCCACATGTTGAATCCATAACCATCGGCCAACTATCATTCATTAGATGATAGAGAGAAATTCCTCAAAAGTGACTAACACATGATGCACTCCTTATTTGACTCTACTTCTACCCAACCCCATTGATAGATTATAAATTTCTCAAAACTGATCAACACATTAAACACTCTCTATTAGACTCTATGTCTACTCAATACCCGGGCCTACTAAAGAAAGAGACATAGCCAACTTTCTATTCAACCCATGCCTCTAGAAAACTTCCTTGCATAGCTATCCAGACTTCCTCGATCCTAGCCATAACTTCTTCCTTAACTTTCCTGAAATATACAAACGAAGTTAAATTGCCTAAAGCATACCTAGAGGGGGTGAATAGGTTTTTACACCTTTTTCAATCCCTTGAAACAAACACAAGTTTGTCCCTCAAGATAGCTTACATTACAACACATAAACCATACATACATGACCAGACAAGAGAATCATATGTTCATTAAAGCATTGTCTATTTATCAACAAGTTGCAAGAGGAAGAATAACATTAAAACTCAACAATAAAGAATACGTGTATTTCCAATAATGTTCAATGTGTTACAAGTATCAGTCAAAATATAACTATACACAAAAGTATCAATGAACAAAAGAATTATATATATACAACTATGATCAATATGATTTGATTACATCTCATACTTAACAAAATCTTGTTTCAAAATACATCACAAGTGAAGATTGTGCAACAAGATTAAAACATACACATATACAAATATGAAAGAGAGAGATAGAAAGAATTGACACAAGAGATTTTTTAACGTGGTAAAACCTCCAAGGAGGAAACATCCACAGGTTGAACTACAACCATTGGGTACTATATATACTGGATGATAGATTAGAAATTTCTTAAAAGTGACCAACCTATGATCTACTTCCAATTGGAGTCTATGTCTACCCAATCCTTATTGGTTGATTAGAAACTCCTCAAAAGTGCGGAGCCACTCTATATTGGAGTCTATGTCTACATAACATCATTGGAAGAATAGAAATTCATCAAGAGTGCATACACATCCCATATACCACTCTCTATTGGAGTCTATGTCTATCCAAACACCCAGGCCTACCAATGTCATAGCCAACTCCCTATCCAAGGCACTCATGCCTCTAAAGAGCCTCTCATGCATAGCTATCCGAACCTTCCCGATCTTAGCCATGACTTCTTGCTTGGTTATCCGGACCTCTTGTCCTAACCAAGAGTTCCTTGCTTGACTATCCGGACCTCTTGTCCTAGTCAAGACTTCTTACTTGGTTATCTGGATCTCTTGTCATAATCAAGACTTCATGCCTTTTATAAGGACTTCCTAGTGTGATCAATGAATGCAAATGATGCAAACAAGCAATTCAACATAGAACATGTGATCAATACATTCCATGGAAACTAGACTTAATCATGTGAACACACAAGTCAAAATAGTCTAGTTATAAAACTTGAATTAAAACCTAGAGCATGTGAAAACACCTAACACATATGGCTCCTAGTTTCATTCACAAATCTAACACTTGAATAAATCATATACATGAAGCACATATTCAAGGTATTAAAAACATACACTAAAAATGCTAGAATCACAAAATATGATCAATGAATATTCTAGCCAACATTTAGAGCAAAGATATAATTAGCAATCAATTAAATCCTAGTAGGCTCTAAACACAAAATCAAATGTGTTAATCCTAGATTTGTTCAATTAAAGGATCTAAGCACATGCCAAGGTTATTAATCATAAAATGAATCAATCAGATCACAAATAACCCTAGATATCAAACAAATCACAATACAACTCTAAAAAATGTGAAAATCTAGAATCATAGAAAACTAGTTCACATTTGTCTCTAATTAGACTTGATTAGATTTGATTTGAAGCTATCCTTCTCAATAGCTTTCACCAAACATACACATACATATAGAAGAAGAAAACCCAAGGTAATTGAAGGTTTAAAAAGAAGAAAACACAAAGATTAGTTAAATACCTAAGAATCACGAGCTGGTTCGGTTTTGAGGGTAGAACCACCATAAAACTCAATCAAACAACTGTATACTCTCTTGGAAAATGTAGAGGACTTGATTACGAAGATTCTCCAACTTGAATCACTCAATTCGGAGTTCGAATGAGAAAGTTATGGTGTTTGGAACGTGAGAATATTGGAGAGGAATATTTTGCACTTGTGTTTTTCAAACTTTTCTTCTTTTAAATGAAATAGGATGGAAAAAAGATATTTAAGAGAGAGAGAGAGAGAGAGAGAGAGAGAGAGAGAGAGAGAGGATTTTCAGTGGCCAATCAGAAGAGGCCACGTCACCCACCCCATGAGAGGCGCGTGAGCCTCACGGGGCAGAGGGGTGTGTAGGCCGTGAGCCTCACGCGCCCCTCACGGGCTCCTCCCAAAATGGCATTTGGCCATTGCTTGCCTCTATTGCGCTCCTCTCGCGTTCTTCGACTGTATTCGGACCTTTGAACTCCGAACTCGAATCCGTCTTTGGATTATGAACCGTGACTCCCTCATGCACAAGGACGACTATGAAACTTTACAAAAAGGTTGAGAATTCGACTTGGTATACGACGACAAAGACAACACAACGTATGAGAACGTAAAGTAGTGTAGCTTCCTAGTTTGGACTCGAAACCTAATGAGTGAGTAACCGAAATGACCGAGAGTCAATAAGGAATCATATGAGATCATGTTCAAGTCCAAAAATAATAAATGGAAAATAAATAAACACAAAGTCACACAAGTATGCCATTTCCTAGAGATAGTCCTAGAACATGTAATTTCACAATATTTATCAAATTAAGTCTAATGCATGTACATACTTCAACAAGTGTGTGAATATGTTATACCAATGGTGTACAACTATGCAGGGACACATATGAATGCCATGTGTATGTGTGCCTAAGTCTTGTAAGAGGAATGAGGTCAAATATACCTTTGATGAGCAATGTAGCTTATTCCTCTTTGAAGACACCATCTTGCATGAAAAGTTGACAAGTCTTCCTTGAAGCTCGAATCATCATCAATCTAAGACAACTAAACAATACAAGAGAAACATCGTTTTGATATGGAATTCATGCCAATACAAACCAAAATCCTAACATATCCGGATCTCCCCGATCTTAGTTAAGTCTTCTTGCTTGGCTATCCAGACCACCTATCATAGCCAAAACTTCATGCTTTTTACAAGGACTTCCTAAGTGTGATCAATTAATGCAAAACGCAAACAAGCACTCAACATAGAATATGAGATCAACACATCCTATGGGAACTAGACATAATCATGTAAGTTCACAAATCAAAGTTGTCGAGTTCCTATACATGAATAAAATTCTAGAACATGTGAAACACCAAAAACACATTTAATTCCTAGATTTATTTATGCAACTAAAACTTGAATCAAGACATATACATTAAGCACATATTCAAGATTTTAGTTACAAACAAAAACATGCTAAATTCACAAGATATGATCAATCAATATTCTAGCAAATATTTAGAGCATATATTCACACAATAATCAATTAAATCCTTATTGGCTCTAAATACAAAATCAAATGTGCTAATCCTAGATTTATTCAACTAATGAGTCCTAGCACATGATAAGGTTATTAATCATGAAAATAAAGTCAATCAAAGTACAAATAGCCCTAGATAAAAAGCTAGCACAATACAACTCACAATCATGTGAAAACATAGGCTTTAATAAAACCTAACTCACATTCAAGTTTCTAATTAATCACAACTAGCTTATAATTGAAGCTCTACTTCTCAATAGCATTTGTTCAATTAACATACACATAAAGAAGAAAAAAACCCAAGGTAATTGAATATCATAAAGCACAAAACTCAAGAGAAAAGACAATCATCTTGTAAAAGAGTGCAACCACGAAATTTGTGTTGGATCAACACAAAACTTGAACAAAAGGTTTCAAACTTGCTTGAAAAAGATAGAGAACTCCAATACGAAGATTCTTCAACTTGAATCACTCAAATTGGATAAGAAATGAGTGAGTAATGGTGTTTGGAAGTTAGGAAAATCTTGAGAGAAAATTCTGCACCTATTTTCTTTCTTTTCTTCTTAAATGGAAAATGGGAGGGAAAAATATATTTAAAGGAGGGAAACAAGAAGCAATTAAAACCACCAATGAAGGGCTTCCACCTTGGCTTCCCATGGTGGCACGTGGCCTCCACGGGGAAGGGTGCAAATGGCAATTTGCCACTTCCTCTTCCCTCGCGCACCTTTTGTGTTCTTCAACCGTATTTCGGCCTCTGAACTCCAATTTCGAATCCGTTTTTGGATTAAGAACCGGGACTCCCTTACGAACTTAGACGTCAACAAAATTTTCATGAAAAATATGGAAATCGACTCGATACAAAAGGATGAAAACCATGTACGATAAATGTACGGAAAGTTTCATAACTTCCAACTCGGAACTTGAAAACTAATGAATGAGTACCGAAATGACCGGAACTCAATAAGGAATAATATAAGAACATGTTCAAGTATGATATAACAAAAACACAAACAAACAAACACATGAACACATAAGTATGTCATTTCCTAGATATAGTCGTAGAACATGCATTTACAAAATTTGTCAATTTAAATCTAATGCATATGCATACAATGATACGTGTGTGTATGTATTATACCAATTGAGCACAACGATGTAGGGACACAAATGGATGCAATGTGTGTGTGTGCCTAAATGTCTTGCAAGAGGAATGAGGTCTAAATATACCTTTGATATGCTGAAGGCTTCACTTTGATTGATGAGTTGCCCAACTTATTTAAAGCTTGATAAACCGTGAATCCTAAACGACTAATCAATAAAAGGAAATGTTATTTTGATATAAAATAATGCCAATAAGACTCAAAATCCTAACAATCGCGATGGAGAAATCTCCATCTTTATTTTGTTTTTAATTTTTTATAAAATTTTAAATTTAAAAAAAAAACAAATTTTTTATTTGTTCAAAAAAGTTCAAATTGCCCTCAACTGTTAGGAGTTAATAGATCCAAACTAATGGTATGGGATGTTTATCCAACATTTTTTAGAAGTTAGAGGAAGTTTGTGAGTGTATGTCCAAAACTGTCATGTCTGTGTAATTTTGTCAAACGTGAGGGTGTTTGTGCAATTAGCCTTGATAAAATTTTAATATAAAAATATAAAAATATAAAAAGTAGGGTACAATTTAAATAAACTTTAAAAAACTTGAGTAATATTATACAAGCCAAAAAATTAACCCAAAATTAAACCCAAATGATGTGGCAAATGAGTTGTCATGACCACACGTGGCAAATGAGTTGTCATCACCACACAAATCATGGAGTGATGTGGTGAATGATATGGTGAGGACAAATCACTTGCCATATCATTAGGGTTGATTTTTTGACTAAATATTTGGATTGATTGGCATTAGTGAGAAAACTTTGTGGGCTTTGACAGGGATGTCAAAAATACCAGACCCGCGGGAACCCGCCCCACCCCGACCCCATACGAGGCGGGGGTTTTTCAAAATAATTGGGGTCAGGGCTGATTTGGGACCGAGTCCTTCTCCCCGTTTTAGAAACATGGTGGGATTGGGATTTGGTATCCCTACCCCAACCCCACTTTTTATTTATTTATTAATATTATTAATATTTAATTAATAAAAAATTAAGATATATTTTTAATTAATTAAATAATATATGTTTTATTAGTAATATTAAGAATTAAGATATAAAAAAATTAACATTAATTTACTTTTTATCCAATATACAATTTACTTTTAAAACTTGTAACGCTTTTTACTTTTAATTAACAACTTCTAACTCTTTTTTAGTTTTCACAATTTCCTATTCTATTGTTTCTAGTTAATTATTTTTGTAGATTTTATTCTATAGTTAATTATGAATATTTAAAATTTATTTTTATATGTTAGTATTGATTTTATTTAGAATATAATAATTTATTTTATTAAAAATAACTATTAAATATTTAAAATTATACAATATTCATATTTAAGAAAACAAATCAGGGTGGGGCGGGACGGGGCAGAGTCGAGACCACCTCCCCTCACCCTAAACCCGATCTTCAATAGTCGGGATTGGGACAAGGTTAGAGACTTAGAGCGAAGTATTTTTTTTTCGGGGTGGGGTCGGGATTTTTAGACCCGCCCCACTGACATCCTGAGGGCCATGACCCTAAGGTTGCTTCGCCATAGTGGTTTAAAAGTGGGCTGGCATGGCCCATTTGTGCCGGGCTGAAAAAGCCCGTTTTTGAAAACGGGCTCGGCCTAGCACGGCGCACCCTTTTTTGTGTGCCGGGCCGGGCCAGCCCGTTTTACAAAATAAGGAGCCCGGCACGTGTCGGTGGCACGGGCAAGACGTGTATGTGCCGTGCCGTGCCGTGCCGGGCCGGGCCGGCATGCAGGCTGTAACTTTTTTTTTTAATTTTATAAATATTATAATATTGTTTAAACAAATTATGTAATTTTAATTGTAATTTGTCTATCTTATTTATTATTTTAGTGTAATAAAAAAAAAGATAAATTTTTTATTTTATTTAATAAAATAATTCAAAGAATAAATAAAGATAAAATATGAAAGTAAATAAAAAATACATGAAAATATGAAATGAAAAATGATTTATTTATTTTGGATTTTCACTTTTACATGATTGCCTCATTAAAAATCTTACCAAGAAAAACCCAGTGGGATAAAAATTTGGCAAGGGAAAAAGAGTGCAATCTCTATTCTCTAACATACGCGGAGTCGTAACTGGCCCGTCTGGCAGTCTCGATTCCGTTGTAGTTATGTCTGGGTTATAGTTTTTGGCTCTCCGTGTCGAGCCATGCATTTGGCCGTATGCTTTTTCAAATGACCGGTTCCCGACTCTGGATAGGCATCATATGAGAGTTTACAAAACTTACAGCGATATTTTGTTGTGACCTTATCATCTGGGTTTGGTATTTCTTCTTTGTCAAAACACTCCCATGCTTTTGATATGTACTTTTTAGGTTTGGGAGGACGTGATGTCGGTGTTGTGCCGGAACCAGAAGGTCCCGCTGCCGTTTCCGTCGGCTCGGAAAGGTCAAGATAATTTTCCTCCATGTTAATACCGTCCAGAAATTGAGGATGATTATGATCCATTTCCTACAATACAAATATTAACTCATTAGTCATTAAAATGGCTAAGCAAAAAATCATAAAATCATAAATATACTAAGCATGACAATATTAAAATCAATTACTAAACATAAAATCATCAATTTACTAACTAAACAAAATATACTAAGTATAAATTAAAATATACAAATATTAAAATTAATTATTAGACCTAAATTCATAAAATGATAAATTTACTAAAACATAAAATTAATTAATAACATTTAAAGGAAAAAGATACCTTTGAGCTTTGATAGAGAGATTAGAAAATAATATTAGACTATTAGAGAATAGAGATTAGAGAGAGTAATGGAGAGTTGGAGAATGGAGACATGGACTCTTGGTCTTGGAGAATGGAGAGAATGAGAGTATGAGAGAATAGAGATTGAGAGAAAGTGTATGGAAATTGTGGATTGGAAATTTGGAATGGGTGGGGGTATTTATAGAAAAATTTGAAATGTGGGTAAAAATATTAGAAGAGATGAGGTGGTAAATTGTAATTTTTAGTAAGTTTTGAAAATTTTGACCATTTGCTGACGTTAGCAACGGTCAAATTTTTCAAAAAAAAAACAATAAAAAATGGCTTCAAACGGTTAAAAAAAACAAAAAAAAAGTATGGCGGGCCGGCGTTCCCCTCAATTTTTTTTTTTAAATTTAAATATCTTAATTAAATTGTTAGTTTGTTAATTGTTATTTGTTACTTTGTTACTTTGTTTTGTTACATACTTACATTATAAATTTATAATATTGTTATATTGTTTAAACATTTTTAATTGTAATTTGTCTATCTTATAAATATTCTTATTTATTATTTGAGTAATTGAGTGTAATAAAAAAAAATGTAGAAAATAGAAAGATTTATTATTTTATTTAAAAAATAATAATTCAAAGAATAAATAATTATAAAGCTAAAATATTAAAGAAAATAAAAATAGATGAAATTATGAAAATATGAAAAAAAGAATTATTTATTTCTTTTGGAGTCTCAGTATTACATATTTACATGATTGTCTCATTAAAAACCTTACCAAGAAAAACCCAGTGGGATAAAAACTTGGTAAGGGAAAAAGAGTGCAATCGTATTACAAGTTAACGTACATCGGTACATGTATAAGCTAGAAGTCCTAGATTTGGTTACTGTCGGAACTCTCTTCGACATATAAATTACTGAAATTTTGAATAAGTTGTTTGTCTACCGTTTCATTTTGCAACCTCTTTTTCGCACGCTCCCAATCCCGAACGCATGCCAATACCTCCACCATCTCTGGAGTCAAAGAACTTTTTATTTCTTCAACAATTCTTCCAGTCGTGCTGAATACCTGTTCTGAGGAAACAGTGGAGACAGTGATAACCAGTACGTCCCGTGCTAGGTGTGACAGGATCGGATATTTATAATAGCCGTAGGTCTTCCACCATACCAACAGTTCAAATCCCTTCTCTTGTGAGTCGAATTGAGCTTCAAGTTAGCTTGTCAGTTTGGCACCGGAAGTTGCACCAGCTGATTCAGCTCGTGAAGAAGAAGAACTTGATGAGCCTACTTTTTTTTGGCGTTTTAAAATGTTCCAACTTGTCTGATTCGGGAGTGTGTCTGGTTCTATTGATGGTTGCACATCAACGCCGCCATACCTGTGCTCATAAGTACTAAAAACTTCGAACAATTTGGTTCGAATGTCAGTAACCTGTGCAGAATAATCTACACTCAAATTTTCACGAAGATAATCTAGCAATGTTTCTAAACCAGATAATTTAACCCTATGATCTATTATAACACCTAAAGCATAAAGGAAAGGAATTTCATACCAGTATTTTTTAAACTTGGTTTCCATGGCAACAACTGCAAGGCCTAAGATTTCATCTTCCCTATAATTGTTTAACAATTCAGACATCTCCACAATATGATGGATTATCAAGGAAGATGTGGGGTAATAGACCCCGGAAAGAATTATAGTGGAATCGTAAAAAACCTTTAAAAATTGAACAAAGATCTTTGCCACATGCCAATCATCTGGTGTCAGTGTTGGACAGCTAAGTTCGGACATTTTCATGTTATAAAAACCTGAAATAGGTGATTCATATTCCAAACAATTTAGCAGCATTAAGTAAGTAGAGTTCCACCTTACCGGCATATCTGTTAGGAATCTTCGGGGTTGTAGACCGAAAGTTGTACAGTATCTACCGAATTCATTCAATCTTGAATTAGAACTGCAGAGCCAAGCAAGGGCATCGCTGATGCGATCTATACGATCGCTTACTACCTTCATACCAGACTGTACAACTAAATTGATAATATGACATGCACATCGTTAATGGAAGAAATAACCCCTATGTTGCGGGATATTTTTTTCAAAAAACAATGCAATGGAACTAGTATTTGCATATGCATTATCTAATGTGATAGAAATGACGTGATGCTGTATTTCAAAAGTTTCTAAAACAGACATAATGATATTAAAAATATTTCTTGCAGTATGTGCGCCATCCATAGGACGAAAACCAAGAATTTTTTTTTGTAAATTCCAATCATAGTCTATATAATGTCCCGTGACAGTTAAATAGTCCTGTTTGGAACATGCGCTCCAAATATCAGAAGTTAATGCAATAGAGACAGTTAGATGCTGTAATTCAGCCTTCAACTCATCTCGTTGGGTTTGAAAACATCTTAACAAATCGTTTCGAGTAGTGGTTCTAGAAACAGATTTAAATTGGGGGGTTGTACAATGTAACGTGCCATGCACTCTCTAGCATGCACGGCATCATAACACCATGTTGTAACGGACCCGTCTGGGTGCCGTTGTAGTTGTGTTTGGGTTGTAGTGTCTACCTGTCCGTGTGCAGGCATGCATTTCTCCATATGCCTTCGCAAATGATCGGTCACTCCCCTAGAAGTGACATAGTGCTTTTGACAAAACTTACATTGAGCTCTGTCCATAAGTTGACCGTCTAGCATAGTCTTCTGTACTACGTCAAAACACTGTCATACGTTTGATGTGTGCTTTTTAGGTTTGGGAGGACGTGATGTCGGTGTTGTGTCGGAACCAGATGGTCCCGTTGCCGTTTCCATTCGCCCGGGGCCGGAAAGGTCAAAATAATCGTTGTCCATGTTAAGACCGTCTAGAAATTGAGGATGATTATGATCCATTTCCTACAATACAGATATTAAATCATCAGTCATTAAAAACTAAGCATAAAATCATAATTCATAAATACTAAGTATAAAAATATTAAAATTAATTACTAAAAATAAAATCATAAATATACTAAGCATTAACATATTAAAATTAATTACTAAACATAAAATCATACATATAATAAGCATTAACATATTAAAATTAATTACTAAACATAAAATCATAAATATCATACAAATATTAAAATATATTACTAAACATAAAAATATAAAATCATAAATATACTAAGCATAATAAACATATTTAAATTAATTATTAAGCATTTAATCATAAATATACTAAGCATAAAAAATATTTAAATTCATTACTAAGAATTTAATCATAAATATAGTAATATACTAAGCATAAAAATATTAAAATTAATTACTAAACATAAAATCATAAATATCATAAAAATATTAAAATTAATTACTAAATATAAAATCATAAATATACTAAGCATTAACATATTAAAATTAATTACTAAACATAAAATCATAAATATCATAAAAATATTAAAATTAATTACTAAACATAAAATCATAAATATACTAAGCATTAACATATTAAAATTAATTACTAAACATAAAATCATACATATAATAAGCATTAACATATTAAAATTAATTACTAAACATAAAATCATAAATATCATACAAATATTAAAATATATTACTAAACATAAAAATATAAAATCATAAATATACTAAGCATAATTCATAAACATATTTAAATTAATTATTAAGCATTTAATCATAAATATACTAAGCATAAAAAATATTTAAATTCATTACTAAGCATTTAATCATAAATATAGTAATATACTAAGCATAAAAATATTTAAATTCATTACTAAACATAAAATCATAAATTGATAAATATACTAATATACTAAGCATAAAAATATTTAAATTCATTACTAAGCATTTGATCATAAATATACATATCATACAAATATTAAAATTAATTACTAAACATAAAATCATAAATATCATAAAAATATTTAAATACTTTACTAAATATAAAATCATCAATTTACTAACTAAACAAAATATACTAAGATAGTAAGATTACCAAGCATAAAAAAAAATATACAAATATTAAAATTAATTACTAGACATAAATTCATAAAATGATAAATTTACTAAAATATAAGATTCTAAGATTAAATATTAAAATTTATAACAAAACAAAGCATAAAAATATTAACTCATAAATACACTAAGCATAAAGCCATAAATATAAAATATACATAAAACATAAAAATAAATATCAAAATTAATAACTAAGCATAAATATATTAATTATTAACTATAAATATATATTTTAAAAACTAAAACATAAAACTAATTAATAACATTTAAAGGAAAAACATACCTTTTAGGCTTTGAGCTTTGGTGGAGAGATTATAGAATAATATTAGTAATATAGTAGTAGAAATTTAGAATAGTAGAGTAGTAGAGTAGTTGTGTAGAGAATAGAGAGAGAGAGAGAGAGAGAGAGAGAGAGAGAGAGAGAGAGAGAGAGAGTAAGAATGGAATTATTAAAAATTTAAAATATGAAGGTGTAGAGAAAATGAGAAATAGAGATTAGAGAGAGTAATGGAGAGTTGGAGAATGTAGAGGGTAGATAGTAGAGAATGAGAGAATAGAGATTGAGAGAAAGTGTAGGGAAATTGAAATGAGTGGGGGTATTTATAGAAAAATTTGAAATGTGGGTAAAAATATAAAATAGAAGAGATGAGGGGGTAAACTGTAACTGAAAGTTCTCACGGTGTGTTAAATATTAATCTAGGGGGGGTGGCGAATAGATTTTAAAGATTTTACCCAATTTTTCGTGTATGGTCAAGATTATGAAAATACCCCTAATAGTTAATAAAATAAAGCAAGTGTAATAAGATGCGGAAATATAAACAACACTTGATTTTTACGTGGAAACCCTCACGGGAAAAACCACGGGCTAATAAGTGAGCCACACTAGAACCTCGAACCCACTAAATGTGTAAAACGATTACAACCTAATCCTGGAAGTAATCACACACCTACCTAATCCCGGTATAAGTAGACCTAGTCCAATTGCTTGCGATCTAAGCAACCTAATCCCGGAAGCTACACACAAGACTTACTTCTCAATGAAGAGATTAACACCCTAAGTGAATAAGTGAATATGTGAATATGTGAATATGTGAATATCCAAAATGCAACATAGAGCAAGGGAACCCTATATGCTTATCTAAGATGATGATTTTGCAATAAAAACAATCTTAGATATTAAGAACTAAATGACTTAGATAATCATAGATTATAAAAACCTAGATATCTATCACAATACAACACTCAATCAAATCAACACAACAATCTCTATCTTGAATATTAGAATCTAATCTAAGAACAATCAAGTAATGAAAGAGATGTCATAATAAATAAAACACTAATTATATGTGATAATAGTGAAAAACTTACCAAGACAAGTGTGATGATGAAAGACACATACAAGTAAGCATCCTAGATATGCTAGAAGATGCTAGATGAATTTTGATGTATATGAATTTTGGTTTGAGTGTTTAAATGAGCAAACTTGATTGCTTTCTCTTTTAAAAGTAGGGTTCTTGATGATTAAATAGTCACCTCCAGAACAAGAGAGAGTGATGTATTTATAGGCATGAAAAACAGAGCATGTGAAAAGACAAGTTTGCCCCTGAAACGCATCGATCGACGGTTTCAATCGGCGGCCAGGCCACCGATTACAACCGTCGAATTGAGCCCGAGAAGAACAGAGCATCATCGGCGATTTCAATCGGCGGTTTCGAAACCACTAAATTAACCGCAGAATCAAACCCGAGAGATTAAATCATCAGGTATGAACAGCGGTTTTGAATGGCGATCATGGCCGCCGATCATAACCGTAGAATTGATCTAGAGGTCTCTGGACTCAAACGACGGTTTCATTCGGCAGCCAGGCCGTCGATCATAACCGCCGTTTCACCAAAAGAGGTGAAATCAAAGGAGAAGCCAAGGGCATTCTCCATAGGTGGTCTTCGCGCAAACCAAGCACATACTAGTGCATGCGCGGACGTTTTCGAGCAATATCGGGAAACGAATTACAAGGCACATAAGCACACACAAAATACAACATCAAAGTGCAAGTGTGAAATGTGACATGTGAAGAGTATGCACACAAATGCAATAATGCTAAGTGAGTGTGTGCAATCTAAATCTCTTCAAAGACAGAACTAAGCACTAGAGATTATATATTTGGCGTGTTTGTCCCTTGAGGTCTTGAACGGGCCTTTGAGCTTGATTCTCAAACTCCTAAACTATCCTTACACAATAAACCCCAATATGTGGTTTGTCCACGAAATAAGCCAATCAAAGAATGGGAATCCTTACAGTAATTTTTAGTAAGTTTTGAAAATTTTGACCGTTTGCTGATGTCAGCAACGGTCAAATTTTTTTTTTTAAAAAAAACAATAAAAAATGGTTTCAAACGGTAAAAAAAAATAAATAAATAAATAAAATTTAAACGGTCGGCCCGACGGACCGACCCGGCAGGCCTCAAACCTCTACCCAACCCGTGCCAGGTATGTGGGCTGTGCCAGGCCTGGCCCGCAAAACATATGGGCCGTGCCTGGAACGGCCCGCCACCCTTGGCAGGCCGGGCATGCCGAGCCCATCAGGCTCGGCACATATTTACACACCACATAAAAAATAATAGAAAAAGTAGAGATATTTTGAAACACAAAATCATTGTTTAATCACAGTGTGTTATATATTTTTGATAATAATATTGAGTAGCATGAAACTGATGATCTGACTTTTTCAAGTACAGGTGGACCACATTAACTTTATAATAAGGTTCTGCCAGGTCTAGCTCCCATGACTGCTCCAAAAACTGTGTTTTTAATTCTAATTATATATTTATATGTAACCCACAATCCAGAAATGTGTAATGTCATTTGTCAATAATTTAAACAAGATATATATTTATTTATTTATTATCATTTCAACCTATTTAATTGGACTTAAACGAGTCAAATTTAATTTGGGTAAGTGAGAAAACTAAAGTACCCAGGAAATATCAAATGTTATGGGGAGCAACATTTGATAAAGATAAGATGTCACTAGAGGATATAAGATGTCACTAGAGGATATAAGATGTCAAATGTTATGGGGAGCAACCGAGCATGTCACTCTTCCTGAAATAAGAAAGTCTCAAGATAAAGAGTCGCATAATTTACACCGTTCAAAACCTCTATGTGCACGTGCCCCATATTAATATTATTTTTAAAATTCCAATATTACTTTTAAATAATTATAAATATACCATATATATTATTATTAATACAATATTTTTTATTTTAAATATTTTAAAATAATTAAGAGTGTGATTTAGTCACCTCCGATTTTTGGTTGGATCAAAGTCAATATGAATGGTGCCGCCTTAAGTTCTCCGGGAGTTGGAGGTTGTGGGGGAGTCTTCCATAATTTTCAGACTTTTGTGAAGGGTTGTTTTGCTATCCCTCTTGGATAGTTGTTTGAGGCTGAACTTTTTGCGGCTTCCCTAGCCATTAATTTTGATGGGGAGTAAGGGTGGTTTCAGGCGTACCACCACCCATTACATTGAACCACTGGGCCATGGTTGCTTAAAGTTGGCGATAAGTCAACGTTACGTGGGGCTCTGCTACTTCCTGTGGTGGCAAAGGTGGATCTTGGCCCACAGGTAATTGATCATTATTCCCATGCCTTGTGTTGGTCCGGGGTAGGTGGAGGTGGGTCTTGACCCACAGTGAGTTGGTTGTCATTGCTCTAACTCTTCTCAATGATTTGGTGATGGTTGTTGTGTCACGCGAAGGTTCACCCTCTCCTTCTAGCGCCAATTGTTGACATCGATTTTTGTATAAACCTAGTCAACAACACGCTGACTAATCGATACTTAGATCAACTAGCGAGGTGTGATTTGGATTGTGTTTTCACCATGTGTCTGAATTAGTTGAATAAATAATAAATATGCAAAACTAATAAAATAATAGAGACACCATGATTTTTACGTGGAAAACCCTAAATAGAGAAAAACCACGGACGCCTTGATGATAGAGAAAGAGAAATCTTCACTATGAAAGAATGGTTACAGTTTACAAGCAATGTATTGCTTAAGGTTTCTCTACTGACCTTGCTTGATACATGTGTTTATATAGGGGTTAAGGTGCTGCCCTAGCCCTTGGTGTGCAAGTAAAGATTAATACTATACGAGATCCTAGGAGGATCATATCTAGGTGAATCAAGTCCTTGGTGTGCCTGTATTTGGGATTGGGTTTACTGATGATGAATATGGATGTTGATGATAGTTTGGTTGGGTTTCATTTTGGGTTTGAATCTGAATGGTGGTGTGTTTCTGTTGATGGTTGTTTTTTTTTAATTTTTAATTTTTCAAAAACAAATTCTTGCGAAAACAATTTCTTGACAGTGGTGGTGGGGTGGTTGACAGTGATGGTGGGGTGTTTGTGGGTGGCTAGGGTTTGGGAGTGTATTTGGGAGTGACAATGGTGATGTTCGATGGTTTGGGAGTGGTGGTGGTGTGTTTTTTATTTAGGGATTTTCTGGGTTCTTGATTTGGGGATTTTGATTTGATGGTGGATTGATGAAGATGATATGTTTGATGATTTTGTGATGTTAATCTGATTTTTTCCATATGAGTGATGATTGTGTTGTATGAGAAAGAATTTTTAAAGAATTTTTGTTATGATCTGATGATTGTGTTGTATATTGGTGAGAGAAATGAAGATTTTTTATTTTTTAGTTTATTTATTTTTGTTTTGTTTTATTTTGTATTTATTTGTTTTTTAAAATCTGTTATATAAGATTTAATATATATTATTAATTATTTAATTAAATTAAATTTATTAATTTTTTATTATTTAATTTAATTTAACTTATTAATTTAAATGGATTTAATATATATACTAAATTATTTTTTAATTATTTTTTTATAGATTTTAATTTTTTAATTTAATTAATTTAATAATAATTATTATTATTATTTTAATTAGTTTTTTATACGTTTTAATTTTAAATTTAATTTGTTTAGAAGGATATTTAGGTCATATTATTATACTGTTTCTGATTTGATACTATTATATATATAATTAGGGGGACTTATTGCAATTTGCCATGACAGAAAAATGGATGGCGTTACTATTCTGTCACATGTTCCCAATTTCCAATAGTTCAGGGGGTTCAGTGACAATTTTTCGAATTCAGGGGGCAAATGAGCAATTCGGGTATAATCCAGGGGGCATCAGTACCTTTAAGTCTTCTTTTTTTGTCTCAGAGAATTTTTATCCCAAACTCATTTCAAGTTTTTTTAAATCTCAATGTATTAACCCGAATATGTGCTATAAATTTTAAGTAGCCGAACAAGAAAGAGAAAACATCCCATACTTGACTCTTTTTCTCTCTTTTTTTTTTTTTTAGCAAAAAGAATACTTAGACAACTGTTTTCGAACTCCAAAAGAAATAAAACCCGATGACTACTCGAGAGGAACTAAGAGTATCTCCAATACTGCAATGGATTGTGAAATAATTATAACCTAAATGAAACAAATAAACATTGTGTTCAAAAATTTCTCATACAGTCAATGCTTTTCAATGTCAAAAAAATATAGACTATCTACTTTCAGCTTCTCTGTTAGGCATCTATTCTGTAGGTGGCCTTAGAGATATTATTAATAAATTAATATTTTAAACAGAAGTATTTAAGACGAATTTTTTATTTGGTTGTAAGTGTATTATGTATATATACTTTTATGCCCTATAAAAATCATATTTCTTAATGTTATTGATATATTATCTATTATTGAAATGCAAATTATTTTTGCAAAGGAGGTTCTCTAATGTCAAGATCTACTTGGCATTTGCAAAATTGGGCTTATGAGTTACTCGATTGTCACATACCACTAAATCAGTCGCTTCAAAAACATAACTAAACTTAACAGACCAAATAAAATAATATTTTCATGAACGTTTTTTTATATCAAAATCATTAAACTGTTTTAGATAACACTTCTGTTCTGGTTTGGGCAAAGCATCCAAAAAACATAAATTAAATTAAAAGCAATTAAAAACATCCAATAATGAAGTGACACAAAAGTAAAATATTTAATATTCCGCAATCCACAACACTTCATTTACGTGTCACTTCCTTGCGTTTTTTTTTAGTTTGGAATATTGTGTGATTCGAAATTCGATCAATCTCTCCACTTTAAGTTTGTGTGATTATTTGGCACGAGTTTGGTTTTGGTAGTTGGTCAACAACACAATTAATTGATTTTTAAGGGAAATATTTCAATATTTAAAGCTTTGAGGGGCATTTGTTTGATTCTTTGGGCCTTTTTCTGTTTTTCTTGTAAATTACCCTAACATCCCGGTAGGTCAAATTGCACAAATGACAAATACCTTGAATATTTAGGGTTCGTTTGGTACAGTGTATTGTACTGTACTGGAATATATTGGATTATGTTTGATTAGATTGTATTGTATTGTATTGAACTATATTATTCTTATACAATCTCGTATTTTGTGATATTTCGTATTAGACTATAAAGTTATATAATGTTTGAATGTGATTTTTGTTCCTCGATATTTTATTAACTAATAAAATCGATATATTTTTAGAATAAAAAAACATATTATAAAAAAATATATTTATTGTATTATAATTTAAAAAATAATAATTGATATATAATTGATATTTTTATTACATAAATTATCATTCATGTATGATGTAACAAATATCAATAATATTTGACAATTTTTTTAATATTATATTTTAACTTGTATAATTTTCAGATTTATACTATTACAATAACATTTTATTTTTATTTTCATTTAATTAAATTTATATAATATTTAATTAATATTACAATAAAATTATATTATTTTTAAAATTATTATTATTATTATTAAAATCTATTATCAATATTATTATTGTATCCTATATATTATTATTATCATTATCATTATTAATAATATTATTAATAATATACATTATGTTAGCCACCTAAAAAGGCAGGGGTTCAAAGAAGAATTTCCCCTCCTTGCCAAGACTGCTTGAAATAGAAAGACGATATAGGGAGTATCGGGCTACCCCACAAGGAAACCAGGATCGATACACCAGCAACAAGCCATGTGCAGACCAGGACTGAGATCGAGGTCACCCCGATTCTACGATGCTAGGGAACATTGAAGTCAAGGTCCAGAAAGCCCCGATGCCACATTGCCTCAGTTCCTTGATACCTAAAAGCACTGATACCACGATCCATGATCCATGGTGCCCCGGCACCACGGTTCCTTCCTCAAACCAGCCTACCAAGCATTCACTATCCACTCAACATGGGAAATAACAGCAAGGGGGGCCTCAATACGACAAGGGAGAAACCACCATTGAAGGAAGGATCGATACACCAAGGAGCTAGATCAAGAGCAAAACCATGCCATTATAAGAGAAGCATGCAGTAACACCCAATGAAAGGAAATAGGGTTGCCTTTTTCCCACCATTCATAGCGCCATTCAAACGGAAATAGTCAACTTCATCAATCCTACCAAAATGGAAACAATTTATTTTTGAGACAATTCCCGTGCCTAAACACAACCACCATCAACGCCAAATCAATGTCCCTTTGATTGTTGATTGATTAACTAAATTAATGGAATGGACAGCAAGAAAGAGGACCTATAAATACTACAAAACTCTCTAAGGAAGGGGAGGCAGATTTTTCCACTTATCGACTAGCACGAGTTTGCCATCACCGACTGTATCTCATAAGTATCTCTCTAGAATTCCCCATACACCACCTATTGTATCGGCCAGTTATATGTTACTCTTTCTTTATTAATAAAGAGCACATTGTCTTTCTAAGTGTTATGGTATATACATGTTCCTATTTTTTGTTTTTAATGAAACCTGTCTATATTCATTGAGAGCATAGTGGTACAAAGTGGTATCTCTACAACCGTGACCTCCCATGCTATAGTTTTAAGGTGTTAATTGGAAGTTATCCCTCCTTTGCAACTTTTCGGTTAACACTTTTTGGCGCCATCTGTGGGAAATGAACCCTATTTTATTATCTCAAGGAAATCACTTAGCTCTACCTTGAAGCGTGAAGATGAGGCTCCGATCTTCTTAAGGACAGCTCGATCCATCAGGGCTCTAATCACTTGCTTCCACCCAAAAAGTTCAAAAGCGTGGAAAGGGATCGAGGCAACACAACCCAGCACCCGTCCTACCATCGAAAGCGCGCTCC
The DNA here is from genome assembly GCA_008009225.1 of Acer yangbiense. Classification (NCBI taxonomy): domain Eukaryota; kingdom Viridiplantae; phylum Streptophyta; class Magnoliopsida; order Sapindales; family Sapindaceae; genus Acer; species Acer yangbiense. The sequence goes on along the minus strand of CM017762.1, from coordinate 29,508,964 downwards.
GCACCCCTGACCCTAGCTGTCCAAACAACGAGCCAAGGTATCCAAGAATAGCAGGTTGCAGCTTTTATGGAAGATATCCGCCATCGGATGATCGCCAGGTACCATTTCTTCGAAGTACCTTTCTTCGAAGTACCTCGGACTATGGGGGAAACTAGACCGGGTACCTGAGTACCAGTCTTCAATAAACTTGGGCCACAACCTCAAGTTCTACCCCGCTTCTACCCACAGCCTTTGGGTATCAATCTCCACTTTGCATCGGGAATGCACCCTCAAACTAATAGGCTGGTAAAAGCGACTAAACGAGACTAAACAACCTAGGGGTGGGTGGGTGGGTGGGGTACCAATTTTTCGGATTAGTCAATATTAAAAAAATAACCCAATTCAATTAAATACAATCAACGTAATTAAAGTGCAGAAAACAATAAATAACATGTTAAGTGATTTACGTGAGAAACCCACAACTGGAAAAAACTCACAAGCTATTCTGCTAGCCACACACGGTTCTCAAATACACTACTTGTAATGATGTTTACAACTTAGGTTGACCTCTAGCCACACCATTTTCAGTCACTAATCCACCACTACTATCCTGCGGGCCTTTAATAGTAATCCTAGACCAAATGCTTGTGCACTACACCATGTAGTCACAAGACTTAACTTTCAATGAAAAGATCAACAACCTATGTGAATATATGAAATATTCTAAATGCAATTAATGCTAGGCTACACTAAATGCTTATATAGAGATTAAATGATGGCAATAAAATCAATCCTAGATACGGCTAAATGAAATATCATAAAGACCTAACTAGATATAGATACGAAAACCTAAAATCTAGTCATCAAACAAAAGCCAATCAACATAAGTTGTCATTAAACATGGCAATGACAATTAATACAATCAAGAAATGCAATCAAGGAGTCATAATCAACAATGTCTAAATGCAAAGCATAGAGACTTAGCTAGAGGGCAAAATGGTCCTAAATGCTAGCTATCAAAGAAAACTACAAATTCAACCAACATTCAATGTCTCAAACATGTTAAAAACAACATTAAGCAAGGAGACATGCATTTAATTAACATATAAATGCTAAACCTAGGCAAACATATCATAAGAATAAAACAAGAGGTTCTAGAACATGTAGAAATTACCTAGCCAAAGAAAACAAGAAAACCCATGCTTGGATGATGCTAAATGCTCATGGGAAAGTGTTTGGTTGAGTAAATGTGAGTTCTTGGGAGGTCTCTCTCTCTAGTGTATGCTTTCTCTCTCTTAAATCAGTTTTTGAGCTCACTTGGTCGAAATGGGGAAGAAGATGATGCATATATAGGAGCCAAATGAAGCTACATTGTTTAGAAAATCTTAGAAACACGTTTCTAGGCATTCGGCGGTTAGCCCGCCGAATGAAACGGCTGTTTGAAACCAAAAACATTTTGGAATCGTTCGGCGGGCAAAACGGTGGTCATGACCATAGATTGCATTCGACGGTCAAATTCGGTGGTCAGACCACTGAATCATGTGCCAACACTTCAGCTCAAAATTCGAGCACACCGAAACATGACCAAACGATATCGAAACATTTCGTATAATATATCATTGGAAATGTATGGATGTCTACTTTATACTCCTTTTTACAAAACAAGATTTTGATGTCTGTAGAAAGAGTTATGAGCATTTGAGTGACCAAAGGTCAGATTCAGACAAAAACAAAGATGCCCTATTTTGGTGGTCACTTTGGAGATTTTAAAACCAATCCAAACAATCATGAAATATTACGAATAATATACCGTTAGAAAGGTATGGGTGTCTAGTTTATCTAAACATTTTCAAAACACAATTTGAAACTTTGTATAAAACTTTATGGTCACAAGACCATATAAATGTCAGTTTTGAAAAACATTTAAAACATTGAAAAACCAATCTTTTGAAACTAGACACCTTACTCCATTCAACCACACCATATATAACACTTATCCAAGAGAAGAATGGGACCTTCTCAAATGGTCAACCATCGCATTAAGACATGCACACCATCATGCAAGCGTGGACGTTTTCAATCACACAAACGGAAACGAATTACATCACATAAAACCACATTTAAATCTAACAATGAAGTGCAAGTGTGATTGTGTAAAGGATGCACATATATAAGCAATTAGAACACAAATTCAAGATGAACAAAGCATGCATGTAGTGTGTGTGTGTGTGTGTGTGTGCACCTAAACTCTTCAAGAGACAAAGTCAAGTGAGTATACATTTTGCTCTTGAAGTGACGAAGATGCTTAGAAGCTTGCCAACGAGAACCTAAGCTACCTATTACATAATCATCCCCAGTGTGGTTTGTCATAAAATAAGTCAATCATAAAATAAAGGTTCTTATAATATCCCCCTTTGGCTATTTCATGACAAAATCACCACTCACAAAAATTCCTTACAAACAAAATAAAACTATTGTCAACAAGAGTCCATTCTACGTTACAATAAGAGATACCTAAGATGCTAAGTCTTCAAGGTCTTCAATCTCTTCGAAGATCACCATACCTACACACAATAGCAAGAAAGCACTTTCCAAGAACAAGTGCATGTGAGGTGAACAAACATAAAAAACATTTACACTCAATAACAATAAAGTAATACAAAGTAATGCATGTGCAATGCTCCCCCTAAAAGGTTACTCTCTCTCATAATTTCTCCCCTAAAGCATAAACAATACTCCCCTTACATTTCTCAATACTTCTCCCCATTTTTGTCATGAGATAGGCAAAGGAGCTCCCTCTATTAAGTTGCTTTAGCAAATAGAGCTATTAGCACAAAAGACATTTGCATAATCATATAAACGAACTTTATGCAACTCAAGTAATTGAGAGAGATTCAAGGAGTTTTATTTAAAGAAATATGTGTGACATTGTTGCTTTGCATGCAATACATATAACATTAAAGATCAAGCAATGGTATTTGGCAAAGCAAACATCGAAAGGGTTTCCAAAGAATTCAAACCAATTTGTGCCCTTTTGTCATAAGCAAACAAGATATAGTTTCTAAAGATTTGTAAGGTAAAGCAACTATATCTATCTTTATAAGCAAAACAAGACATGAGTGACTTTTGCACCCTTCGATTTTTCTGAGTAAATACCCGTATGATAGTAGCCTTGTTTAACTAATAAAAAGAGTGAGACTTTGGATTTTAAAATCCTTTGAATGGATACAAGATCCTTATTGATTGAAGTCTCAACATTGTTTTTCACACATATTTTGCGTATAAGCAATCAAAAAGTATTTCATGTATATCATTTAAGCATGTCATAAAAATTTCTCATGTCATGGAGATAAATTATGGGTTATTGTACTTTCCCAACTAATTCTCATAGTCGAAAATGCATTGTTGAACCAAAATATGACATGGATTACAAACAAAACAATGGTGCACACTTATTATGAAAAAAGAACATATAAGCATATATGTGCAACCAACAATCTCAAGCAATTAACAAAAGAGCATAAAATTAATCAACTTTTTACATATGACAATTCATGCAAGTTTGCTCTCTTTGCTTGAGCTCCCCTTATTGGGTTCAAATCCGTACTGTATCATGGCAAGAGACAATTCCCATTAGACATACTAAGTCCATTAATAGAAGACGGTTGAGAGATTGCTTGAATTAGAGTAGCATATTGTGGGTAAATTCCATCAAAGAGATAATATCCCATATTGTAGTGATGACCTTGTACTACAAAATTGCATGGTCGTGCAACACTATTAATAAGATCATCTAACAACGGAGATCTATCTAAAATAGTAATATCATTATTAGTACCGACCATGCCAAATTCACAGATTTTTCGAAACTACAGCTTCTAAAATGAGAGTCTGAACTCTTTTAAAGCCATTAATTAGTATGTGTACCATATTAAGCTGTGGGGCAATTCTTCAAATGTCAATACATACAATCAAGACTCCCAAGCAAACCTAGAAATCCTCGATCCTCTCCTTCTTGGAGCAACCTTGCAATATCATCTTTATTTGGTTTTCTTAAATATTGTTCTTTAAAAAAATCCTATTACAGCATCACAGAAACGTTTCAAGCTTTCAAATACAGTGCTTTCTCCAATTTGAACATACTCATCGAGGATATCAGCCAGACAACCATATGCAAACATCCGCACAGATGTTATCATTTTCTATAAAGGACTCAACTCGTCTATTCCTACTGCATCAACCTTTTGTGTAAAATAATCATCATAATTTCCAATAGCTAGTAATTTTTTTTTTTTTGAATAATTTCACATCCATTCGAAATTGACAACGAAAATGCTCCGATGTATACTTTGAGTGCTCACCTTTGAAATAGTCATTAATAATTAAATCATGATACTCCTTCCTATCACGAGAAATATAATGCCCACCATGTGTTAAACCACCATGAGGAAGCTTTTTACCAATCAACATCGTTGAAACTATTATAGAAACATGGATTGTTAGAGTTTGAACCACATCATGAGTCATCTTAGTACATATTAAACTATCTTCTTCCAATTGCTTATCTAATAATTGTTTGATCATTGAAAATGAATCATTGCTTGATGGCGAACTATTATTGTCATATTCAAAACTCAATGATAACATTGGTTTTATAATCACACCTATATATATATATTATGAAACACACCATTGTGAATAAAAAAAATGCATTTTTCAACCGGACAACATTTTATACCATATGTTTCTCTAAAACAAAGACTTACCAACTATTTAGAAGTACTGTATTTTGGTTTAATAGTTCAGGATCAAATACTACATAAAAAAATAATTTAATGGTGAAGGGTGTTCATTTAGCCGGTCAATATCACATGTTTGAGTCTCTGTTACCGCAAATGGTCTATACAAAAATATTCCACGATCCACTAAAAAAATGTCATATTAACCTGAACGAGTCATCACAATCATTGTTCGTCTTCCTATTCTCATTAAGACAATAGCATTGCTAAGTTGAATATTTTTGCATTTCTAAAAATCAAACTTGTGAATGAACCAGTTAATTTATTTTTTCCTCACAACCCAAACTACACTATCTCTCACTTTAGATTACCTTAAATCCAACATAGAAAGTAGCCCGTATAACCAGCATAGTGTTAACAAATTCATATGTCCAATACGAAGTCTAAAATGTTCTTATATAAACTGGTCATAATTACTCAGAAAACCATCCATTTATATGCAAGTTTCATTGAGTAATTTTGTCAAACAGTTGGTATGCAAGTCCATCCATATATACTAATTGAGTTATATTTACATGAACCATGAAAAAATTACCAACAAACAATCTTAGAAACAAAGTATAAGAAATATTTGAAGAAACAAATTATAACTTACACCATATAAAACAAATATAAGATAATACGAAAAAACAAAACAAATAAAAGAGTATGCTGAACAAGATTCAATGAACAAATGAAAACAATAAAAGATAAAAGATAAACTTACCAGAAAAGTAGAATAGTTAGTCGAATTATTTTGTATTTTGTAATTGAGAATGTCTGGTGAGTTAGTCGAATTATTTTGTATTTTGTAATTGAAAGTGTTAAGCAGTTTTAACAGTTAATAAAAATATGTTTTGTAAAATTTAAAGTAATTAAATAAATTGACATGTCATTAAAAATATGTGTTTTACAAGTGAAGCATTGAAGACCAAATTTTGATTTGGTTGTCTGTCAAGTTTATTTGTTGCAACATATGAAGCAATTGTCTTGACGGTGATGACATGTCACTATTTTTTTTAAAATGCAAGCCACTGTTGCATTGGAGATACTCTAATCATTTATGTCCTTAATGTTATTAATGATATTTCATTTAAAGACCTAACATGGAATTTTAGTGATTGTTATGAAAGTTTCCATAAGTGACTAAATAATCATTTTCCAGTTATGGTGGAGAGTTTTAAAATTTAATGTGGTGTTTGGATTCGTTTTTAAAAACAGTTTTCTGTTTTCAAAAACAAAAATCAGTTGTAATGTTAATTGTTTACCTGTAGATTGTAGTGTTTTTGAATTTATAACTAAAAAGAGGAAAACAATAATATGTTGTTTTCTATTTTCCGTTGTTTTTAAAACCAACCACAACTTTTCCCTTCAAACAACTATATTACTTATTTTAGAAAACAATACCAAACACATTTACATCATTTTCTGTTTTTGAAAACTACTTTGAACAAACACTACCACATAACATTTTTAAAATATGAATTTTATTTTTATTAATCGTTTTCAAAATCGTCATTTTAAAAACGATACCAAACTTGTTCTAAATGTCATCATAAAAATTTACCAACACAAGTTGGAAATATTTCCCGCGTAGGCAGATTGGACTCATTGGGATTTGGGTGTCAGATTTTTAGGAAGAAAAAAAAAACAAAAAGGAAAATATATGAAATATGAAAACTGTTGGGATCAAATGGTAAATTATAGAAAATATGGGATCAGAATCAAACACCCAAACGTCAGAAACTTTCGGTTAGTCACACGTGTAAACTCCAAAAAGAACATTTATTTATTTTTTATAGGAAAAAAAAAGAAGAAGCGTAACCCTGACGAACTTGTCTCTTTAGTATCTCTCTACACAAGAATGGAATATATATCTCTCTCTCTCTCTCTTTCTTTTTTCAAATTTAAATTTAAAATATCATTAATAAAAAAAATAAAAAATAAAATAAAGTTTTGTATTCCACAAAATTAGTAACGAAAACGAAACTCTGATTTGCTTTGCTTCGCTTCCTCACCCTTCTATTATTTTCTATCTCTCTCTCTCTCTGTAAATTTCTGGCTCTACGATTTCTCTCTCGCTCACTTCACCGAAACTAAAAGCAAAGGTTTCAGCCTCTCTCTATCTCTCTCTCTATTCAAGTTGCTTATTTATATATTTGATTGTTCGTTTTGTTTATGTACGTTTGTCGATCTCAATATGAGATTTGAGAGTGTAAGCGTATGAATTCAATTTTCAGGTTCCATTTTTTAAAAAAGTTTCGGAGATTTATTTATTTGTTGTAATGTTAATGTGAAATTCGTTTTTATTGTTATTATTATTGTTGTTGTTGTTGTCATTATTATTCGTTTGTGTGCTTGTTGTAGTTGCGTTTTGCTATGTTGTTCGGTTCGGCGGTTGTCGTTTTTATGTATGTGAAGCTGTGAAGTATTAGTTAAAGCTAACTATTTAGTTCAAAATTAGAGCTTTGAATCTGATAATGGAAGCGTTGGTTTGCTTTCGAAATGAATTTATGAGAGTATTTATTTCGCGTAGTTTAATTAATTTAATAGTGATAGTTTACTTGGTTTAGGCTCTTTTTTTTCGTATTTGTATTCCTATTCGAAAATGTAATTCGATTTAGGAAGTGATACTTCTTAATTTCCTCTCAGGCTGCAGTTTTTCAGGCAACACATATGTATGTGTTCCTTTTTTGCCTGTTAGAGTAAAATTCGTTTGAAGAGAGACATGCACAGTGAGAATAATAACAGTGCCAGTATCCCAACAACACCTACTGCTCGACTTCGGCATCGAAAGCGTTCAAATGAGGTTTGTTATTCGACTTTGGTATATACTGTTATTTGCTCGCATTTTTAATGTGGTATTCATAATAGTTATTAGGAGACCAGTTTTATGTATCATTATGTATTCGTTTAGCAAGTCTACAAATTTTTTGAAACTTATCTTTGAGCCTTTATTTGAGGAAAACCACGTTTTTATTTTAAGATTGATACTGATGTTTAATTTAGTATATTGGAATCTTTAACAAACAAAGAGGGTTCTTTTTTTCTTTTAACTGTGTATTTCATCTGGGCTTTCAGGTTAACCCAGATGCCGGCAAAGCAAATGGACATTTGCTTGTCAATGATCGTAACAAATACAAGTCCTTTTTGGTTCGTGCTTACTCAACTGTTTGGATGATTGGGGGCTTCGTGTTAATTGTCTACATGGGCCATCTCTATATTACAGCCATGGTGGTTGTAATTCAAATCTTTATGGCAAGAGAATTGTTCAACCTATTGAGGAAAGCACATGAGGAACGTGATCTCCCTGGGTTCAGGCTGTTAAATTGGTAAGAATATTCCCATAATGCCCATATACCAATTCAAATTTGTTTACCCACTGCAAAGTATTCTTCAATGTTTTAAGTAGTGGTTATTTGAAATCAAAAGTCATTATTACAAGTGATTTTTGGTTTTTGTATACTTGTTACTTACATGCACAAGTAGAGATACTCATTTTCAATACATGTGATCAGGCACTTTTTCTTCACCGCAATGTTATTTGTATATGGCCGCATTCTCAGTCAACGGCTCGTCAATACTGTAACTCCAGACAAATTTTTGTTTCAGCTTGTGAGCAGCCTTATCAAGTATCATATGGCCATTTGTTATTTCTTGTATATCTCAGGTTGGTTATAAGTGCATTTTGATTTTCCTTTTCTCTAAAATTTGATCGACAATAATTGTTACATCTAATATGCATGGTTTTTCTGCCACCACCTATAATATGGCATGTTGTTTGGGGGTGTTCTCTTGACAAATTATTTATAATGGATGGTTTCTGACATAAATTATTTGTGTAATTGGGCTTAGGTTTTGTGTGGTTCATTCTGACATTAAAGAAGAAGATGTACAAGTATCAATTTGGCCAGTACGCATGGACACACATGATTCTAATTGTGGTATTTACACAATCATCCTTCACTGTGGCCAGCATTTTTGAAGGAATTTTCTGGTAATTCATTTCCATCCTACGATGAACCATGCAACCAGATATTTGATATTTTAAATCTAGTGGAGTCACTTTTTCCAAATTGATGGTAAAATATGTTCCAAGTGGTAGAAAGGAGGGAGGATGATATTTGGGGCTCTTGTTTGTTGTTTCATTTTTTCTTCTCTCTTTTTGTATCCTTGCTTCTTTGGAGGAATATCTTTTTCCTTATGTTTGCTTTTTCACCAATATGTGGGAAGCACAGATTTTAAATTTCAAATATTGACAGCAACTAATCGTAAAGTATTCAATAGTTCTATTAGATGTATCTAAGAAACAGTAGCTACAGTACAATATCGTTGCTTCTTACAGATGTTCAGCCACTGTTTGACTTCATGTATTGAATTTCTTCATCGTATAACCAAATCCATCTTTATTACATCAAGACTTATTTAAATTTCAAATAGGTTTTTACTCTGACTTGATTTTCAAGCTTTTGGAATTCTATGTTGTGTCTTCTCCTTGACAAGTGGAAAAATATCAATACAGGTTTCTTCTTCCAGCTTCGCTAATTGTCATCAATGATATTGCTGCCTACGTATTTGGCTTCTTTTTCGGAAGAACCCCGTTGATCAAGTTGTCTCCTAAGAAAACATGGGAGGGCTTCATTGGAGCTTCAGTTGCTACTATTATATCTGCGTTTGTGGTGAGCCAGTTTTTTCCTTATTTGTTGTGGCAATTAAATACTCCAGTTCTTCTGTGTATATTTGATTCTTGGTACATTTTTGGAAGCCTTTTTTTGAGATATCACTTCAGTGTTTTAGTTTTGGATGTTGCAATTGTGGCTGCAAGTACTACATCAGTTTTATCTGATAGGCTGCCAATTCATCTCTACTTTAATTCAATTCTAAATACTGGTAATTGGCTGGAACCATGATGGTCACAGACAATTTCAATGTTTATGTGCCTTCATCTTCTGTGCCGTTGGTTTGTGTCTGAAGCTTCCCAGTATCACTTTTCTCTGTCACTGTTCAAGAAACCATTGCTTGTATCTGTCAAAATTGTCATATTCTTCTCCCATGTCACTATCACTACATAATATCAGTTAACTTGAAAGGTTGCATCTTATTCGTTGAACCTAAGTAATGTCAAGAGGATCTCTTAACCGATTTTATTTCCTAGACATACATTGAAGAGCTTATTCTTTAAGGATTCATGAGAAGGTCAATTGTTGACTTCATGACTAGAGGTGTTACCATGTACCTTGGAAAAAAAAAATTATAGGATACCATGTACCTTGGAATTATAAAACACTAATTCACATTTGCCATTCATTTATCAGTTTTGGATCTGTCTTGTGTTTTTAGGACAAATGTAATTCTATTCTATTTTTCTAGTTTTAGAGAACCAAAATACTTTTCCTAAGAATTTTCTCAAATAGAAACTCACAAAGAAGTAACGTGAAAGATTGGGGTTGTTATAATGGCACTCTTCTAGAGGATCATTTAGAAAGCTAACTATTTAGAATGCATTCAGACAAAGATAGCTGACATAGATGTTATGGGTTGAATTTTTTTGTCATTCCTGTTTTCTATCTGAGAATTTTTCCATCTTCCACCCGAATGAAACCATTGCCTTTCAAGAAGTCTAGTGATAAATTCCGGTAACATGTATTTGTTTAACATATATTTTTCAGCTTTTCATATTATTTATACATTGTGCTCTTTCCTGTTGCAGCTTGCAAATTTCCTGGGTCGTTTTCAGTGGCTAACTTGTCCGCGGAAGGTAATTTAATTGATTGAATTCATGTAATTGATGTTTAAAGAGGCATATCCATTCAGTTCTGAGGGAATTTATGTATATCTTTTGCTGGGGATTTTCACATGCAGGATTTATCAACTGGTTGGCTTGATTGCGACCCGGGTCCATTGTTTAAGCCAGAGTCTTTCACTTTACACGAATGGGTTCCTTTATGGGTGAGTAGTCTGTCTTTAATAGGATCTAATTAATATCCTACAGAGTTCTCTGTGTAGCGAGTTTGTTTGCGGTGTGTGGGAATTTACTCTATGAATTTGTGCTTTTATTATAACCAGATATTTTGTGCTTGAGGTGAGAGATTGATTTCATTCCCTTAATGAGATGCTGAACTTATTAGTGTGTAAAGTTGATTGTGTGATAAGATAGTGAAAACCACCAAGTACCTTTTTATGCATCTTCTAATCTAATTTAGGTTTTCAAGTGTGTGATCATATCCTTATTCCTAGGTCAAAGCATGTTTCTGTTTGTGCTTTTTGAGTTGCATAATGCTTTGCCAACTTAATAGTGTTAGACTGGTAGCTTTATGTTTCTATGTGTACTCTTCATGTTACGTAAAGCTTTGTCAAATTGATAGTTGTAGTTTTCTAACAATGATTTTTTTCTTCTGTTGAGATATTTCTGCTAATGTTATACCAGTAGGTTTTTCCTTGCAGTATCAGAAGATATTTGTTCACCTTAATTATAAAAAAATTGATACTCATGTTTGGTACACCAATATGCCAATGATTGATTCTAATCCTAGTTTCAACGTTTACACTACAGTTAGTATGCACATGATATGATATTCCAGGATATTGCAATCAGTATTCTCAGCACTTACAAGAAGATTTAGTGCTCTTGATATTGTGGTAGATTAAAGTGTCTTGAACACATTCCTTAGATAGGAACCCAAACAAATGTCTATTATTCCCATGAGATAACTGTAAAGTTTCTCATTTGACTGTATTTTGTAAAAGTTCATTGTTCTGGCACTATGGTTTTCTTTATGCAAATTCTGGTTTGTGTGATAAACTGTATGTAGTCTGTCAATATTTAATTGTACCATTGAGGAATAACACATAACTTCTTATTATTCTATGCAGTTTCCTTGGAAGGAAATTGTTGTTTTGCCAGTTCAATGGCATGCCTTATGTCTTGGTTTGTTTGCATCAATAATAGCACCTTTCGGAGGCTTTTTTGCAAGTGGTTTTAAGCGAGCTTTTAAAGTCAAGGTTTGCTCATAATGCTTTTCTTCTTAGGTTAAGATATGTATAGCATGCTTTGTGGACGCTTACACCATTTGCCATCTTTTCTTGTTTATTTTATATTTTCAGGATTTTGGTGATAGTATTCCTGGACATGGTGGAATCACAGATAGAATGGATTGCCAGGTGAGCTGTGATTAATTTTAATTTTTTAAGAGGGTAGTACAGTTGTTTTGAGAGTTCTTATTCATTTTTTACATTTACAGCTTACTTTCTTAGCTTGTAAATTTAGGTTAGGTTGATTTCTTGCTTTTTGTCTTAGAATACTTGGGAAAAAAGACTCTATAGATTTAGAAGTGGATATATGGTTTCAGAATCTTATCGGTTGACTATCTGATAGTATGCTGACATACATAATAATCCTTCTCAGTATATTTTAGAATATCTTGGGACGTTTTTATGTGGTTATTATGTCAAAAATATAGTTGATAGCTGATTATAAATGTGATCCAAAAGCACACCCAGCAAAAACTAAAAAAAAATAATCTTGTAGTATCGAGTCCTGCATATTATTTGGAAGTTATGAGATTTAATTGTTCTTTGCCAAATAACCCGAGTTAGTTAAATAAGCACTCTTGTGGGCAAAACTGCCATGTGCTATGTTGTCCTTATGGTTTGCAGTTTGTAGTTTCCATCTCTACAGAAATAATGCAATTCTTTAGATTAGTTTTATTATGTGAATCCAAATGTTTTTTCGCCTTCCAAATTGCAATATTTTTCCTTTTGACTACTTTTTGAATTTCAATACCTTGTGCTCGAGTTACACACCTGCCTCTTTAATGGCTTTAATTATATGAGAATAGCAACGTTGTATTTATACTGATCTTTAACACGGGTCTTTTTAATGTAGATGGTTATGGCCGTGTTTGCTTTCATTTATCATCAATCATTTATTGTGCCTCAAAGCCTCTCTGTTGAAATGATTGTGGAGCAGGTAAATTTCAGTGCTGTTGTGTGCATATGACCACCTTTTATCGTATATTCCAATATTAGTTTGAAATGAAAATTGTGTCGTTTGTTTCTCCTTTTTAGATATTGACGAATCTTACTCTCGAAGAGCAGCAAGCTCTGTATGTGAAGCTTGGCCAAATCATAAAGGAGAGGCTGCTTGGGCAGTCGTAGATCAAAGGAAAAGACTATTCTGTACATGTTTCATGTTTTTTTTTTCCTTTTATTCTAATTCAAGTACTTAGGTGGAGGCATTTTTTTTTTAGTTTGCACACTCTGTATAGTGTATGTTAGCCAATGAATATACGCATAACTCCCTACCAAGTGTTGTATTGCTTCTCACTTTCTCTCTTTCTTCTTTCTGGCAAAATACATTGTTTGAATATATGCTTTTGTCAATTATCATTGAATTCTGAAGTACGAAAACAAATTTTCGTCTCGGATTTTCAGGTTTTCTAATGGATGTCATAAATAGGGCATACTCTTCGCATATCATATGGTAGGTATGTTGCCATAATTGGATCTCTTGTCATGGCAAAACTGCAAAAGAAAAAGTTCTAAAATCATCTGAAACTAATGAATTTATCAAAGCATTGTTTTCCCACGTCAAATTATACGTTCAGATTTGCTTAATTGTTTACTATAAATATCAAATTATACAACATCAAAACTCTGCAAATATGTCGAATATTAAATGGGTCTAAAGAGGACCATTAGACTGTAATCAATGGTAAAGAATTAACAAAATCAAAATTCATGACTCTCGATGGTCTCCGACAAAAAATTCATCAAAGCATTGCCCGACTGCCCTAAAAAAAAAAAAAAAAAGATGCCATCGAGTACGATTGTCTGCGACGAAAGATATAAATATGGTACACAATCTACTATCACAAATGAAATATTGATGAGATTCCGGCTAACTTCAATCCTCGATCATCATTTAGATCCGTCTAGACAAGTAAAAAGTTTTCAGTGTCTGTTTGCTTACTTTCCTCGCCTACCAAAAAATCTCTCATATGTCTCTGATAAGAACAAAATGAATTTAGTTTCGTTGCGTCATCTTCACTTTGTATCACTGGGATTTTGGCTTTTCGATCTTCACGTAGGGCAAAACTCCCATAAAATGGGCAACTTTTGGGGACCATCCACGTTGTTGGGCACGGCAAAACATCAAGAATGTGTTTACGAAATAAGAATTGAACCCCGTGAAGGCATGCCATAAGGCATGCCCCTGAGGGTTGATTGACCAGCGAGATATCTCTTTACAGAGAAAGCGATCACAGAGCCAGCACAAAGTACCGAGTACAAGGGTAGCCACATACAGCTTTGCAATCCGCTTAGCAGCTGTATCATTTGTGTAAATGTAGTACTTGTACAGTCGTGGAGTACAGAGGAGGCAGAGGATCACATAATGCACCTTGAAGCCAATGTCAAACCGGAGCACTGAATGGAAAATCGCAAAAACACCACCATAGAGAAACAGAAAGGTGGGCATCGTAGTTCGATAGTGCCAATCTGGTGAGTACAGGATATACATGTATAAAAGCATCTCCCATATCATAGGAGTTTCGTCGCTCTGTTGTTGCCTGAAAACGAAATCCAAAAATTCCAGTGTCAATCCCAACATTAGAACATCATCTGAACAGAAGACAGTTTGATAAGTTGATTCCCACCTCAAGCACACTCTTATCTGATACTAACAAGAAACGGAAAAGATCAATACACCGTTTGAATGATTAATGCATGTTTCCGCATTGCTGGAAATTATAGTTACATGTTAAAACCTTGGTACAGTATAATTATCTTGTATTGAAATTTCCTTAATCATACACTAATTCAAGTAACCACAGAATAATTTAGAACCGGAAAAAGCAAAGCTTGGAGATACGTACTCATGTTGCAGTGTGGAATGGTATAACATGCTTCCAATCGCGAGTATCATATTAGATATGTGAAGAACACTGAATCTCTTCTCGAATCGTTGTCTCAAGGCATTTACAAGACCAATGAGTGCCAAGAGGATGGTAGGTATATTTGATACGGTGTTAAAAAGCTCTGCGATGTAAGAAGAGTGGGCATAATTCTTCTCACAGCATTCAGTTGTGGATGTGACAGGACCCCAGAAACTCGATATCCCATCAGCCATTGTCTATATATATGCAAAGCGTTATTTTTAATCTATCAAATCTCTTGAACTAAGATGTTACAAAGATCATAGATTATTCAAACCACATGCCTGCATAAGTAAGCAGAAGGGTCAGCCGAAAAAACCTTTCACAGCTCTCTACAAGCAAAAAATCCCCAATCAACACTTTTATTGCAAGCAATGTATCTTTAGAACGGTAATTGTTAATGACTACATTTACAACAATAGCCAGAAATCTATTTAACATCTATCACTGAAGCTCTCGACATGAAGAAGATCCCAAACCAAGTATTTTAAATGCTTAAAAGAAAAATAAAACATAAAACAAATAACAAAATTTCGCTTCAAGAAGTCCAATGCTATGCACAAACAACAAATAGGCAACACCTACCTGAAAATTTATCTTCGGTTTATACTAGGCAAGTAATGACACACCAAGGAAAGCGAATTCATTATGATCTTCCGATTAACAATTAAAATTACAGAACGAACGCATGACACAACTATATATAACCTGTATGCTACCTTCATTCCAGATGTATGTTTGTGAGTGTCTACACTATACATCATCTAGAGCCAAACTGTGGAAGAACAAAGGCTTTACAATAATGTAATACACCAAAAATCAATCAAAACCTCAAAAATTCTTCAACTTGAAGTTAAAAACATGTTCTTCAAACTAAAATGGAGATACCCATCATCACCCACCTAGATTTAACTTATATAATAACCTCCTTAAAAAAAACAAAGCTTGATACACAAACTCATGTACAATAATAAGAACCAACAATAACAATCCATCTGGAGACTAGACTTAGGCAAATAACAAAGAGATCCAATCTGAAAATCAAAACCATTTATCGTGATTTATACATATTACATACAACCACCCACAATCAATTTACATACACATTGCATATTCTAGTCCTGGAATTAATGAACACATATAATATGCAACCATAAAAACTTCCAAGAAAAATAAAAATAAAAAACCAACCTTGTAAATGTAAAAGATTCCTTCTTTCTTTTTCTTTGTCTGCTTTGGCTTGGCCTGAATCTCTATACCTCTCTCTCTGTTTCTAATCTTAAACGAAACAAATTTGTTTTTTGGGGCAACCGAGAGGCAAAGAGGACGACAAATACTAATACAACTTTTTTTTTTTTTTTTTGTTTTTTTTTTGTTTTCCTATTAAGTAATTTTTTCTACTTGGTGGAATTTTCATTTTGAACTAATTTTGACCTTTATTTATTTATTTTATTATAGTCATGAGGAGCTGTTAATTTTGACCAGACATAAATAAAGATTCAAGAATGTCTGAATTTAAGGTGACAACCAGCGATGAGTCGAAATGGGCCAGGCCCATTTAAGAGCTTGATTGTTGGGCCTCCATTTGTAGATAGTTTTCAAATGGGCTTATTGTTCAAATTGTAATATCTACACCCCTCTTATTTTCTACTTGCATCCTATATTTGAGTTTTTTTTTTTTTTTTTTTTTCACAAATTTATGTTTTAGTGAATTGACCAAGGGTGTGTTTGTGATGGTATTTCAAGTAGAGCCTTTGGAATAGATATTTTACAAGTGGAGCTTTTAACAAAAAGTCGTATGTTGTTTGATATTCACTTAAAAAATTATTTTTTAAGTTAGTAGATTGTTTGGTAAAATATCTCTAGAAGATCTTTTGTTGTTGAAAATTATAAAAATGGACACTAACAAAGTATTTGTAATAGAAAGCTATATAGTAAGATATTTAAAGTTCATGAAGGATGATTAAGACTATTTATCTCTTAAAAAATAATAAATAAAAAATTGGGAGAAGCCCGCCCAATTGAGCTTCTCCCGATAAACATAAAATAGTTTTTTTAATATAAAAAATAATAAGTAAAAGACACTTTTAGTTTTGTCAAACAATGAAAAAAAAAAAAAAAAAAAAAACCATCAAAAGAGCTTAAAAAAAAAAAAACAAAACAAAAACCATCTTTTGGCTAGTAGAAGAGTCATACCAAATAAGTAGATATTTCACATCATAAATTACATGAACCTCTAACAGTCTCAGCCAAATAAGTAGATATAGTTTGTTTGGGTTTCACATACACGTTCTTCACTATTATGGATTTGATCTCTATACAAATATCATTCACTTATGACCCAAAACGTCCACTCAATTAAAAAAGGCTATGGATTAGAAATAAATGTGACACTTAATACATTTATGTTTATAAATTGCGTATTGTAATACTTGAATCCCGCCAACTCTTGGCAGAGGTGATGTATTTTTTTTCTTTTAAATTCTTTATAGTTCACGTTTTAGAATGTATCTAACCCAAAAGCAGTCAAAATCACCTTTCTTCTAATCAAAATTAAGAACATTAGCATGCTAAAAATCAGAATAATTATTTCAGACTTAGATTTTATTTACAAAAAAAAAAAAAAAAAAAAAAAAAATCATAAAACAAGGGAAGAGTGAAAGATTCAATGTACCGGGACAGATTTCCAGATTCATTGAACCTGGACACACCCAATAATGGCTTCTGGTTCAGACACAAGAACTGCGGCTGTTTTCCACGTCCAAATCGGAGAAGATGACGTGGCAAAAACATTTAAACACCTAAGGCAACCCACTCTCCGCCACGTGGACTCTGCAGCTTCGCTGTATGGACCGCACGTGTACACTCAATCAAGCATGTGGTGTCAAACATTTGATGTGTGGAGTCAACAAGAGGTCTGGTATACTAAAATTTACTTGAATAACTTGGAATAGGATAAGTTTCTGTGTGTGATGGCACACAGTTTAAAACATGTAACTTTATCAGCTACTGTACATGACATGATCAACAATAAGTGTCTTCAGTCTTCACCACAATTTCACCACTAGGCAGTGGTCAAATGTTGGTTTTTCTTAAGTGATCGGTTGGACTAAGATTTCTCATCTATCAAATTAAAAGAAATTTTAGAATATATAGTATTTTGATTCCATAAACCTATAAATAAATTATTTAAATATACTACTGCAGTTGAACCTTTGATTGAACTGCAATTAATTATTAAATTTGTTCATCTGATTTATCTTTATCGTTATTCATGATGATGAGTGCGATCATACCAGCATTAATACATCAGATTTCATCAGAACTCCGAAGTTAAGCGTGTTTGAGCGAGAACAGTAATAGAATGGGTGACCTTCTGGGAAGTCCTCATGTTACACCCTTTTTTATTAAAAAAAATATTAAAAAGAAAAAAAAAATCGTTATCCATGATGATCAAATTTCAAAATTAGCATAAACAAATTAACACGATTAGTGGCTTTTCGTCTACGTATTAAGCCATTTTACTATTCGATTAGCAAAAAATTACGAGCCATGACTATCCGGCCCCACTCAAATTACATCTAATTGTGGATGGATAATGTAATTTGACCCTATAATTGAAAACAAAACCACTGAACCTGGCCGTTAAAAGGGGCAATTACATCCTAGAAAACGGGTAGATTCATTGATGGCTGCATACAATAATATTCTACACAGTAACAGTCTTAACATACAGAAAAAACAGTGTATTATATATACACCGTAGGATTTCTCCATGATTTCACCAAATGTAGTCATCTTCCTATAATTTGTACATCACTATGTCACCATAATCACCACATAAACGAAAAGCACTTCCTATAAAAGCACTTCCGACGAAAGCACGTTGATCTGTCTATCTATCTCTCACTCTATATATAAACAACAGACCCATCTCTGTCTTCCTCCTCTACATCAGCTCCAATCGCCTTCTCTCAAAAAGAGCTCCATAAAAGCCAATAACTCGGAATATATATCTTAAAGTTTTTTTTACACTTTTGTGTGTCTGTGTGTGTATAATTAGGAGAAGATGGCGAGAATTCCTGTGAAGTTCAAGAGGGTGGCGGCGGCGTTCGACGAGGTGGCGGCGAGAGGGTTGCGGCTGTGCGAGAGCAGCGGGAGCGAGAACACGCCGTCTCCGGCGGATTTGTCTGATCTCGTAAACTCTTTCATGGAAAAAGATCAGTATCATGGTGTTGTTGTTGATCATGATCATGATCATGATGAAGTTGGCGAAGAATTAGAGGAAATATTACAAGGGAAGGAGAGTGGTTACTGGTGTGATTCTGAGAGGACAAAAATGTTAAAGGGTTTGCTTGAATGCGAAGACGACGGTGAGAGGCTGAGGATTCATCGAGAGATTGAAATTGCTTGCAGGTTTGCTGGTGACAAGTCCTCGCAGGGATTCAAACGGAGGTTGATGACTCTTTTACGTGATAGAGGCTTCGATGCTGGTCAGTTAATTACATTATTCCTTCTTATTGAATGTCAAATTTTAGTAGGTGGATGATAATTTCAAATGTTTTATTCAGATGTCAAATTTTAGTAGTTGGATGATGATTTCAAATGTCTTTGATATTTCAGTATAAGTTGAATGATAAGTTAGTATATTTTTTTAGGTCAAATCTCACTAGTTAAATCATGTTTTTCATGTATACAATTTAAGAAATTAGATTCAATTATTCAAATTAATGAACATGGTTTATTCAAGGAAAAATTGGTAGGAACCAATAAATCCAAATCCTTTCAGATCATGTGCAAGAGCTACGTCTTTATCACGTGAAGGGTTTAAACTTAGAGGAAATGATTGAACAATAGTATTTATGTACTTTAACAAAAAAAGGAAAAAATATTCGAAGACAATTTAGTGTAAAAATAACTAATAAGTCATACATCGATGAAATTTGTATGCTAATCAATCTCCATGATCTATACTTGACAGGTCTTTGCAAATCCCGATGGGAGAAAACGGGGCGGTTTCCGGCAGGGAGTTATGAGTACGTGGACGTGAATGTAGGTGCAATTAGATACATAATTGAGGTAAATCTAGCTGGAGAATTCGAAATCGCTCGTCCCACGGACGGCTACACGTCATTGCTGGGTGTTTTCTCTCCGATATTCGTTGGCAAGCCAGAAGAATTGAAAAAGATTGTGAGGCAAATGTGTGCAGCAGTGAAAGAGTCAATGAAGAGTGTGGAGATGCACATGCCACCATGGAGGAGAAATAGGTACATGCAATCTAAGTGGTTTGCTACTTATAAGAGGACAACCAATCCACTTCCGGCTACCAAAACGCTAAAATTTGATGAAGGTAGTTTCGCAAAGAAGCGGTCGATTGGGTTTGTGGCCTCGCAAGTGAGGCCATATCGCTGCGGAGATGGCTTTTCGAGCAGGGTTGGGTTGAAAATTGGGCAGCTAAGCGCTGCATTTAGTAGTGGCGAGGAAGTGGGGGTGTAGATAAATTCTTTTTGGGGTCCTAAAAACATTTTTGGACATGGACAAGTTGAACGAAATGGGGATGTAAATATAAGTATTGCATTAGTGTGATTATTTTTATGATCTAATTGTTTTTGGGAGGTTTTGTTTTAGACTTTAATTAGTTAATTGAAAATTAGATGTGGAGTCTTGGAATAAAATGACTTCACTGAATGTGTCGTTTACTTGTAATTAGATTTTGGACCCTTCTAGGCTCTAGCAGTTGAAGTAAACATTGATACTTGTCCATATTTTGAGAAATACTATATATCCGTCTGTATTTGAAATTATTCATGAAAAATCCTGATATATTCTGAATTTTTTTTTTTGAGAAATCCCGATATTTCAACAAATTTAAAATGTTTATTTATTTAATATTAAATACTGAAAGAATTTAATTTTTAAACAAATTGGAACCTATTACAATATTGGCTTGATATATTATCAATTAGTTCTTAGGATTTCAATATTTTATTAAGAGGAAATACCCCTTTTTAACCAAAAAAATTAAGGGCCCGTCCTGTAACGTTTTTCAAAATTGTTTTTGTTTTTGTTTTTCGAAAATAAAAATAAAAATGAAAACAGTGTTTTTGGTTTCAGTTTCGAAATTCAAAAACGCGTCTGGTAGCAAATCCTGGAACTTGTATGCCGAATAATTTATGGGCATAAAAAAAAAAACAAAACAAACAAAAAAATTCTGGGCAACAGAAATCAACATACCAACCAAATCAACACCAACATTTCAAATCAAAATCCAAATCAAAATAACAACAACACCAACATCTGAAATCAAAATCCATAACACTAAAAACCCATTCAAATCAAACAAAATACCATATTTTATTAATTAAAAATTCTGGAAATCTGAAAATTTTTCAAAAAATTTCCAGATTTCCTCTCTTAAGTAGATCGGAAAGAAGAAGAAGGGAAGAAGAAGAAGAAGAAGAGATTGGCGGCCAAGGAGAAGAGATCGACGGCGATCGGAAGAACAAGAAGGGAGATCGACAGCGATCGGAAGAAGAAGAAGAGAGATCGGCGAAGGAGAGAGAAGCATGGGAAGAAGAAGAAGAAGAAGAAGAAGAGAAGCAAAGGAAGAGAACCTGATGGCTGTCGAGCAAGGGAAAAGAAGAAGAAAAAATGAAAAAAAAAAATCAGTTTTTTATTAAGATTAAAAAACAAAATGAAAAACATCAAAAAGTTGTTTTGTAAATTTTTCACTTTTAACACTGTTGTTGTTTTTGTTTTGCAAATAAAATGAAAAACAAAATGGAAAATGATAACGAACGCGTATTTGAAATTTGATTTGGAAAACCAAAACAAAAACAGCCCTGTAAAACGATATAGGACAGGCCCTAAGAGTTTTATTGTTTTTAGCCAGAATTAGTAAATTGATTGTTTTTGTCAAACAATCCATTTTAGAGACTTAAATGCCCCTATTTTTTTTTTCATTACCTCTTCTCACTCCTTTTCTCTCTCATTTCTGCAGAATCATTTTTTTTTAATTTCTTTCTTTCTCACGAGTTCTTCTTCTTCTTTCTCTCCTCTCTTCTCTTTCTCTCTCACCGTCTCATGCTTTCACTCCTCCTCTCTCCTCCGTCTTCTTCTTCTCTCCTTCTTTTTCTTCTCTTTCTCTCCTCTTTTCTCTTTCTCTTTCACGTTTCTTTCCAGGTTTTTCTAAAAAAAATTAGATTTTTTTTAAACAAAAAATTTCAGATTTCGTTTTTTTTTCAAAGAAAATTTCTAGATTTAAGGGTGGTTGTTGTTTTTATGAATAGTGGGAGTTGTGTTTGGGTTTGGGTTTTGTTAAAAAAAAAATTCATAATTTTTTTTTTAAAAAATTCAAATTTGATTTTCTAGATTTTCCAGATTTTTAAGTTTGGGTTGTGATTGTGGTTTGTCTCTTTCACGTTTTTTTTTTGTTTTTTTTTTTTCAGATTTGGTTTTTTTTTTCTAACAAAATTTCAAGATTTCATTTTGTTTAAATTTTTTTTGTGGTTGTGTTTAAGTTTGGGTTGTGGTTGTGTTTAATTTTCAGATTTTATCTTAATTTTTTTTTTCAGATCTCGTTTTTTCCCAGGTTATGGTTGTTTTTATGAATGGTGGGAGTTGTGTTTTTTTCCCAGGTTATGGTTGTTTTTATGAATGGTGGGAGTTGTGTTTTTCTAGATTTTATGTTTGTTAATTTTTTTTTTTTTCCAAATTAAACATATTAAGGCAAAATGAATTAAACACACCAGGCAAACGAATTCAACACATTAGGACAAAAACGAATTAAACACAGCAGACAAAACAAATTAAACACATCAGGGGCAAACGAATTAAACACACCAGGCGCAAACGAATTAAACATACCAGGACAAAAACGAATTAAACACACCAGGCGCAAATGAATTAAACACACCAGGCAAACAAATTAAACACACCAGGGCAAAAATGAATTAAACACACCAGGCAAAAACGAATTAAACACACCAAGGCAAAACGAATTACACACACCATGCAAAAAACACTAAACACACCATGGTAAAAACATTAAACACACCATGGCAACCCAATTAGCCCTGGTGTGTTTAATTTGTTTGCCTTGGTGTGTTTAATTGATTATCCCTGGTGTGTTTATTTTTATTTTTTATTTTTTTTGCCTTTGTGTGTTTAATTGATTTACACTGGTGTGTTTAATTCATTTTTGCCCTGGTGTGTTTAATTCATTTTGTCTGGTGTGTTTAATTCGTTTTTCCCTGATGTGTTTAATTCATTTTGTCTGGTGTGTTTAATTCGTTTTTCCCTGATGTGTTTAATTCATTTTGCCTGGTGTGTTTAATTCATTTTGCCCTGGTGTGTTTATTTCATTTTTGCCTGGTGTGTTTAATTCGTTTTGCCTGATGTGTTTAATTCGTTTTTGCCCTGGTGTGTTTAATTCGTTTGCCTAATGTGTTTAATTCGTTTTGCTCTAGTGTGTTTAATCTGGAAATTTTTTTTAACAAACATAATCTTGAAATTTTTTTAAAATCTAGAATTTTTTCAAAATAAAAAAAACCTGAATTTAAAAAAAAAAAAATCTGATTTTTTTTTAAACAAACAATACCCAAACTTAAGCATAACCACAACCACCCTTAAAATCAACAACTAATACTCAAATTCAAACCTTTTTAAAATCTGGAAAATTTTCAACAAAAAAAAAAACTGAATTTTTTAAAATAAAATCTGGAATTTGGATTAAAGATGAGAGAAGCTTGAGAGAGGAGATCTAGAGAGGAGATTTGGGTTGCAAAAAAAAAAAATTATGGTGGAGAGAGGAGAGAGGTGTGAGATCCGGTGGAGAGAGAGAGAGAAAGAAGAGATTGAATAGAGAGAGAAGAAAAGAAAATGTTCTGGAGAAAAAGAGAGAGAAAAAGAGAGAGAAGAGGTAAGGAAAAAAAATATTAATTTCATTTGATTTTTTTAATCATTTCTGAATGAAGGGCGTTTTTGTCCCAAAAGTGGATTGTTTGACAAAAACAATCAAAATACTAATTCCGGCTAAAAACAATAAACCTCCTTAATTTTTGGATAGTTTCTAATTTCACCATTTTATTAATTAGTACCATGAATGAAACATAATGTGACGACACTTCCACTTTCACTAGTAGGTTATGTAGGGAACAGTTAGGGATTGGTATTTCCCCCATGGGCCCCACCTTGATTTGGGACAAATTTTGTCCCTAAAACCTAAATGGGGGTGGGGGTCCACCCCCCATTTTTCTAAATAGGGTTGGTGTGGGGCCCATTTTCCCCATTTATATATATATATATATATATATATATATATATATATATACACATTTACTTTTATTTTCTTAAAAAAAAATAACTTTAACTCTATTACTTATTTACTGTCTACCCATTTCCCCATATATATTTAAGTGTAATAATATATTACTATAGTTATTTTTATTAATTTTGGATTAAATTAAATCAATTATTAATTGGATTAGAGATCGAAACAGAATGAATAGAACTATTTGAATGATCGGATTTTGAATCCCAAATTCTAAATTATAGATTTCAGATTAGAAAATATTATGATTGAAAATGAGGGACGGGGTGAGGGCAGGGGAACATCCCCCCAAACACCCCCATCCCTACTTCCCCCAAATAGGGTTTTGGGGTGGGGGTGGGGGTGGGGGTGGGGGTAGGGGACCCTCCCCTGCCCCAATGAGCCCCCATGCCCATCCCTAGGAACAGTCCTCCATTAGAAAGAACAAAAATAATTAAAATACGCTAACACTCACAATCAATTCATGTCATTATCTGTTTGTGAAAGAAATTGGAGCATGTTTGTTTTGATCCCCACAAAACGAAGGACCTGCCTTGCCTTTGCTAATCTTTAACAACTTGATTATTGTTATTATAATATAACAAAAAAACCGTATTATTTATGTTAAGCTTGAACAATATTTTTTTTAAAGTACTAAACTTAAACATGTTTATTGATTTTACAATTATTTTTTTTTATATACCACTTGCAATGGAGGTGGTATTATTATTATATTATAAAGCCTGAGGAATATGGCGACTAAAAATGATAAAGTGGATGAAATCTACTTCAAATAGTTGGAACAAATGAGTACAATGAGGATCTTATTTTCAAATCGGTTAGACCAGCCAACTTAGATGATGGTCAAAATAAACATAAATCGATCATAGGGCAGGTCGGGTAAAAATTGGAACATAAGTGGGTCAGGTCCAGACCCGAACCAGCTGTTTATTTAATGGTTCCGGGTCGGGTCTGGACCCTTTCATTTTGTGTGTGGGTATTTTATGAATCTAGTTCTGGATTGAATCTGGATCCATATTTTGCCATCCCTAGTTGAAGGTTGTTGATGTTGATATTGATGATGATGATGATGATGGAGGGTTTAAGGTTGAAGGTTGATGAATGAAGATGATGGTGGTGGTGGAGAAGATGAGGATGCTGAATTTATATGTTTATTATTTTTTATTTTTTTTACTTTTGGGGGGTTGAAGGTTGTTGATGATGATGAAGATGGAGGTGTTGATGGTCGATGAAGATGATGGTGGTGGTAGAGAAGATGAGGATATGATGATGATGATTTTTTTTTTAAAAGTTTTGATCTCGAGATCCATATACTTTTTAATTTTTTGTTTTGTTTATAATTTTTCTAATTAGTATTTATATATTTATTTTATTTTGTATTATATAAATGTTTATTTTTTTAAATATTTTTTTGGTGTTAACACGTGGCAGATTCCTTTTTTAAGACGAAAATAACCCTCTTTCCACTAACTCTGACTTACATTGACGGGTTTTTGAAAACATAGGGACCACACCAGGGAAAAATGGAAAGACAGTTAAAAAAATCAAAAATCACAAAAACGTAGGGACCACACTATGTTAATTTATTAACAAAATTAATGTAGTCTACTTGATGCATGATTAATTAGTTTAATTTATCCTAAAGTTTCAAGAAAAAATCGAACTTTATAAGTAAATATTCATCGTTTTTTCAATTTTTTTTACGTAGTCATCGATCGATATTGATAAGATCCTCGATATATCTATAAATTCAAAAGTCTGATATCGATATCGATATTTATTCCTTGTAACTATTGAACCGAGAAATGAGATGAAAATGAAATTCTTACTTTGCTCTATTTAAATATATATATATATATATTACCTTTGCTCTCTTGTTTCATTTGTCCAATTATTTGACTTTCGAAATCAAACTCAGAACAATAAAGGAGAGAACTTTGAGTATTCACCTAAACATATTCGCCTAAACAAAATGGAATCGCTGAGAGGGAGAATAGAACTTTGACTGAAATGGTTAATATGTTGTGCTAATTAGTTCATAATTATCTCTTTCTTGGTGGGGTGAGGCCCTATTATCTGTATGTTATATTTTGATCAGAGTCCCTTTGAAAAAATTGGCCGCCTTATGAATTATGGTTCGATCGAAAACCAAATCTTAAACATTTAAAAGTTTAGGGGTGTCTTGCTTATGTGAGAATACCTGACCCGAAAAGACCAAAATTGGATTGTAAAACTTATAGATGTGCATTTATTGGTTATTCTAAAAATAGTATCACATATAGATTTCTTAATCTATATATTTTTAATATCATTGAATAGATTGATGTTGAATTTTTTGAGACATGAATAATTCTAGCACTCATAATAAATTGCTAAGAGATTCTAATATTCAATCAAATTCATTAACTGTCGATATTGGTATGAATGATACATCTGAAAATTCTAGTCCAAATTTACATGAAGAAATTGAATACATAAGAAGTAAAAGGGCTAAAATAGAATACACATTTGGTCCTGATTTCCTTTTCTATCTTGTAGAAGGTATAGGAATGATGTCTTGGATACAATAAAATATGTCATGCATGTAGAAGATGATCCTGTCACATATACAGATGCTATGCAATTATGTGATGCTTGTTTTTGGAAAGAAGCCATCAAAGATGAAATGGACTCAATTCTTACAAACCAAACATGTGTTTTAACTAATTTACCATTAGTTGCTAAACCCATTGGTTCTAAATGGATTCATAAGAAGAAATTGAATGCTGGTGGTTCCATTAACAATTTTAAGACTAGACTGGTAGCACAAGATTTAAACAAAGACATTGCATTGATTATTTTGATACATATGCTCATATTGCTCGCATTGCATCTATTAGAGTTTTAATTTCTCTTGCATCAGTTCATAATTTCACCAAATGGACATTAAAATTGCATTTTTGAATGGTGATTTAGAAGAGGAAATTTATATGGAGCAACCAGAAGGGTTTGCGATTCCTAGCCAAGAAAGAGAAAGTTTGCAAGTTGATTAAATCTCTTTATGGCCTGAAGCAAGTGCCTAAACAGTTGCATGAAAAATGTGATAAAATATTGTTATCACATGGTTTTATTGTTAATGATGTTGATAAATGTATTTATTGCAAACATGATAATTTAGGATGCACTGTTATTTGTTTATATTTGATGATATGTTTATATTTGGTACTAATCTGGCTTGTGTTGAAGAAACTAAGAAATTTTTATCCTCTAATTTTGATATGAAAGATCTAGGCGAGGCCGATGTAATTTTAGGAATTAAAATCATAAGAAAGAACAATGAGTTGTTTTTTTTACACAATCTCATTAGGTCGAAAAGATCTTAAAGAGATATGGACATTTTTGTCATAAACTGGTCCCAACACCAATCAATCCAAGTATCAAATTAGTGAAAAATATTGGTCGCACTATTTTACAATTGGAATATGCCAGTATTTTGGGAGTCTTATGTATGCTATGCATTGCACAAGAGCTGATATAACATATGCAGTAGGTATGCTATGTAGATTCATAAGTAATCCAAGTATTGAACATTGGAAAATAATTTCTAGAGTTCTCAAATACTTGAAAGGAACAATGGACTATGGTTTTACACTATTCCTCCTCCTATTTTGGAAGGATTTAGTGATGCGACTTGGAATAATATAGAGTTAAAATCAAAGTCTACTAATGGATCTTCACTTTGGGAGGTGCTGCAGTATCATGGAGATCAAAGAAGCAATCAGTGGCTTCTGATTCGTCTATGTTATCTAAACTTATAGCACTAGCAGATGCAGCTAAAGAAGCAGAATGGTTTAAGAATCTTTTAATAGATATTCATTTTTGGAAAAAGCCATCTACCGCAGTCATGATAAATTGTGACAGTATGGCAACCATTTATAGGGTTAAGAATAAGACCTATAATGGCAAATCTAGACATTTGAGTCTAAGACATCAATCTTTAAGACAATTACTCAAGTTTGGAGTAATTACGGTTGACTATGTTGAGTCAAACAAAAACTCGGCTGATCCTTTAACAAAAGGAGTTGGAATTGAGATGATCTATAAGACATCTAAAAGAATGGGGCTAAGGTCTGTGAATGACGTCGATCGCGTTTGATGGGAACCCGACTTATGTTTTGAAATGGATAGACAAAGTTCAATATGGTACAAACAAGTCAAATATGTGATCATGGTACACTAGAGAATTTTAATTACCCTATTTCTTAATCTAGTGGTGTTTTCTGTATGATTAGAGGTTGGGTTAAGCCCTTAATAAATTGAAAAGAGTAACTCGTAGAATTACTTAGTAAATTTACCTTGTGAGTAATGGAAGTCAGACCACTTCCTAGGAAAACAAGACCGTTTCTGAGAGCACTCACGAGATCAGGATTTTATGTACATGGCCATTAACATGCATAGCAATCAAAATACTCTACTCTTTAAAGTCAATATGTGCGATGATTCCGGTGGATCTCTAAGGGTTCTAGGTTCAAGATACGTTCACCTCAGGATCATGCTTTGAATTATTTGTACTAAGTGTAAGTTCAAGTCCAAAATACACTTATCATTTATGTACTTGACTTGTACCATAATGCCTAGTATTTTCTCTATAATCATCTTGTTCATTTAATATATAAAATTAATTTTATTTTTTAATCTTTTGAAAATGGGTGGGAATTGTTGGAATTTTCAATTATTTTAAAACAAAAGGTTGTAACTATTCGTGAAGAAACACGACTCTTTATAAGAGACGCAATTCTTAATGGTGAAGCAACACAACCTTTACTGTGTAGAGACACAACTTGTTATCAAAGAATACAACTTTTTACAAAAACAGTATAAATATACTCATATAGTTTGTTTTTTATATCAAAACAAAAATGCAACTCTCTGCACTTTTCTAAATCTTCTTTTCTTCTTCTATTCTTTTAGGCATCATCAAGAATTTAATTAAAGTGTTCTAAGTGGTTGATTCTTGTTGTACATAACTTAAAATCAACAATTAGATTATTAGGCTTCATTGAATCTTAACGGCAAAATTCTCTTACCCATTGTGTACTCACCGTTTTACGGGAAATGGGAGAATTATTGTGTGAAAGAATCGAATTCCAAGCCTTGAAGTCTTGATAATCTATTTCATTTACTTACAATTTTTCTCTACATCGACTCTCTCTTTCAGACCCCAAATTTCCAACATCCTCATCTCCAACTCAATCTCAATCTCTCTCATCCTCACTCTCTCTCGATTTCTCTGGATCTCACACTCTCTCAGGTGGCGTCGACGGCTTGTGGTTGATTTGGGGGTGGTGGCTGGAAATCCGGGGCTGGTAGGTGGGTTTTTGGGGTTGTTTTTCTAGGTTTTGGGTTGGATGGTGGGAGGGTTCAATTTTCTAGGTTTCTTTTTGTTTTGGAAAGTTATTTTTTGGGCAACTGATCAATTGTGAGAGTTTGATTTTCTGCTTCTTTTATTTTTTATTTTTTATTATTTGAAAATGATTTTATGGGCTTCTAATTCATGGTGGGTGTAAGGATTCCCGTTTTGTTGATTGGCTTATTTCGTGGTCAAACCACATGTTGGGGTTTTGAATGTAAGGGTAGTCTAAGTGATTAGTGTTGAAGATCAAAGGCCCTTCCACGACCTCAAGATACAAGCACGCCAAAGGTATAATCTCTTGTGCTTGGTTTTCTTTGAAGAGAATTAGTAGCACACACACACTTAGCATTCTTGCTATGATTGCATATTTGCTTATTTTTATGTGCATCTCTTCACATGTCACTTTACACACTAGCACTTTGGTTGATATATCTTGTTGTGTGTATATGTGTCTTATAATTCGTTTCCCGACATTGTTCGGAAACGTCCGCGCTTGCACTAATGAGTGCTTGGTTTCGCGCGAAGACCGCCTATGGAGAATGCCCTTGGCTTCTCCTTGGTTTTCACCATTGTTGGTGATCGGCGGCCTGGCCGCTGAATGAAACCGCCGTTTCAGTCCAGTTTGGTCTGAAGCAATTATGCGGTCCAGATCGGCGGTCACGACCGCCGTTCGAAACCGCCGTTCATACCTGATCGATTTTAATCCCTCGGGTTTGATTCGGCGGTTGGATCGGCGGTTGGATCGGCGGTCACGAAACCGCCGAATGAAACCGCCGTTGATGCTCTGTTCTTCACGAGCTCAATTCGGCGGTCGTGATCGGCGGCCTGGCCGCCGATTTAAACCGCCGAACGGTGCGTTTCAGGGGCAAAATTGTCTTTTCACATGCCCAATTCTTGATGTCTATAAATATCTTATTTTCTCATTCTTTGATCAAGTTCTTTGAGTCATTAGAACCCTAAACATTCAAGAGAGATTTTTGAGAAAAAATCAAATCAAGAACTCAACTTTAAACACTCAAATCAAATCCCTTTTGCATCAAATTTCATATTTGATCTTCTATGCCTTCATAGAATTGATCCATGCATGGTTTTGAATCATCACATCTTATTTGGTATGTTCTTCACTAATTTCATATTACTTTAGTGTTTTTCATATTAATACATCTCTTTAGTTACTTGTATGCTTTTGATTATATGCTAGATACAAGTTAGAGATTATTTGTGATGAAAATGATTGAGTGTTGATTGTGATAGCTAATTAGGTTTTTGCTTAATCTTGATTAGCTAAGCTATTTGACATGTCATTTAGCAATTGATATCTAGGGTTGATTAAATTGATTATCTCATCATCCTAGATAAGCATCTAAGGTTACCTAGCCTTGTTTGTTATTTGAATATTCATATATATTCACATAGGTTGTTTCTCTTCATTGAGAAGTAAGTCTTGAGGCTAAGAGTGCTTAGGCCTCAAGCAAATTGGAATAGGGTTGCTAATAAAGGCCCGCTGGGTAGAAGTGAGGGGTTACAGACCGGAGTGTTAGACGAGGTCTACATAGGTTGTAAACTTCATTTCAATTAGTGATTTCGAGTTCCGAGTGTGGCGCACTATACAGCCCATGGTTTTTCCCAGTGGTTGGGTTTCCACGTATACATCAAGTGTCATTTAAATTCCGCACTATATTACACTTGTATGTATTTTTGACTAGTATGGGCATTTTCGTAAAATTGACTTGTATGCGAAAATTGGGTAATAATAGTTAAAATCTATTCACCCCCCCCCCCCCCCCCCCCCCCCCCCCCCCTAGCTTTATATATTATACACACCTCGAGTATTTAATATTACTTTCAGTGGGAGGATTTGATTTTCCGGGTTTCTAATTGATTTTGGGAGGGTTTGATTTTATGGGTTTCTAATTGATCATAGGTTGGTTGATGGTGTTGTGTTTGTGAGTGTTTCTAGTTTCTATATCTCTAACTGTTTTTTTTTTTTCTATTAAATACAAAGGGTAAAATGGTATTTCTATTGAAAATGTTAATGGATGTTAAAAGACCTTAAATGACCAGTAACGAAACATGGGAGACCAAAATGATTAATACCACACAAAATAATTGGGCTGGGCACAGTCCGGTTTCAACTGGAGAACCGGACCAAACCAAAAATTTCGGTTGTTTTAAAAAATGGACCAGTTTGGACCAATCTCCTTTTCAGACTAGACTAGACCATATTATATTGGTTTGGTTCGGCCTAGTTCGGCCTAGTTCGGTCTAATGGTTCTTGACTTGAAATTTTCTTTTTTAATTTTTATGCAATTTAAAATTTATATAAAATGGTCCATCATTGAAAAGAAATATATGGCATGATGAGTTATTGACCAATTCATATATAAACTAAATAAAATATATTCAAATATAAAATTTAAAATTTAAATATCTTTTCAGACCAAATAAAGTAATAAAATGAAAGCCAAATAATAGACTATTGGTGGTAGAATAAAACAAATATGAAATAATAAATTAGGGTTTTCACTTTTAACTTTTAGTTTTAAAGTTTCGGGTGTGATATGTAATAGAATTAAAATGTGTGCTAAAAGTATTCAGTTTACAGTTCGGTCCAAGTTTGATAAGCTTAGACTATAGACCGGACCGAACCATAGGGTTTTATTATAAAAAAAAACCGTACGGTTTTTTTAAAAGTAAAAAACCGAAGCGATTTTGTTTGATTTGGTCTGGTTCAGCTTACCTTAAGGGAAGGAACGACTCCGCTTTGGTTTCGGAGGTAGTTTCTTAAGCCAAAGCCGAAGTCTAGTTTGCTGGCCGGACATTCTACGCCGAAGGCAACAAGCGGAGCACGAGGGCTACCGATGCGCATAGGTGAGGGTTTTGTAAATGCATGAAGCCGGATGTGTTGTTTTATTTAGCTCAAATTTTTTTTTCTTTGGGCGGCACCCCGATTCACCGCCTACATGCCCTACCTTAAGCCGAGTCATTACGATTATTCATAATATTATATTCGCATTTGAATTTCTGATAGATATTCTCGATTGATTTATTTGGACCGAGCCTCCTTTCTCCAAAAAAAAAAAAAAAAAAAAAAAACTCTTAGGCAATCCCCTCCCCCAAGGTAGCTGCTTGTTGATGGTATTGAGATAGATTGATGGTTAACTTATGGGTTGGTTACTCCCACAGCATCTACCCCTTCTATCCCGTACTAACAACCATCTCCCACAAAAGATCGATCAAAGGAGGCCTTTAGCTTCGCTTCTTGCTATCAAATTCTTTGTAATAATATTCTTAGGGGTGGGCATGGTTCGATTCGGTTCGGTTTTGGCCAAAACCGTATTGAACCGACATATATTCGGTTTTTAAAAATGTGAATCGGTTTGAACCGTTTGAACTTGAAAACCGAATTGAACCAAACACCTTTATCTCGGTTCGGTTCGGTTCGGCTCAATTCGGTTTTAGGCCTATTGGGCTTTGAAGGTTTTTTAATTTTTTGGGCTTTTAAGTTGCATTTTTGACATTTAGGCTTAAACTTTTTTTTAAAAACATAATATGTAAAAAATAATTTAAACAAAATACAACCCAATTTTCAATCCAAATCTAAAATTTCAATCATATTCAATCTATATACTCAGTCAAAATATTAAATCTTCATAACTTCTATAAAATATAAGTCAAAAAATGTAGTACATAACGTAGTCCAATATAAAACATCATCAACAAATAGTCCATAATAAAATTAAACCTTACAAAATAATTAATTAAGACAATTCGGTTTATTCGGTTCGGTTCGGTTTTGTATGTCCAAAACCAAAACCGAACCGAATTCAATTTGGTTTTCAAATTTCAAATCAGTTTAAACCAAATAGAAGCTATGAACCGAACCAAACAGCCTTTTTTGGTTTGGTTCGGTTCGGTTTAATTCGGTTTCGGTTTCGGTTTTTGTGCCCACCCCTAAATATTCTTCATTGTTAAACCTCGGTCCCCTCCATCCATATTAGATTATCGATTTGGTGGCCACGGTTGTTCAGTTCATGATCATTGGGCCTTATAGGGGTACTTCCTTGGCTAGGGTGGAACCAGACCCTTAAGCAAGAGCAACCGAGCCTAACGCAGTAAAGAAGGGTGTGGCCACGGTTCCAGTTGAACCGTTGGTTTTGTCCGCGGTTTAACCGGAACCGTACGGACCAAACCGGACCGAAAATCGAAAACCGAAACCGACAGTTTGAAAACCGGTTGAAAACCAGTCTGTACGGTTTGGGTTTGGGTCCTCCAAAAACGGGACGAAACCGCCGGTTTGAACAAAAAAAAAAAAAAAATTCGACCAATCAAAAGCTGCCACGTGGCACTTTTTTTGAAAAAAAAAATTAAAAACCGCTCAAACCCGAACCCGAACCCGAACCCAAACCCAAACCGAAACCGTAAAACCGCCGATTTGAAACTGTGTACCAAACCGAATTTCCGGTTTCGGTCTTGGGTGGCCACCAAACCGAAACCGCCAGTTTCGGTCTAAAACCGAACCGTGGCCACCACTAGTTGAATACTGAGTCGATTGAATGGTTTTTTTTTAAAGTAAAAAACTAAAGCAGTTTGGTTTGGTTTGATTTGGTCTGGTTCAGCGATTTTGGGCTTTTGCCCACCCGTAGAAAATAATAACAAATGGTTTCATGTTTTTTGGATGATGGGGAATGAGATAGGCTACTAACAAATAAAATCTTATATACGGTGAAAAACGAAAGTCTAATACTTTGTTGAACTATTTTTTCTCTCTTTTTTACGGCCATGCCAATACATATCCTTGTCGTGTATCTTTTCTATGTAGATTGTTGACATTTAGAGTTATTGTCACAAGTATTAGAGTTGCTAGTTAATCTCCACTTCCTAAAATCTCCTTTCAAGTTTAATGCTATGAAAGAATTGGTTCTTAAATAATAAAACCTGTCAATTGAAACAACTTCTGTAAAGATATCAAAGCACATATCCTACTTCAAGCTCTCTTTATAGGCTTGACTTCAAAACATATTTCGATCGTTCCCTTATTATTGTCTCTACTTCTATTCCAACATTTTGAAAGCAAATTTTTTGTTTAATCTACAATCTCTTACTAAACAAGTAGCAACACCAAAAATTTGTTTAATCTCTAAAAGCCCAAGTTGGATTGGAAAGGAGTTTCAGCTTTTAATTAATTGGTTTAGACATCAGAATCGAAATGTCTAGTTGCTGCTGAAGAAGTTTGACTATTTAACTGCTTTCTTCTCAATACAAGTTTTAGTTGCGGCATTTATTCAAACAGGTGATAGACCCAACAATACATTGATAGATTTATAATCAGAAATCAAAGCCCATTTAAAAGATGAAATTATAAAAAATAAAAAAATGTAGTCACCGATAGACGCAAACTGATTGAAAATGAGAGCAGATTGCCTGGAAGGTGACCTTAAGTTGATATATGAGAAGGGTCTCTTAAAAAGGCTAAACTCTATGCCATTTCACTCTTCTCTCCCTTCTCTTCCGACCAACCACTAAAAATTTATCGAAAAAAGGAGATCGTGAATGTGACAAGTTCGGTAAGCAGATTAGTCCAGAGAGAGAGGACAACCGGCCAGATAACTCGTCGATGGTTTGATTTAGCTACAGCCGCTTTGGCAATTCAAGATCAAGGGTGTTTTTTATCCATCAAACCCTTCTCTTGGTACAATGTAGCCTGGACTTTCAAAACCTTTAAACAACAAATCATAAAAATCTCAAATAGAATCCCAGATAAAATAAAACAAAAAACCCACATAGAAAGAGAATCGGAAATCTGAGAAACCCAGCTAAAAAAATTAAAATTAAAATGACAGTAAAGAGAAAGGAGATGTAAGGAGCACTGTGATCTGTGAAAACCCTAGCGGTTGGACTTCAATTATATAGAGAACTAAGTGTAGGGTTTCCGTGAGGAGGAAACATCTCAGCCGCACATCTTGTTGATGGAAGATGTGATTCGGTGTGATGCAAGTTTGTGCCAAAATATGCACCCGCATCAAGATAAAAGCATTTTAATGATTTAAAAAAATATTATCTTCTATAATATTTGAAAAGAAAACAAAAAAGACATTATCAGATAGCTTTATTATTTTTATACATTACAAAAATATAACATTTTATTTATAAAAATAAAATATAGCCCATAACCCTATATAAAGCTCATTATAAATAAATAAAAAATCTCATTTTACAACCACCCTATTTGATTCGGTGGTAAATGAAGTTAATTCAGTCCCAACATACCTATTATTATTTGGGTGCATTGAGATCCTTTTTTTTTTTGCTTTATTTTTTCTTTTCTTTTTGTTTTTAATATAGGATTCATCAAAAACTTTTTTTTTTTTTTTGGAGGGATATTTTGTTTTTATTATTATTATTATTCAAAACAATGTGCATGAACCAATAAATTATAAAAAAAAAAATTTTAAAATATTACAATAATTTGGAGAAGATTCGAACCCACAACCTCATAATATAAGTGTGAGGGGCATACCACTGGACCAACCTCAACTTGTCTTAAATATACGGTAATTCAACATCAGGTTGTTGTTACTTTCACAAGTAATTGTTTTATTGAATAGTTTTGACCAAGTGAACCATCATCTGTAAAATTCTTGTATAATTACTATATGTTTTAATGATTTCAATAAACTATAAAACTGCTTATGGAAAAAAAAAATGATTTTCATCTTACAAGCTGGTCGGTCATGCACCAGTGATGTACTTGGTTTGTATTTAGAGGATTTTACTTGTTAGTTTCTTTGGCTGCTAATTTACCTCCAATGTACTAGTAACAATTCACTTGTGAGCTATGGAAGAGAACAATAATTTTCCGAAACTGGTTCCACCACGCGATTCCGGTGAAGGGTGGCCGTATGCTTCTGTCAACTGGCCAAGAACTGGTGATACTTGGGGTTGGAAGGCAGGGAAGAAGAAGAGCGAATCTGTATACTACCTCAAAAGAGTTTGTTTGTGCGAATCAGTTCAAAACCAAATGCGAAGTTAAAACATTATATTCAATCAGAATTCCCCGGTGAAGATGAGTCAATGCCAATAGGCAACATTACAAATTACATTGAATCATTCATTCGATGAAAAATATGTTCAAACATCATGAGAGCTCCACCCGTGGGAGACAATAAACGGGTTGAAGTTCAAACCAAGCTTTCTTCTTTGTTAGATATCGATTTTCATTCATTTGTAACATATAAGTACATTACAGATATTGATTCACTC
Organism: Acer yangbiense; assembly: GCA_008009225.1. Lineage (NCBI taxonomy): Eukaryota > Viridiplantae > Streptophyta > Magnoliopsida > Sapindales > Sapindaceae > Acer > Acer yangbiense. Next base: position 29,472,286 of record CM017762.1, on the reverse strand, counting down.
AAGGAACGGTTCATGGGATTGAAGGAAGAGTTGGCAAGGATTGAGAATTTGAAGAACACAATTGCTACAAGTTAGCAAGAAAAGGGCAGATGGGTGTTGATGCAATAGCTACAATTGTGCATGAAGTTAAGATTCCGAAATCGAAAAAGGCCAAGGTTATGTCACTGATGAAACAATGAAATGAAAGAAGAGACTGTGGATGCAGAATGCTAACCTTCAATGCCAAGCAGACTTCATGAGAAGTATTGAGGATTTGATGAACATGAAGGCCATGATGACAACTAACAAGAATATGTTGGCTGATAAGATAATGAATTTAGTGCATGAAATGCAGGTCGCAACTGCTGAGGAGCCAGAAATGAAAGATGGAAAAGACATTTGCAGACAATATTACATCATTCCACGAGAATTGGTACAAGAAAACTGTGTATATAAATTTTACATCATCCGATTATACAGTGCGGCCACTTTAAAGCCAGCAAGAAAAAAGAAAATGTGAAAATTCCAAAATTTGGCCCGGAAAATCTATAATCTTATGACCCACAACAAGATTATATATGTAAAATAGAACTTTGGATTCGAGTGTATAGCTAGAACCTATCTGCATACATGTCAGAATCTTCTACAGAATAAGCCCCGCAATGAAACGGGAAATCCAGTATCACCGAATTGACCGTTAAATGTTGGAGACTACTGTGTAGTAGGAATGTTTGTAGCATTATTTAAATAGAGTATGTAACTGGGGTATTAAAATTTTGCAAAAGTTATTTATCACTGACCTCAAAATCGACAGAAGAGTGGGGGAATATTTAGTTCTGCTAGCAATACTCATCGGGATTTTCTTTGCTTCTGATGAGAGGAACACCATCTTCTCTAAAAATCACCCGCTCTTCACATAAAGCTGCCACAATGTCCACATATAATCGGTGCTCCTAAATAAATAAGAAAAGATGTCAAGAACACGAGCCAAAGCTTTAGATTAAATTTCAAGATTCAATGCAATATAAGAACATTATCGGAAAGTTCCCGTCTTAAAGATTAGAACTTGGTATCTTTCACCATCTTAAAGTTCAAATGATTTGAAAGGCCTCCTACAATATGAAACTTACTACCAGGAACTCCAGTAAGAACTCTTGTTTCATGAACAAGGATACTAAATCCCATTACCTCTAGAAGAACTCTAGCAGCCAGATCACCCGCTGTGTCATTCCAGAACACGGGGACAACTCTTTGAGCAAGGATACGTCCCGTGTCATAATGTTCATCAACAAAGTGAATTGTTGGACCCGAGTATCTAACAACCACCACGAAACAACAAAAATGATATGAGGTACTTTTTATATATGTTTCTTCATAAACAAATATGAAGATAAAGAGCAGGATAGCATAACATTTTAGAAAACAAAGAAGAAATAAGATGTATGACATCGTAAGCTGCAAAGTACCTAGCTCCAGAAGCAATGACTGCTTTATGCACCTTCATACCATAATAGCCTTTGCCTCCAAATGCAGGAAGAAGCGACGGATGGATATTTACAATGGATCTTGGAAAAGCTCGGACCAACTCCACAGGTATAAGTTTCAGATATCCAGCCAAAAGAACGAAGTCTACCTCCAATTTCCTGATCAATATTGAACAAAAAAATGTGAAATAAGTACGAACTCTATCCATGACCTGAAAATAGTAAGAAATTTCTCTCAACTAATACTCTATATATCTCTTGGGCAAAGCAATGCTTCCTACTGTTTACTATTTTTTTTAATAGACTGTTATGCTTCCCATGATTTTGGTATTTATTTTTCTAGATTTCTAAGACCTTAGTTAATGAAGCTTACCGATTCATAAGCAAAAATACATTTAAACAGTATAATATTCATGATGCAAAGGTTTTTACCGATAAGTAAGGAAGAAGAATCAAAGTGGTCTTTAGATAAGATTACCACAACTTAATCCAAAAAAATTCAGTTTCTCAACTAAAACTGGATCAAATTTCATCTCAACCATTCAAAAGACTTCTCTAATATATTTTCCACATAGTTATGACTGCCAGGTGAAGAAGGATATTTTGCGACAGCGTTCATACTTCATAATAGGTACAGGTGCACAATGTTTAATCAATCATACACCATTCACAAATGACACTACTTCATCTTCTCCTTAATTTACTGCAAAGTAAACAATTACAAGTAATTTAAGAGGAAACGCCTAACCTAAGAGCAGCTACAAGGTCGACTGGAGATAGACCATTGGGTTCATCTTTACTTTTGGGGAACAAAATAACTGGGATGCCCTCATCTCTCGCGTACTTTGCACCTCCACAATCTGTCACATATAACAACAAAACAATGTATAAAAAACATAGTTACTAGAATTGAGCAGAGCTTCTTCGCAATCGATTGATAAACATTAAACACAAACTACTCTCTGATCAGGAAACAACAAAATATAAAAGCACATAGTCACTCGAATTGAGCATACGACAGCAGACTAATCTCACAATTAACTCTATATCTCTAAATTCAATATATACTTAATGCTCGTAATTGGAAACTTAATAAAATTTCTTTCAACAGAATCATTAGATTTAAAGCTTAATCAGCAACAATAATGTCACAAGCATGCCTACAAGTTCAACATGATTTACCGTGCTTATTGGTGACCAAAACGGAGACATCTCCATGAACAGAACCGCCAACACATCCCTCGTGAATTGACCTAAAATTCGATCCTCCACCGGACACAAAAACCGCCAGCTTCTTCTTTATAATCCCAGCTTTGTTGTCTTTCTTATCGGCATCAGCAACTACAACATCATCGTTTACTTTTTCTACACTATTTACACATTCTAATCTTCTAAAAGCAGACCGTACGCTTATTGAAGCGAAAACATTCTGGGTTTTGATAGGAACCCGCTTGCGAGATTGATAAACAGACAAAGAGAAAAAAATCCGGGGGTTGTTCTGGATTGATGGAATTTTTGTGTTTGAGCAAGAGCCAGAAGGCCCAGAAAGCAAGCTATTGGCTTCCATTGAAAAAGCAGAGACTTGATGATATCTGAAACAATGTATATAGAAAATAAAACATAACTACGAGTTTCAAGTAATCAAGAATCCAATTTTTTTCCCTTTTGTTTTCTATTATAATTCTTCTCAAGTAACTCAAGATATTTCAAAATCATCTCAAATAAGGAAAAAAAAAAACAAAAACAAAAAAACTTAATATACCGGATGACGGCGGCGGCTGCAGGGTGGCGACCGGAGATTTCGACTTGGGACTTGTCTTAAAGTGAGAAACACTTGAAAGTTTAAACTGTAAACTGTGGTAGTATCGAGACACGTTTGAACACAGGTGAACATCGGTGAACACTTTAAGTTTGACTCTTTTGTTGTTTGTTTGTTTGGTGATTATCAATTTAGTCCTTATGCGTTTTAGAAATATGAATTGTTTAACTTTAGTTGATTTTTTGGTTTCCATAGTCCCTAAAGTTTCATAGGCCGTGTTTGGTACGGGGATAGGACGGGACAAGACATGACAGTTGTTTCGTAATGTGTTTGGATTGTCTATGACAGAACTGTTAACTATACTGTTTTGCGTTTGGTATGGTTGGGACATGACGGGACAAAAGGTTCAAATGACTAGAGTGCCCCTATTAATTTTAGAGACTTTAAAGATTAAAAAAAAAAAACCTGAAAAACAAAATTCTAATTTTGGTTTCCTGGGGTTGGGGAGATCTGGGAACCAGATCTCATCGGTCATCATCATCAAATGAAGGAAATTATTTTAAAGAATTAATTGTCTTAAAGAAAAATAATATAGAAGAAAAAATAAAGAATTTTTTTTTGGCGGTGTGTTCACTCCATTCTTCTTCAGCTTCTGAAATTCTCTTTCTTACTTCTTCCATTTTATGCCATCACCTTAGAATTGTTGGGGGTTTGAAAGGGACAAAAAATATGGATGTTGAAGAAATGGTAGCTATATTTTTACATATTATATCTCATGATATTAAGAATAGAATTATGAGACGTTAATTTGCACGTTCTGGTGAAACTGTTAGTAGACAATTCAATGTAGTCTTAAATGCTATATTACGTCTCCATGAGTTATTACTAAAAAAAACCAGAGCCAGTTCTTGGTGATTCAACTGATAGTAGGTGGAAATGGTTTAAGAATTGCTTAGGAGCACTATATGGAACATACATTAAAGTAAATGTCTTAGCATCGGATAGACCTAGGTATCGGACTAGAAAGAATGAAATTGCTACTAATGTGTTAGGGGTGGTCTCACAAGATATGCAGTTTATTTATGTGTTGCCTAGATGGGAGGGTTCAGCTGCAGACTCTAGAGTTTTACGAGATGCCATATCTAGAACGAATGGGTTTAAAGTTCCACAAGGTAGAATTTTATCCTCTTGCATGAATGATAAAACTTACTATGAGTTATTGCTCACAAATTTTTAATTAATTTGTAGGATATTACTTCTATGCGATGCTGGGTATCCGAATGGTGAAGGTTTCTTAAAACCGTATAAAGGACAACGCTACCATTTGAATGATTGGACACTTCCACCTAATACGCCTCAGGAGTTTTTTAACATGAAACACTCATCTGCAAGGAATATAATAGAGAGAGCATTTGGATTGTTGAAGGGACGATGGGCAATTCTTAGAGATCGGTCATACTACCCTGTCAAAATACAATGTCGTATTATTTTGGCGTGTTGCCTTCTTCATAACTTGATTAGAAGAGAAATGCCTATAGATCCTTTAGAACATGTTGTATTTGAGGAGAGTGACAATGATAATGAAGATGATGACATGAACAGTGATTGTTACACTCACATTGAAACATCAAATGCTTGGACCACTTGGAGAGTTGGAGGGACAACTTGGCAAGAGAAATGTTTGAGCAATGGAAAGGAAATCGATATTCATAGATGTTATATCTATAGAGTTGTATGTTTAACTTGTTATATTATTAAGTTTGAACTCTTTATTGCTTATGACAATTTCATTTTTTTTAATGATAAATCTTGTTATGACAATTATTTATCATATGATAAATCTTATTATTTTTTAGTTGCACAGTAACTATTGTTGTCGAAGAAAATGTGAAAAAAAATAATCTTAACTTAAAATTCCAAATTATGAAAAAATTGAGTGGAGATATTCATTTATTTGGAAAAATATTTTTAGATTATACATATCGTTTGGTTGTCATAATAAGATGATAAAAATAATTGTCATAGTAAGATTTGTCATGTTATGACATTTTGGTTGAATGAAAATGTGTGTTGTTCTTCAAAAGAAAAAAAACAAAAAAAGATTCCCATGTCAAACCAAACACAGTTATCTGACATTCCCAGGAATCTAACATAATATTCTCATGCATAACCAAACACAAGTATACAGGTTTCCCATGAATCACATTCCCAGGAATCATATTATTTTGATTACCCCATACCAAACGGCCCCTTTAAGTTTGACTCTTTTGTTGTTTGTTTGTTTGGTGATTATCAATTTAGTCCTTATGCTTTTTAGAAATATGAATTGTTTAACTTTAGTTGATTTTTTGGTTTCCATAGTTCCTAAAGTTTCATAAGGTGTGTTTGGTACGGGGATAGTATGGGACAAGACAGAACAGTTGTTTCGTAATGTGTTTGGATTGTCTATGACAGAACTGTTAACTGTACTGTTTTGCGTTTGGTATGGCTAGGACATGACGGGACAAAAGGTTCAAATGACTAGAGTGCCCCTATTAATTTTAGAGACTTTAAAGATTAAAAAAAAAAACCTGAAAAACAAAATTCTAATTTTGGTTTTTAGGGGTTAGGGAGATCTGGGAACCAGATCTCATCGGTCATCATCATCAAATGAAGGAAATTATTTTAAAGAATTAATTGTCTTAAAGAAAAATAATATAGAAGAAAAAATAAAGAATTTTTTTTTGGTGGTGAGTTCACTCCATTCTTCTTTAGCTTCTGAAATTCTCTTTCTTACTTCTTCTAGCCTTGCTCCTTCCTTTCCAATTGCAAAAACTATCATTATTAACTTGAAAACACAAACCATAAAACAATAAAACAGTTATAGCACTAAACCAATAGCCTTAAACCAGATGCCCAAGAACAAGCAAATTTGGACAAAAATATGAGATAGATGCAAAAGTAAGCAAGAAATTCAACACAAAAAATTGAATTTGTGAGATATCTCTTTTCAAAGTGATGCAACGCCGATAGGTGTGATCAAGCCCTATTGATTCTAGGAATATTCAGGACTATGAACACATTACTAACTCGTTGATTCACATGAATACCGAGAGAGCAAACACAAGAAATTTCATAACTGAAATTTTATTAATCAACTCAACTCTCCCATCAAATGGTTACAAAGCTCCATAATATAGGAGAAGAAAACAAATAAAAGTAAACAAATAAAAATCATAATTTGAATCCTAAAAATATGCCTCCGTCATCAAATCCCATAAATCAAGCAATTGTCTTTCTCATAGGTGATTGATAAAATTGCATAAATCACGCTTCTATCTTCACCACAATTCTTGCAAAACTCCCAGATTTTTAGAGAACTATAATATTCTAGAACGTTCATGATTCAATAACTTGCATTCCATTTCTCCAAGAAATCTAAAGCAATAATGTCTGCTTGATCTCCAACTTCAAATTCAACAGCACGGCGTTTTTTGTCTACATCAGCTTTATACTTTGCAGTAGACTTTGTTAAAGATCGATAAGTTTCTCCATGAATTTGCTCGAGTTGCTTGATAAAAATATGGAAGTCTGATGAAGATCAAGTTATGAGAGAATTGCATATATCATAGTGTTAACGGTGAAGATCAAGTTATAGGAGATTTGCATAAATCATGGTGTTGACTCCAACTTGATTTATATAATTTCATCAAACCTATAATGAAGACAATTGCTTGATTTATGGGATTTGATGATGGAGGCATATTTAAGGATTCAAATTATGATTTTTCTTTGTTTCCTTTTATGTAATTTTCCTACTCCTATATATTGGAGCTTTGTAGCTATTTGATGGTAGAGTTGAGTTGATTAATAAAATTTCAGTTATAAAATTTCAGTTATGAAATTTCTTGTGTTTGCTCTCTCGGTATTCATGTGAATCAATGAGTTAACAATGTGTTCATAGTCCTGGGTATTCCCATAATCAACAGGGCTTGATCACACCTACTGATGCTACATCACAAAGCCAGATTTCTAAACTAGATATTAATTCTTTAAAGCTATTTTTTTTTTCACAAAGTACCACATTGATCAATAATTATGATATAATATTTAGAAATCCAGATAAGCAATTGCACAAAGCCTCACGCATTTAACAAAACAACTTGTAATCATTAATCAAAAACACACCTTGGGAGAGAGACAAATCTCGGCCTCTTTGCTTTAATTCAAGTGCCAAGACTTCTTGCTCTTCAATAACCCACCACCACGACGGTCGTAGAAACCATCGGCCACCACGAAACCCAGCGCCAATTGGGTTTGATTTTTTCTCTTCTTTCAGACTGGGTTTGATTTAAGTGTTGGTGCTGCTGGGTTTGATTTCATGGACAGGTTTTTGTTGTTGTTTCGGTGGTGGGGTTGCTTTGTTGATGGGTCTGGGTCTGGGTCTTCTCCGGTGGGAAGAACGCGGCCATGGAGATCCATGGATGGTGATCCAGATATGAACGAACGAAAGAGAGAGAGAGAGAGATGAGATTCAGGTGGTGTATTGGACATGTTTGTAATTTTTTGAAGATTTGAAGGGTAAAATTATCTTTTTAACACTTGTCCCATGCCATGGGACAAGTAATCCGAGGGTCTTGGGTGGAACAGAATTTGGTGATTTTTATCCCACATTGTATGTTCTATCCCATGCTAAAGTCACGCCAAACGTGAGACAATGTGGAACAAGAAGAAACTGTCTCACGTTGTCCTGTCTTGTCCTGCGTATCAAACGCACCTTAAATACATATGAAACTAAATAATATGTGTCTAAATTACTTGCGGCCAGGGGGGGTTGGGGTTAATAGGTTTTAATCAAGTTAATTACCAATTTTTTCTTGATTAGTCAATATTCAAAAATCACCCAAATTAAACAAATACAATCAACGAAATCTAAGTGCGGATGATGATTGATTTATGTGAGAAACCCTCTAACTGGGCAAAACTCACAGGCTATTGTGCTAGCCACACATGGTCATCAAATTCACTACTTGAATGAAAGTTTACAACCTAGGTTGACCTTAAGTCAAACCATACTTGGTCACTAACTCTTCCACTATACCCAACGGGCCTTTAATAGTGATCCTAGACCAACTTACTTGTGCACTAAACCACTTAGTTACAAGGTTTAACTCCCAAAGAAGAGAACACAACCTAAGTGAATATTAGATGTATAAATGCTAGGTCAACACATTTAATGCTTATCTAATCATGGATGAACATGTCAAGCAATCCTAGATATTATGTTTCTATATGTCATATATAAAACTTAGCTATATAAAATAAGTGCAATCCTAGGTGCAATCCTAGATGCAATAGCTATCAAAATACAACAACCCACAAACAACACAAAAATCTCAACTTGAAGCTAAGAACTTAATCTAGATGCAAACAAGTCATAAAAGAAATTTCTTGTTAAGCAAGAACACTAAGATGAATGAGAATGGTGTTATACTTACCAAGCCATGTGTGTTGATGATGACTGTAAGTTCCTCAAGTTTGATTGGCGTATTTCGATGACAAACTACATTTGGGGTTTGTGATGTAATGGCAGCTTAGACATTTATTTGTTGATGATCAAGATTAACAAAGGCCCTCTCAAGACCTCAAGATGATAAGCACTTCAAAGGTAAATTATTTGTGCTTACTTGCATTGAAGAGATCTTAGTTGCACACACAAACAACTCATGCATTTCTATACTTCTTGTATATTGTGTGTTTCTTGTATGTGCATTCATGTTCTTAACTCTCTTCATGCATTTGATCATTGCCATGCCATGATTTTTCACTTAAGCTTGCTTGGCCAAGGAGACCGCTGTCAGCTTAGGCAGCAGTCGCCACAGCGGTGAGATTAATGTCTCGGCCGCTCCTTGACCGTTGTAGGTTTCCGCAGCGGTAGGCACAGCGGTTTGTGTCCAACGCATACTGCTGTCATAACTGTTGTGGAAGCCACAGCGGTCTGACCATTACTGTGGCTTTGGCAGCAGTACCCACATCGATCGTCCCTTATTTTGTCAAAACGGTGTTGCTTCATTTTGACCAACTATATATATGTTGCTTTCTCTTTAGGTTGTCTCTATGACTCAAAAAATCATATTTTTCATTGAAAGCATTTTCAAAGAGAGAAATTCATCCAAGAACTCATCTTTGATTACTCAAATCATTTCCATGTGCATCAAACATCTTTTAGCATCACCTAGGATGCATCTATGCATGGGTCTTCTTCAACACACTTGATTTGGTAAGTTGAATGCCATACTCATCCATTTTAGTGTTCTTTCTTATCAATTAATCTCTTTTATTACTTATATGCTTTTAGATTAAATTATATTTACAAGATTAAGATTATTGTGTTGATTGATTGAGAGTTGTATTTTGATAGCTATTGCCTAGGATTGTTTTATCTTATATAGCTAAGTTGTATGCCATGACATGTAGCAGTATGATATTTGGGATTGATTTAATTGTCATCATTTAATCTCTAGATAAGCATTTAGTGTTGCCTAGCATTAATTGCATTTTGGATATTCCATAATAGTCACATAAGTCATTGATCTCTTCATTGAGAAGTAAGCATTGTGACTAAGGTGGCTTAGTGCACAAGCAAGTGGTCTAGGTTCGCTATTAAAGGCCCACAAGGTAATAGTGGTGGGTTAGTGACCGAGAATGGTTGAGGGCAACCTAGGTTGTAAACATCATTACAAGTAGTGGATTTAAGGATTGAGTATGGCTAGCTGAATAGCTCGTGGTTTTTCCTTGTTGAAGGTTTCCACGTAAAATTCAAGTGTTCTTTAATTTCCACATTTTATACTTGATTTTATTGATTGTTAAATTGGGTTATTTTTGTAATATTGACTAATCCAAAAAATTTGGTAATAATCGGATTAACAACCCATTCACCCCCTCTAGGTTGTTTTAGACACACCGTTATTAGTTTCAATTGGTATTAGAGCAGGTTCCTAGATATATTTGGGAGATTCGTGAATTTGGTGTGTTTTTGCATTTTGTGTGTTTTTGTTTGACTACATACATTTCAATCATTCATAAACACTATGAGTGATTTTGGGATGAGTAAAGAGGGAGCATCAAGCTTGAGGCCACCGTTGCTCACCGACAATAACTATGCCTCATGGAAAGGCAAGATGGAGACCTATGTGTGCCAAATACATGACCGTGCTTGGATGGAAATAGAAGACGGCTACACTCTACCCACAATGACCCCTACGGGTGGTGGAGTGGATGTTCTTAAGCTGAAGGCACAATGGAACGCTCAAGAGTTTAAAGCCTCCAAGTTTAATAACAAGGCAATGCATGCCATCTTTTACGCCATGGATGAAAATCAATACAAGTTGATCCAAACAACTAAGATTGCAAAGAAGGCATGAGAGATCCTAGAAACCGCTCATGAAGGAACCGAGGTGGTCAAGGACTCCAAGCTCCAAGTCCTCCAAACTCAATTTGAGACCATTAGGATGAAGGAGCATGAGTGCTTCAATGACTTCCAAGTGAAGCTAATGGACATAGTGAACCAAACTTATCAACTTGGTGACCCTTACTCAGATAGAAGGATCAAGCAAAAAATTATGAGATCACTTCCCGAGAGGTTCGAGTCCAAAGTGACGACTTTAGAAGAAAATAGTGACTACAATAATATGAAGCCGAGTGAAGTTATTGGAAGGATTCTTGCCTATGAGTCAAGAAAGGCTACCACTTCCACATCTCCCAAGAAGCAAAAATGAATTGCTTTGAAAACCTCCAAACATGACAAGAAGGAGGATAACTCGGATAACTCGGATGAAGACATGTCTCTAATTGTCAAGAGATTCATGAAATTCTTGAATCTACAAAAGAATGGCTATAGGTCAAAGGGGGATGGCTTTAAGAAGAAAACCATGTTCAAGAATGACGAGCCAATCCAAGAGAAGTCTTCAAGAGAAGGGATTCAATGTTATGAATGTAGAGGATTTTGGCACATCTCTCTAGAGTGTGGAAACTTGAATGATAGAAGAAAAAGAAAAGGCAATGGCCGCCTCTTGGAGTGAAAATGAGAGTGAAGAAAATCCTTTAAGTGATGAAGAGTTTGCCATTAACTACACGGCATTTGGAGCCACTTGTGTGGAAGTTGAAGAAGATGGCAAAGAAGCCTTGATTTGTGACCCTAAAGAAGGAATAGATGAAGAAGTAGCTAAAGAGGTGGTTGGTATAGCTATTCATTGGGATATGGCTTATATAACATCAAGTGACCAAAGTAAACATCTTGATGAGGAAGTTGACACTACAAGAAATTTGGTCTACGACAACACGTAAAATATGTTGTTAAAACTTTTCGCAACGCGCGACTGTATGTTGTTGATGCGCCTGTTGCCAAAAGTCCAAAAGCTTTTCGCAACGTGCGGCGTGAGTTGTTTTTGCACAACAACAACATACTATGTACGTTGTGGTAGATAAAAGACAACACACATTAGACAACTCACTGCGTTGTGGTAAATAAAAGACAACATGCGTTAGCTTTGTTCGTAGATGTTGTCTTAAACATTTACAACACGAAAAAAAATAAAAATAAATAAATAAAATTGGCTCGCCTCATACACCCCACCAGCTACTGGGCTCAACTACTTGGCTCACCTCATGCACCCACCAACTACTATTGAACCTATGGCCCAATTGATAATGACACATTTAACTTTGCATGGGAGAAGAGTTGAACCATGGTCTTGATAAATGAGAGTGAATGCTTTACCATTTTGCTGCAAGCTTGACTTTGTTATTATTATAAACTTATTTATATATAACCTATATATGTTATTAATTATTTATTAATTTTTTTAATTAATAGTTTATTTAACAACTTAATATTTTTATTACTTGATAATTTAAACTCATTCTGGTAATGAGTGATGCTAGACTGTCAAAAATATTTGTTCAAAATCATGTCCAAAATCATGTCCAAAATATATGACATATGAGTTGTCAAGATCATATCATACACTCGATAGATGGTCCAATGATATGCCTCTCACACCTGTGTCACGAGGTTGCGAGTTTGAGTTCTTCCACTTTTTAAAAAAAAAAACTCTGAATTTTTGTAATAATTCAAAAAATAGAAAGATTATATCACTCACACTATAATTTCATGATTTTCAGAATCTTGGCATCTCACATACCTCATAATTTGTACAATTTATTTATTTATTTTTTTGCATTCTAGCATTATTTTTCTGGTAATATTTTTGGATAAATATTGTTCTAATTTTAAAAAGTGGCCAGCTTAAATTTGTGTAAAAAATAATTTTACGAGAGATAGCAACACCATTATTTTTAAAAATTAATATTTAAATAAATTTAACAATTTAGAAAACATTTGTCAATAAGAAAAAAATGTTAATAATAATAATTAAAATAAATAAAATAAGACTTTTGACAACTTAATAAAAATGTATGTTGTCAAAAGTCACCTACCATAACATGTAAAAAATGTGTATTATGAAAGTGACTTACATCAATGCACAAATATTTGTTGGTACTAACAAGACACGTACAACAACATCAAAATAGAATGTTCAACTTATAATTTCATAACTCCCTAAATGTTTATATATATTTTGCAATGAACAAGAATACATGAGATTAAATAGATTTAAAGATCTAAAAAATCAAAATAATAAATTAGAATATAATAATTTAGTTATTGTTATATATCTTTCTATATATTGTTAATATACACATAGTTTTCTATTTATAAATGAATTTCTAATTTTTAAATTAAAGTGGTCAGATTAAATTATCGTAGAAAATAATTTTATAAATGATAACAATGCAATTTTTTTTAATTAACGTTTAAATAAATTTAATAATTTAATAGACCTTTGTTAATGTGAATAAAATGTTGTTAAAAAAATAGTAGACTTAGTTTTAAAAAAAAATAAAAAAAATAGACTTTTGACAACATACAATTGCATGTTGCCAATGTTATCTCTACCACAACATACAAAAAATGTATGTTGTTAATTGTCACTCTACGACAACATACAAAAACATACATGTTGCTAAAGATATATCTACAACAACATACAAAATGTATGATGTTAATGATATCTCTACGCCAACATACAAAAATGTGTGTTGCTAAAGACATCTCTACGACAACATACAATAATAGCATGTTGTGGAATACATGACTTTTAACAACATACGAAGATGTGTGTTGTTAAATCCTAAAATTTTAACAACTTTCGAAGCCATGTGTTGCTAAATACTAACTTTTTAACAACATGCGAAGATGTGTGTTGCTAAATACTAGCTTTTTAATAACTCGCAAAGATGTATATTGCCGAATCTCAGTAATTTAACAACACACAAAGTTGCGTGTTGTTAAATATTTACTTTTTAACAACACGCGAAGTTTGTGCGTTGTTATATATTATATTTTTTTAACAACGTGCAATGTATGTTGCAATAAGTGACTTTTCACAACATACATCGATTGTGTGTTGTCGTATGTGTCTTATTATTGACAACATACATTTGCGTGTTGCCGTAAGTCACTTCCACAACACACATTTTCTGTGTGTTGCAGTAGATGACTTTTCGCAACATATACCTCATGTATGTTGTTAATTGAATGTTGCCGTAGACTAATTTTCTTGTAGTGTGACTTCGTTGGTGAGAGGGAAAGTGTAGGAGATAACTCGAGTGATGAGAACACTTCATCCCAATCCAATGGAGGATTTGTTGAAGACATGGATCTTGAAGACTACATCGAAAGATTTGAAAGCTCTAGGATAAAAAATAAAAAGGAGATTTGAAGATTGAAAGAAGAAAACCTTGAGCTATCAACCAAAGTGACCCACTTAAGTGAGGAAGTGGTGAGATCCAAGAAGATTGAAGATAAGCTAAGAAATGAGTTAGCTTTATCTAAGAGGAATGAAGAAGGTTTGAAGAGAGAGCTTGAAGAAGCTAAAACATCAATGACTAAGATGGCTTCAAGCACTAAGAAGCTTGACCACATGTTGGAAGTTAGAAAAAGGCCAAATGACAAGAGAGGTCTCGGCTACATTGATAACAATGAAGCTTCCTCCTCAAGCAAGATAACCTTTGTCAAGAGCATGGACATCAAGAAGTCTCCTCATCCTCAACACCCTAGGAAGAAGATTGACCTAGGAGAATGTTCAAGAAGATCTCAAGTAAAGGTGGTACCAAAAGGTCAAGCTCTAGCTCAACCAAAAAGGGCTCCTCAAGCTAACTTCCCTTAACCTAAAGTCCATCAAGGGAAGAGAGCAATCATGCAAGCTCAATCGAGGAAGTAACCTAGTCTTGGTCAAAAACAAAGATGGAGAGATCCATTCCAACAACCAAGACAATCACAAAGACATGGGAAAGCTCCAATGCATACACAAGGACATGGTATGATTCCTAACTTTACTCCTACATGTCATTTTTGTGGTATTGATGGTCACATTAGACCAAATTGCTTTCATTACATTAAAAAAATGTAGGGTTGCAAGCATGATAGAAAGAAAGAGGTTTAGAAGAGCCAATGTGCATGCGCCTAGGAAACCTAGAGTCAATAAGCCTAGGAAGTCAAATAACATGCAAACTATGACTACTAGGAATGAAAATGTGTCCCCTAGGTGGATGAGAAAAGATGAACCTGGTTGCTATAGTGCTAACATGTCTCCCATAGGTTTAACTAGGTCCAATGGACTGGTCTATAGGACCTTATGCCCTTCATTGATACGATGTGGTAATTGTTCTCATATGGGGAACTCAAGCAAAGAGAGCAAATTTGCATACTTGTCACATGCAAAAATTTGATAAACATTATGCTTCTTTATTAATTGCTTGAGTATCTTGGTTGTACATATGCTTATATGATATTTTCTTAATAAGTGTGAACCATTGCTTTGATTGCAATCCATGTCATATTTATGTTCAAACATGCATTTTTGGACTAGGAGATTTACTTAGGAAGTACTCTTTGAATGACTTATAATTAATCTCCATGACTTGATTTCAAATGACATGCTTAAAATGAAAAACATGATTTCTAATGACATGCTTAAATATAAAAAGCATGATTGTTGATTGCAAATATGGGTGCATGCAAGGTGTTTGATGATTTATGGGAGTGAGGAAATGAAGAAAGGGGAGAGAAGAGAAGAAGATTTGGATAATTGAGAGAGGAACGAGAGGAGACAAAACCGAGCGCTTCCTCCAGATGCGCCTGTGTGACGGGCATCCCAGATCCCCGCTTCGTCGACGATGCATTGTCACCGATTATCTGGAGGAAGAAGACAACCTCTGTTGGAGGCCACTGTTGAGGTGGCCTTCTGTTGGGATTTATGCCCTAAAGCTTGTAATTTGTAAATGTTATAAATTGAATAATAAAAGAAGTAGTTATTTCATTCAAATAAATTGACTCATACGTTTATATTATATATGCTAACATCCTAGATTACTAGATGTAATCTCAAACTGAGTATATGAATGTCATATACAGAGGAATTCAGTTTGAGACATGCAATCTAAAGAGTCCGTAGAAAGCAAATAAAGTTGGGTACTTTATTTGTGGTTAATCTACAGTTGTGGTCCATTCCATATTGTACTGTGGTTATGAGAATGGAGGCACCTTATATGATGTGATCATATAGGACTGGGCCACGATCTATATGAATCTATCACTAAGATCTGTTAGTTGAAAAGATTTATACATATCAACAAATGATGTCTATATATGGGTGATCTAAATCATGAGTGTCTTACTGAATCCTTTGTTGGGATTTATGCCATAAAGCTTATAATTTATAAATGTTATAAATTCAATAATAAAAGAAGTAGTTATTTCATTCAAATAAATTGACTCATACGTTTATATTATATATGCTAAAATCCAAATCTAAGATTGCTAGATGTAATCTCAAACTGAGTATATGAATGTCATATATAGAGGAATTCAGTTTGAGACATACAATATAAAGAGTCCATAGAAAGTAAATAAAGCTGGGTACTTTATTTGTGGTTAATCTACACCTGTGGTATGAAAAGAATATATTATGTGCGTGCGTGTCTAAAATACAACCTAGATGGGGGGGGTGAATGGGTTGTTAATCCGTTATTACCAAAATTTTCGGATTAGTCAATATTACAAAAATAACCCTAATTCACCAAACAACAAAATCAAGTATAAAATACAGAAATTAAAGAACACTTGATTTTTACGTGAAAACCTTCAACAAGGAAAAACCACAGGCTATTATGTGCGCCACACACGGTCACCGAAATCCACTATATGAAAAGACGGTTACACCATCAAGTGATTCTCAGACTATCACCCTAGATAACCTCAGACTATGGACACTACTACTCACCACTTTTGGTTCAATCCCTAGTGATATCCCCTGATACACTACTCTTGACGTGAGCACCACCAATTGCTTGTGCACCAAGCCACCTTAGTCACACAAGACTTACTTCTCAATGAAGAGATCAATAAACACCTATGTGAATATGCAATGATATCCAATATGCAATTAATGCTAGGTTACACTAAATGCTTGTCTAGGATTAAATGATGACAATAAAATCAATCCTTGATATCAAAGTTTGCTATATGACATGGCATAAAGAAGAGCTATGTGAAGGATAACCAATCTTAGATACAATAGCTATCACAAACAATTTCAATCATTTTAATGAGATAAATTAGCTAGATGTTAAATAAACATGAAAACCTAGCTATCACAAAACAACTCAATCAACACATAATCTCAATCTTGTAAGTAGAAATTAATCTAAAAGCATACAAGTTATAAATGAGATAAATTGCTAAGTAAAAACACTAAACTTAATGAAGATAGTGTTCAACTTACCATAACATGTGTGTTGAAAAAGACCCATGCATTAGCACATACTAGATGATCCTAGATGATCCTAGATGATGCTTAGATGATGATTTATGTACATGGAAATGAATTGGGAGAGTTAAAGAAGCAATCTTAGTGCTTTCTCTCACTAAAACCTCTCTTTCTCTCTCAAGAATATTGAAAGAAACAAATAAATGCTCAATGTGTACAATATATTAATCTAGAGGGGGGTGAATAGATTTTAACTCCTTTTACCCAATTTTTGCATACATGTCAATTTTACGAAAATGCCCCTACTAGTCAAAAATACAAACAAGTATAATATGGTGCGGAAATTAAATAACACTTTATGTATACGTGGAAACCCAACCACTGGGAAAAACCATGGGCTGTATAGTGCGCCACACTCGAACCTCGAAATCCACTAATTGAAATGGAGTTTACAACCTATGTAGACCTCGTCTAACACTCCGGTCAATAACCCCCCACTTCTACCACACGGGCCTTTAAAAGTGGCTCTAGTCCAATTTGCTTGAGGCCTAAGCAATCTTAGCCCCAAGTCTTAATTCTAAATGAAGAGATTATGCAACCTATGTGAATATGTAAAATATTCAAAATGCAACAAGAGCTAGGTAAACCCTATATGCTTATCTAGGATTATGATATAGCAAATAAAGCAATCCTAGATATCAATAACTAGATAACATGTCAAATAGCTTAGCTAATCAAGATTAAGCAAAAACCTAATTAGCTATTACAATACAACACTCAATCAATTCATCACAATAAATTCTCTATTCTTGTATTTAGCATATGATCTAAAACATACAAGTAATTTAAAGAGATAGCTTGATAGTAAAAATACTAAAATAAGATGAAGTTAATCAAAATCTTACCAAGCAAGTTGTGATGATGCAAACCCATGCATGGATGCATTCTATGTAGACATAGAAGATGCAATATGAAATTTGATGCAAAAAGGATTTGGATTGAGTGGTTAAATGTGAGTTCTTGATTTGATTTTCTCTCAAATATCACTCTTTGAAGTTTAGGGTTCTAAGGAGTAAAAAACTTTATTCAGATAATGAGAAAGTGAGATATTTATAGACATCAAGAACAGGGCATGTGAAAAGATAATTTTGCCCCTGAAACGCACCGATCGGCGGTTTCAATCGGCGGCCAGGCCGCTAATTACAACCGTCGAATTGAGCTCGAGAAGAATAGAGCATCAACGGTGGTTTCATTCGATGGTTTCGAAACCGTCGATTCATCGCAGAATCAAACCCGAGAGATTTAAATCAACCAGGTATAAATGGCGGTTTCGAACGGCAGTCATGGCCGCTGATCGTAACCGCAGAATTGCTCCAGACACTTCTAGACGTAAACGGCGGTTTCATTCGGTGGCCAGGCCACCGATCACAACCGCCAATTCACCATAAGTGGTGAAATCAAGGAGAAGCCAAGGGCATTCTCCATAGACGGTCTTCGCGCTAAACCAAGCACTCATTAGTACAAGCGCGGATATTTCCGAACAATGTCGGGAAACGAATTATAAGACATAAATACACAATAAGATATTTCAATCAAAGTGCTAGTGTGAAATGTGACATGTGACATGTGAAGAGTATGCACACAAATGCAAGTATGCTAAGTGTGTGTGTGCAATCTAAATCTCTTCAACGAAAGTTAAGCACTAGAAGTATACCTTTGGAGTGCTTGACAACCTTGAGGACTTGAAAAGGTCTTGCGCTTGATAATGAATCACTTAAGCTACCCTTACATAAAATCCCCAACACATGGTTTGTCCACGAAATAAGCCAATCAAGATATGAGAATCCTTACAAATATGGAGCCTCTCTCTCTAGGGTTTGATTTTGTGGCTCTACTCTCAAAATGATGAGAAATATATGTATTTATAGTACCCAAGTGAAACTATGTCATTTTGGAAGAATTAGTAAAATTATAAAAATTATGGGCATTTCTACGGTACATGCGTCAGTGTAACAGCTCAAGATTCGAGTACTCCGAAACATGACCAAACAGTATCACAATCTTTCATATGACATATCGTTGGAAAGGTATGGATGTCTAATTTCTACTCATTTTTATAGAATGACATTTTGATGTTTGTAGAAAACGTTATGGTCAATTGAGTGAACAAAGGTCAGAAACGGACAACAACAGAGTTACCCTATTTTTGTGGTCACTTTAGAGATTTAAAAACCAATCCGAACAGTCATGATATATTATGAATAATATACCGTTGGAAAGGTATGGGTGTCTAGTTTATCCAAAATTTTACAAAACTCAATTTCATTCTTTTTATAAAACGTTATGGTCATAAAACCATACAAAGGTAAGTTTTGAAAAACATTTAAAACATTAAAATCCAATCTTTTGAAACTGGACACTTTACTCCAAACAACCAAACCAAAACTAACACTTATCCAAGAGAAGAATAGGACCTTCTCAAATGGTCAACCATCGTGCTAAGACATGCACACCATCATGCAAGCACGGACGTTTCCGATCACTCAAACGGAAAAGAATAACTAGACACTATCACACAACAAAATCCAACAAAGAGATGCAAATGTGAAGTGTGAGAAATGCACACATAAGAATTGAAGCACAAATGCAAGATGAATAAAACATGCATGAAGAAGTGTGTGTGTGTGAAACTAATCTCTTCAAGAGGCAAGTCAAGTGATTTACCTTTCGCTCTTACTCTTGAAGTCACTGGGGATGCTTGGAAGCTTGCCAATGAGGACCTAAGCTACCCATTACAAAATCATCCCCATGTGTTGTTTGTCAACGAAATAAGCCAATCAAAATATGAGGTCCTTACATGGTCCATTCTGTAATGTACAATAGTCTTATCCTAGACTACTCATATGGTGTTATAAGAATGGAGGCACCTTATATGATGTGATCATATAGGAATGGGTCACGATCTATATGAATCTATCACTAAGATCCGTTAGTTGAAAAGATTCATGCATATCGACAAATGATGGTTATATGGGTGATATAAATCCCCAGTGTCTTACTGACTCCTTCAGGTTAGATCGTGGTTTTCTATTTACCATGGGTGAGATCGGAATAGCATTCTCGGTCAATATCTCTGTATCTTGGAATCACGGTTTGGCTTGTGGCTAGGAAGGTATGCACACAATAGTGGAATCAACTCTTTCTTGCGAGAAGTAGATAAGTAGTTCCTTTAAGGATTGATTCGGGGATTGAACGATTAAGAGCGCTCTCCTTCTTCCGTAAAGGAATGAAGGATATAACCATTCAAGAGAATCAATGGTACTTAAAGGAAATGATATAATTAGAGAGGTATAACGAACTTTATGACCTAACTCTAATTATGAACTACTTGTGGAGGATCATACCATATGTAATAGCTATATCGATGGACATTAATAATTTGGTTGTGTAAAACATCTACAATTACAAGAGTACAACCTTGGGTCTTTAGTGAAATAACTTCGAAGTTAATAATTGTGAAATGTTAATTAAAGAGTTTAATTAATATTTCTAAGTATTATTGGAGCTCAAAATTGTGGGTCCATTAGGTCCCCTTGCTAGCCTTTTACGATTGATAGTAACAAGACTCACGGAGAATTGGATGGTCCAATTAATTGTGTTACGAAAGTAACTTAAATATATTTTGGGAATTAATTAAATGATGTGATTATTTAATTAATATATTATTTAATTGGTGACTTAAATATTATTAAATAATATGAATATTTAATTGACATTAATAATTAAGAATTATTAATTGTTATATGGAGGTTTCAAGTTCGAACCTTGACAAGAGCAAAAGAATAAAATAATAAGTGATTATTTTATTTACTCTAAATAGGTCAAAGGTTCAAACCCTAATGGTGACCGAATTAAAAATGATTTAGAATCCTATTTTAACTTAGATTACTAAACCCTAGGATCCTAGTATATAAGATATACTTATAAGGAAAAATAAACAATAAAAACCCTAGATATATACATGAGAGGTGCGGCCACCTAGTGAAAGGAAAGAAAAAGTTTTCTTCTTCCACCCAAGCTTGGCCGAAATCTTCAAGAAGGCAAAGGGGTTGTCTTCCAGTTCTCTCAAGCCTCCATTCAACTTCTCCCGGAATCTGTGACGTGCCCACACACATAGTTGCTAGATCGCGAGACATAGCTCGGAAGGCTTAGTAGTGAAGGATCAAAAAGAAAACGAAGGAGTGTTCTTCAAAGGTATAAAAACAAATATTTTCCTCATATTCGTGTATACAAAAAAGGTCCCAATAAGACGATAAAAGTTTTGAAAGCTATCGTTCTTAAATCTCTTGATTTTTATCCCTATTTTTTCTGCTGCGCGACTTACACCTACAATCTTTTATTTTTTAGATTTACAATAGTGGCTGTGAACAGTGACATTGTGTGAATAGTGTCGTTGCATCTGCTACAATGCTGTCGCGTCTTCTACTGTGCCTCTACAATGCCAAATACCCTTATCTCTTTTCATATATTCCGCATGAACATATAGGATTGGGGTTGCTGCTTTCTTTTCCAGCAAGTTTGCTCATTTGCTCTTCTATTTCCAGTCGGGTCTTCGTGGATGGATTCGTCAACGTCTATGGTCTCCTTCTCCGGTGATTAAGGGAGCTTGTCTGGTCTTTCCACAGCTATTCTCAATCTATTTTTCTAGGGTTTTTTTGGTTTCTTGGTTGAGATTTGCTTCATCATTGGCCAGATCTATTTCTTTTATTTTTGGTTGTTATTTGATTGGATTGGTCACCTCTTTTTGGATTTGTTGGTCGTTGCTTTAGTTTGTGTGGTGTTTCTAGTATTGTTGGCGGGTCGGATTTTCGGTCCTTGGTTTTGGTTTTGGTTTTGGTTTTGGTTTTGGCTGGTTTCGAACTCGTGGCTAATTGTTAATTGGCCCCTAAGTTTATTGCAGGTTTTTATGACTGGATTTTGACCAATCTCACGCTCTATAGATCTTATGTGCACGGAGGCTTCTTTGTTCATTGTTCCCTCGGAGGTGTCTAGGCATGTTCCCTCGGAGGTGTCTCGATCCTCTAGCGATGATGCTAACTTGGTTCTACCAGGTGCTCACTCTTTGCTTGGAAGCAAGATTGTTAGTGTAGATCCGGTTGTGGGCAATTCTTTGTTGTCTTCCTCAGATAGGGGCTTTGTTTCTTATGCGGATCTTTTCAAAGCTCCATCAGCTCGGGTTGATATCGTTTCGAGTCCTTTGGGTCCCTCGGTTTTGTGTCCTTTGGCTCCTTCGAAGAACGGTGGTTATATAGCTATTCGGGTGGACCCCACGGCATATAAGTTCTGTTTGGAAGTTTGTAAGTTCTCTCTCATTGGCTGAGTAGTCCTTTCTAGCGATGAAAGGCCTTGTAAGCTGGTTGATCTTAAGACCAAGCTTTAGTCTGTTTAGAAGCTGAGTCTGTCTGAAGGCTGAAATCTTTAGGCTTATGTTGAAATCTAATGCTAAAATGAGTATGGTGTGGAGTATGAGATCCCTTAATCTTAAACCGGGTGTATTATAGCTTCAGCTTTCGATGTCGGATTTTAATTTGGCTTTGCAAAAGTCTTCGAATGCTCAGGTATGGGTCTGCTTTTATGATCTATCGTATGAGTATTGGCATCCACAGATTATTTCAGATTTAGCTAGAGGTATCGGTGTGCCTTTATGGTTGGATAGGCTATGGTTGAGGGCGATTTCTGACATTTTACGCGTGTTCTGGTGGATATTGATGTATTTTTTATGCCTTCGACTTCTTTGCTTCTTAAGCGGGATGATTCGCATAGTTCTTTCATTATAGTGGACTACGAGAATCTTCTGGCTTTTTGTACTACTTGTTCATCTATTGGCCATTTACCTAGTGCTTGTCGTTGGAACAAGTTGGGGAGGATGATTCATAATAGTTTTGGTAAGCCGGTTTCGGCTCAGAAGGATCCTACTACGGTTGCTTCTGATGAGGGGTTTTGGGTTCCCCGAAGTCGTGTGTCAAAAATGGTATATCACCCAGGTTTTGTGCCCCAGTCAGAGGTTTCGATCTCCAATGTCTTCGCAGCTATTCATCAAGATATAAGACCTTTAGATTCAATTTTGGTTCATTCTTCGGTTAGTTCTAATCCGGTTTCAAGTTTACCCCATTCTACAGGCTTAGTCACTTCGTCGGACTCGACACCGTTGGTGCTTTCTACTTCGGTTTCACTCACTTTCATCTTCTACTGGGTTCTAGTTATTTCGGTTGACGATTCAATTCCAGTTTCTCCAATGGTTTCTCAGTCACTACAGACTAGGAAAGGTTGTGATGTTTTAGTTTCTAAGGTTGTGGTGGTTTCCTCCACTGTGGGAGTTGATTCTACTGCGGTTCTCAGCTCTTCAATTGTTTCTTCTGTAGTGGATTCTATTTTTTTTACTGGAGTGGATTTGCAGGAATTGAGGAATGTTATTTGGGTTCCTCCGGTGGCTCTTCCTATTCAATCTTTGGTTTGTTCTATTTTGACGAGGCCATCTTCTCTTTTAGATTCTTCGGCTTGTCGGGAAGTTAGAGCACATCGGGTTTTAGTTGATAAGTTAGGCTAGTTAGCTATCACGGTAGTTTAGCATTCGATTCTGGTTGAGCGTGTTGCCTAGAGAGGTTTGGGGGTGGATCAGGTTCTTCTCGTGCCTTTTCGTTGGATATGGATCCTAGTGTGTAGTTTTAGAGTTCAAAGCTCCCGATGTCAAAATCCCAGGCTGAGCTTCACCTTATTGCGTATTCCTCTTGGGCTGCTAATCGAACCAAAATTGGTATGATTTTGGCCTTCATTTCTTCTCTTTATGCTTGATTCTCAGGCATTTCCCTGTGTTTTAACTACGTTAATCAAGTGTTTCAGGTTTATTTGTGCCATAAGAGCATTTGTGAAAAAAGAGATGGATTTGGTACAAAAAGTGCATAAAGTATGAAAAACAGGGCATTGTCGCCCTTGATGGTGTCGCCTTTAGGCACACCACGACAGTAGGCATGAAGCAATGAAGACTCAAGCCAAGAAGTTGTCACGGTACTGTCGCTGTAGCGACACAACTGTGACAGAAAGTTGAAATCCTGAAAATCAATCAAGTATAACGTCACAGTAGAGTGTCGCTCTTGAGACACAACCACGACAGAGAAGATGAAACCCAAGAATCAATCAAGTCTTGTGTCGCTGTTTGTGTCGTCATGTGACCAAACAACGACCACTCTCAAGATCTCAGATCTCTTTATCGCCTTTCCAATGTCGCTGTAGTCACAACCGCGAAAAAGATGAGAATCAACCGCGACAACCAAATCAAAGAATGTGTAACCGTCTGTCGCGGTGGCATCGCTATCTCTAAAACTGTGAAAACACAACCGCGATACTTGTCACATCAACATTTCTGGCAGTTAACAGTACAAATCCGAGAGCCACTATAAGTATTCTTCTTCTCCAAGTTGAAGAGGGGTTCCAAGCACGAAATACAGAGATTTAGACTAGCATTCTCTCCTCCATACTTCACACATTCAACTTCCTCCATTTCCAATCTTGTAATACCTTTTTCCATCTAAAAACTCAACATCAAATCTTGATTACTTCACCTAACCCTTCCTATCTTCCCATTCTCTACATCTCTTTTCTTTTGTCACTATACATTAGTCATCCACCCATCTAGACAAATCCTTATCTACAATTCTTTGCACTATGAGCATCAAAGGAAAGAAGGATCAAGCACTACAAAATGAGGCCCAAGGGTGATTTCCTAATCTATTACTTCTTTGCTATTTAATTGTAACTATGTGTAACTAATCCCCTATTCAAGGGGATAGATGTGAGGAACATTTGGATTTGGGTTTTGCTTAAGCTATATTGTATTTGAATCTCTATTTGTGTTCTATTCATTTGATAACTAGATCCTATTCATTATATGATTGGCGTTGTATACCCACTAGTTGATTATAATCTTGTTTATGATAATTTGTTATGCAATCAATCTTGGATTGACACCTTTGATTGATTAGGAACATAGTGAATATGATAGATTATTGGAGGGTATATCAACCACAATAATCTAAGCCTTCATTTATAACAAACCAATCCCATCTTGACCCCCTCTCTTTAATCGGTTAGACATTTTGGTGGGAAGTTATTTAGGGTTCGTAGTGACGACCTAAACACATCTAAGAATACAAATGGTTAACAAGTATGAGATTGGTTCATTAAAGTAGCTTGAAAAGCATTGCCCATAATCCACTTGCAACTCCATCATTTCCCTAGTATTTCTCTTAATTGTTTACATCTCATTATTCTTATCAAAGATTGTTGAGCATTCTATTTTTCCTATCACATTTTGTTACTTTTACTTAACTTGTATGTTTGATGGTTTCTCAAACCATACACTTCTAAACTTACTATGATTTACTTTATTGTATTCTAGATTAGTTAATCAATCCAACGTATTACTCTAATTCCCTGTGAAACGAATCTTTGCTTACCATTTTACTAAGTTTTACATCCTAAGTGGTTAAACATGGTTTTCAAATGATCACATAAATACATTGTTTTGTTGTGCACAAACGGCCACATAAGCTGCTTCAGTTGAGGAGGAGGAGGAGTTAGATGATACGGATGTCTCTCAGACGTCCTTGATGGTTGAGCGTAGGCTGGCTTCATATTATTAGGAAGTATGCGGTAAAGTAAGGTTTTTTCTATAACAAATCATTTGATATCAATAAAAGTCTTTTGTTTACAAATAAATTATATAGCATGTATAAATCGTGTATTATATATGTTAAAAGCAAAATATTTTAATGATTCAAAACTAAAAGAAACATAAAGAATTATTCACATAAAGAAGTTTATGTGTTGTAGACATAATTCTTTATTTAGTATAAAAATGTTCACAACTTAAGATACATGCTGGATACCTTATCTTGATTGAAGTTGTGGGTCTTTTATTTTCAATTGGGAAGTGATGAGTGTAGAATCACCAAGTAAAAGACTTTGAACAAAAGACCTAGTACATATGATGTATTAAACGGATCAAGTGAATAGTATATTTTGATTTTACCGTTAATGAAATAATACATTCACAATAGAGTAATTGAAATATCTATCTTAATCCTTAGATAAATAATGTACCATATGTATTATGAATTGTAACGTTTGAGCTATCAATGGATGCGAACATAGAATAACGATTTAATCTCAATAGTTTGGCGTTATTAATTCATATGTCATAGCGAACATATATTTATAGATATGGACATCATGGTTCTTATAATCAAATAAGAGTAAATACCACATTATAGGTTTTACGAGGACTTGGAAAATAAATCTTAGTACCGAGTATTTAATAAGGTATTGAATCACGATTTATGATAAATCAAAATTATCCATTAGATGTAAGGATGGTCCTAAGGAATAAAATAATTAATAATGCAACGGTCAAAAGACATTTTAATTATTGGTATTTTTCATAAGGATACATATCTCACACAATTGCTTAGGGTAAAACTATTTTATATATTTTATTTTAATTCAATAGTGCAATTTCAGTTTCGTAGTGGACTAAACTGAAATTAATATATTTGGGTACTTGAGCCAAATATATTGGAGCTTGTAATTAAAATAACACGTGGATCCCCAAACTTCACAAGTTAAATTGGATAATCTTAAAGGAACCTATTGGGCTCAAATGTTTGGTTCGGACAAAGACTCATATTACTTATTTTATTTTATTTCCCATTAGGAATAGAAAATAAATCAAAATAAGATTTTGATGGAAAAATAAATAAAAGAAAATAAAGACGAAAAGACTTCTAATAAGATTAGACTTACTAAATCACAATAGGATTTGTGATTCTTGTGTCCTATGAGAAAACAAATTATTCCTTTTTAAACTTATAAATAGGTGGCTTAAGAGAAAGAATAGATTTACATCAAGTTTGTCATTCTCATTGGCATTGACACAAGCTTGAAAGTAAGTTGTAAATTTAAAATTTGATTTGAGCTTTTAATCTTTTTCTTTAAGTCTTGTAGATGGATTTACACCTTGGTTCAAAGAAAAATGAGCCCACACTCCTGGGTGATTCGATCTTGTGCTAAGTATGGAAGATTTGCAGAGACTAAACTACAAAGGTAATCTCTTAATTAATTCAATTTTGATTACGTTAAGAATACAATCCGGCGATGTTTTGATATTTTTTTAAGTTCCACAAATACATTTATTTTTTAAATTGTTATTTTTCCTTACAAATATAGTCTGGATCCTGGGCTCCTCCGACGTTCTCCGATGATTTGTGTCTTTTAATGGAATTGTTGTGGGATCAGGGGCAAGTCCATGAGGCATGTTCTCAAGGAGTTATGTCGTTTGCATAGACATGCTTCGGTTTGTATTGCTAAGCCTATGATGACTTTTACTTCCGGGTTTCTATTCTTCTCTCAACCTACACCTGGTAGGTATGAATGATAAAGTTGGTTTGATTCCGACAACCTGGGTTTTCGTTGGTGATTCTTTTCATGATGCTCAAATAGTCCTTTTCCATGAGCATCACCTTACTGTATCGCTTTAGATCAATTCTTAGTTGCATTGGTACACTTTCGTTTATGCGAGTACTTCGGTGATTGTTCGTTGTTCGCTTTGGTAGTCACTTCGGGATTTGGTTGGTTCGGTTTCTTCCTCTTGATTGGTGGTTGAGGATTTAAATGCAGTTCTCCAGCTCGAAGTTCTTCTAAGGATTTTAGGTCGGTTATTGAGGACTGTGATTTGGTGGGTATTCATTCGTGGGGTGCTCGGTTTAGTTGGGTTAGGGGTCGTAGTTCCCGCACTAGAGTAGAGAGAAGATTAGACAGAGTTTTGGTATCGGAGGGTTATATTTCCTGTTGGCGAGAAATTTCTTATATGGCTTTTCACCGTAGTTTTTCTTATCATTACCCATTGTTGATTCGGTTGTCGGATTTTGAGGTCTCTTGTCCTAGGCCTTTCCGTTTTCATATTATGTGGTTAGAGCACCCTGATTTTATGACTATTGGTCATAGCTTTTGGAGTTCCCCTATAGTGGGTAGCCATCCACAAGTAGTTATCAGCAAACTAAGAAGTTTGAAAAAGGCTCTCAAGAATTGGAATTGAGAGGTTTTCAGTGATCTTAACTCCGATATCGCTGAGATATTAGTGGAGCTTCAGTCTATTCAGCTTCAGATGTCTAACTTGGGTTTTTCAAATGAGCTTTTTCTGGTTGAGTCGTGTGTTCATCATGAGCTAGATGTGTTGTTATGTAGACATGAGTGCTTTTTTCGAGATCGGTCTAGAGTTAAGTGGCTGCGTGATGGGGGCCGAAATTCCTCTTTCTTTCATGCCTCTAATAGATGTAGACAGTACCGTAATAGTTTTTCAGCTCTCTCGATTAATTGGGTCATATCATCAGTTTTTATTCAGACCTTTTCTGCTCGGATGCTTCTCAATTGGAGAGGGATTTTTCTCGATTGTAGATGACATGATTCATTCTTCGGTTTTAGAGGAAGAAAATACTTTCTTGATTGGCGTTCCCTCTACGAATGATATTCATGATACGGTTTTCGTTATGGATGCCGCTTCTACCGTTAGGCAAGAAGGATTTTCTGGTCGCTTTTATCATAGATGTTGGGATGTTGTGAGCAGGGATGTGATTCTTGTTATTCAGAATTTTTTCCACATGGGCTATTTTTCTAGGTCCCAATTATAGCTTCATTGTTTTTCTTCCAAAATTGAAGTATTCGATTTCGATTGATTAGTTTCGCCCAATTGTGCTTAGTAACTTTTTGTTAAAAATCTCGTCCATGATTTTGGCTAATCGGTTAGCTCGAATTGTGGCTAGGATTGTTTCCCCTCATCGATTCGGATTCGTTCGAGACCGACACACGGAGGATTGTATTGCTTTGGCTTCTAACTGTGTGAATGTGTTGCATAAGAAGCGCTATGTGGGCAATTTGGCTTTGAAGATTGATATCCGCAAGGCTTTTGATACTTTGGACTAGTCTTTCCTTTGTAGAGTGCTCTAGGCTTTTGGGTTTTCTATAGTTTTTATGGATTGGATTGACAGCATTTTGAATTCGTCCTGGCTTTATATGCTAATCAATGGGGTTCTAGAAGATTATATCTGCT
Organism: Acer yangbiense; assembly: GCA_008009225.1. Lineage (NCBI taxonomy): Eukaryota > Viridiplantae > Streptophyta > Magnoliopsida > Sapindales > Sapindaceae > Acer > Acer yangbiense. Next base: position 29,443,033 of record CM017762.1, on the reverse strand, counting down.
GTTCTAGATAGGTTCATCAAGGAAATCCCTTATCTCCTCTTCTATTTGGGATTGCGGAGGATTTCCTTAGTAGACTTTTAAAGAGGATGGTAGATTCCTCTCAGATTTTGCCAATTTTTTCTCTAAGGGATTTTTTTGCTCCAACACATTTACTTTATGTAGATGATGTTCTAATTTTTTGCAGCGGCACAGTTCGGAACTTAAAGAATATTATGCATGCATTTGGGGTTTATGGTGACATCTTAGGTTAGTTGGTTAATTGGGGTAAATCATCCATCTTCTTCAGCTCTTCTGTTTCTCCATCCTAGATTGGTCGCTTGCAGTCTTTTATTGGTATGTAGATTTGGAAGCTGCCTTTCTCTTATTTGGGGGTCCCGTTGTTTCGAGGTAAGCCTAGGAAGACTTTGTTACAGCCTATTGTGGATAAGATCCTGTCTAAATTCTCTAAGTGGAAGGGTAAATCCCTTTCCCTAGCTGATCGTGCTACTTTAATCAGGTCAGTCATCACTGGTTCTTTTATTCATTCTTTTATGATTTACAAGTGGTCTTCTTCGTTGCTATGGCTTATTAATTGCAAATTGAGGAACTTTTTATGGACAGGGTCTTTTGACGGGACTGAGTTGGTCCAAGTTGCTTGAGATTGTTGTTTTAGGCCTTACTCTCAAAGAGGCCTTGGTTTGAAAAACCTAGAGTTATTGAATGACTCATTTTTACGAAAGTTCACTTAGAAGTTTATGACTTCTAATGGTTGTGCTTACTCGTTTCTTCGGAAGAGGTATCTTAGGCAGTTTCAGAAACCTTAGGGAAGGTATGTCACTTCTTTGATATGGTCCTCTCTTCGGGCTAATTATTCTACTCTTATTAAGGAAGGAATCTGGCTTATTGGTGAAAACTCTCAATGGGATTTTTGGCGTTATAATTGGCTAAGGGTTCATATATTGAAGCTTTTGAAGACTCTGGGTTACTTGGCTAGCCCACTCAAGGTGAGGGTCTCTGATTTTATTCAAGATGGTAGGTGGGTTCTTAACGATTATTTCTGAACTCGCTTCCCGGACCTCTGTTTTCGGATTGGTCGAATTGCGATTGCTCCTGTCGCAGACTCTCTGGTTTGGGCTCATTCTCGGGATGATCGAGTTTCTAGTAAGGTAGCTTACTCTCGGTTCATTCGTCCCTTGGTGGAGAGATGTTTGGTCTTGTTTTATTCCACCTTCTTGTTCAGTGTTGACTTGATGTCTTTTGTTTAACAGTCTCCCCACGAAGGATCGCTTGTGTATATCTGGATTTCAGTTGTTGGCTTCTCAATGCAATGTTTGTGGGGTTAGTAGTGAGTCGGCTGATCATCTTTTCCTCTAATGCCCCCTAGCGGTTGATATTTGAGAGGCTGTTTTCTCGGCTTTCAAGCTGTGTGTTTCTGTCGACTCTTGGAATTCTTTTTTCTTACAGGCCATGTTAGTTTCGTTTAGTGACCAAGTTAGGGTTTTATGGAAGGCAGCTATCCATGTAGTGGTTTGGAATGTGTGGTTTGCTCATAATCATTAGATCTTTGAAGGTAAGTCTATGGATTTCAAGTATGCTCTTTCTCTGGTTTGGCGTGCGGTTTCTGATGCTAATCGCTTGGAGATTGGTTATATTTATAATTATGTGGATGATCTTTTGATTCTTTGGTTGTTCGGTCTTCGTGGTCATCCTACTAGGGCCTTGGTTATCAAGAGTGTGATTTGGTTGCCTCCGGTTCCTGGTTGGATCAAAGTTAATACGGATGGTGCCACCTTGAGTTCTCTAGGAGTTAGAGGTTGTGGGGGAGACTTCCATAATTGTTAAGCTTTTGTGAATGGTTGTTTTACTATCCCTCTCGGTCAGGTGTTTGCGTTTGAGGTTGAGCTTCTTGTGACTTCCCTGGCCATTAATTTTGCTTAGAAGTATGGGTGGTGTTGGATTTGGCTTGAGAGTGATTCTTCTTATTGGTTCAGCTACTCTTTTCTCGCTCTAAGCAAGTTCCTTGACGGGTTCGTCGAGCGTGACAACGTTGTATTTTCCAGATTTCGTAGATGGATTTTCAGGTGTCCCATATTTTCCAGGATGGGAATTAGGTTGATACTGCTTAGGGGTCTTTCAGCATATGATAGCTTGTGATGCTTTTTCCCATTAGATCAGTCTAATTTTATCAACAACAAAAAAAATTATTTTAATTTATTTTTTATTCTTTGTTATTGTATTAATTTGATTTAAGATTTATTATTAACTATTTCTAAAAATTTGTTAGTCTGATCTCCACCCTTTAAAAAAATCTTTTTTTTTTTTTTTGTTATTTAATTGTCTGTTTTTTTTTTTAATCAATTTTTTTAATAGTTAACATTATTTTGTAGGTTATTTTATTTATAAATCTGTTTTAATTTTGGCATATCAAGGGTATTTTCATCTTTTACTATTTTTTTAACGATCAACCCTCAAACTGAACGGTCAAACCCTAACTCTAAGGGATATGAGTGTCAATTTATGATAAAGTGATTTCTGAATATAAAAAGTCAAACCTCAAAGGAGCTTAAGGCCTAGTTTGGCATTGCTTCCCGAGTTACTTTTGAGGCCAAAAGTGATTCCGGACTAATGATAAGGTGTTTGGTAAAATCGTGGGAAAGTGCTTTTGGTCACTTTTAGCTTTTCCCAACTGAGTTTTTGAGAAGCTACAAATACATACTTTTCGATTTCGGCTTCTGCTTTTAGAAAACGCGCTACAGTGATATTAAATGAAATTTTACGAACTTTCCAATTTTGTCCTCGCCTTTAACGAAATTTACCAAAATCACAAAGCAGCCTCATCAGAAAGCATCCTCTCCTTCGTTCAAGCATTCTCCATTCTCATTTGATTGTTCAAGCTTCGATTTCTTTCCTCTCTCTTGCAAATCAAAGCAGCCACGATTTCTCGTTTATCTTCTTCTCTTTCTTGTTTCTATACTCAATTTTTTTTTTTTTTTTTTTTTTAACATCTGATTAACAACATTCATGCTTATTATTGCAAGACGAGACATTTGAAATTCGAAAAGAGACATACGGTGGTCAACAATACAGTCAAATATACTTCACTCGTACACTTGATGAGAACTCTGCTTTATTCTCTTGTTCCCAACCTGAAACCCCATTTGTCAGGTACTAGTTTCTCTTTTCCTCTTTTTATCATAATTGGTTGCATTAATGCTGCTAATTCAAGCATTTTTTAGTTTAAACACGTTGTTGGTACTCTAAGTTTTGAGTTTGAGTTGAATACTTTTGGAGAATTATTTAGGTATTTTGTGTTATACTTTACTTGGGGATTTATTTTAGTTGTTTTGCTGATCACAGTTTGGGTGTGAAGGATTTTGTAATTTACCTTGATTTGAAGTATTTAAAGGTTAGTTAGAGTTTATGCATACTGGGGCTGTGTTGGTTTGTCATAGAATATGTTGTAATTTTTTTTTTCAACTTTAAGATGTTTAGCATTTTGAGAAAAATGTTTTGATATAGATTTACCAATTATGGGTTGGATAAGAAATTATGCTAATTGCTAAATTGGTGCTTGGACTGCTTCTTGATGGTTTCTTCTTCACATAATTAGGAGTGTTTGATCTTTTCTTGATAGAGGTGCTTTTTCAAAGAATTGGCAAAAGTTTGTTATGTTATGGTAGTAATCTGATTTTCCCTAAAAAAAAAATGGTAGTAATCTGATATTATTTAACATTTTCGTTTTCCAGTTTGTAAGATATTGGGACTGGAAAAAGGCAAGGAATGCATTATTGTTGGAACCCTGTACAAGCATATGAAACTCAAACCTTCAATTCTTGATGAGTACTCCAAGACGGAAATGGACTAAGTATAGTTGACTGGTTTCACATAGGGTGGGTTCAGTTATATTTGGGGGTTTCTGAAAATTTGACAAGTTATTGGCTGTATGACATCTTTCCCTTCCAAATACTTTGGTGTGTATGCTCTGTTTTTGGTTGTTTCTGTGTTAGCTATGGGCTGTGTTGAAAAGGGTGTTAGGTAACCTTGGTTGTTTTTTGTATATCTTTTGATTTGTTCTCTTTGCAGTTTGCAATGCTATTACGAGAGCTGTTACATTGAAGACAGTGCATGTCAATTTGGCAAGCGTTTGATGTTAGTGTAATTATGTGCATGATCTACTCCAATTCTATGCTTAACTATCAATTTGTCCAGTGTTTACATAATTATGTTTTATGTGTTCTGATTGTATATTTGTATGTGCAATTATAAACTGTTGTTTACTTATGTTATGGCTTTTAGTTATGTACAGCATTAGATGGTTTATTGTTATGTTTTGTGTATGCTTGTTGAATATGCTTGTATGTTTCTCTATTGTTCAGGACCATTTAAGTTCAGTGGTGTCCCTCTAAGACGTGTTAACCAGTCATACGTGATTGGAACTTCTACCAAGGTCAACATCTCTGGGTGAATGTGGAAAAGTTTAATGACAAGTACTTTGCCAAGGAATCTGAGGTTGGTTCCTTGCATATATTTGCTTCTGATGCATATCATGTTCTTTTTGACCCTATTTTAATTGTCTATTCTTGAAATTTGTAGGAGAAGAAGTCACTTCCACAAGAGAAGAAGGACAATTAGAAGGCAGTCGACACACCATTGATCAAATCTATCGAGGCTATTCCAGAATTGAAGGCTTTTCTGGGATCAAGGTTTTCACTCAAGGCCAGCATGAAACCTCATGAGCTTGTCTTCTAGAGTGAACGTGTTGAAAAGTTATAGGATTGTGCTGCTTTTGCTACTTATTATGTTTTGTTTGAACTCAATTTTAGCAATTGTACTCTTTCAGTTTCATTGGTATCAGATTTCAAAATTTTGGTATGGTTTTAGGCAATTTAATGTGCAAGAATTTACTTAAGTGAAGAGGTTAATGAAGAAATGGAGGTGATTCTATAGTGCCTTCCAATTTGTAATGAACACATTGTGAAGTGAATTATTTGTATAGGCAGCTGAATTAAAAATTAAATGCTTGGTCATATAAATAATCGAGAAATAACAATGATAATTTTATTATATTATTATTATACTTTGCAGGAAAGGAGAAATAATAATTATTATTATCATTATTGTTTTAGTTTTAAATATTAACCTTCATTTTCAGTTATTAAAATTCCTATAAAAAAAAAATTCTATTGAAGTTCATCAAAGAATTATAGTGGACAATGACAAGTTTCATTACAATGGTGTCCTTTTAGTAATTTTACACACTCACAGCACTTTTTCCTTCAGTTTACCAAACACATTGAAATTGTTTTTGGTTCTCACAACACTTTTGAAAATCAGTTTACCAAACACTCAGCTGATTCTTCCCACAGCAATTTCAAAAGCAATTCCTCCCACAGCAGATCCAAAAGTAATTCCCCCCACAGCACAGCAATGCCAAACTGGGTCTTAGTGTAGTTAGCTCCTCTCTCAAATTTAATGATTCATGGTATTTTTATATTTAAACGAGAAAAATGCACATGTGACATGTCAACACTATATATATATATATATATATATATATATATATATATATATATATATATATATATATATATATATAGTCTTTCTATTATCAGTTCGAACTGACAATAAATATATCAGGACGAAGAATGTGAACCACAGATTATGGAGAAGTTTTGACAAGTGCATACACTTTGAGTCAAAGTATGTAAATCTAGTAGTCCACATTCTTCGTCTTGATATATTTATTGTCAGTTCAAACTGATAGTAGAAAATCTGTATATATATGGTATTTCTCCTCTCAGTTTGACCTGATATAAAATACATCAGTGCATTACATGTGGGCTATAGATTATGGATAAGCATAATCTATAGAATTTGAATCTAATAGTCCACATTCAATGCACTGATATATATATATATATATATATATATATATATATATATATATATATATAGAGAGAGAGAGAGAGAGAGAGAGAGAGAGAGAGAGAGAGAGAGAGAGAGTCTTTCTCCTATCAATTCGACCTACATTTAAGGCACTGATGTATTTTATATTAGGTCGAAGTGACAGGAGAAAGATTGTGTATATATATATATATATATGGAATTTTTTCTATCTGTACCTCATTATTTTAATATAATTAATTACATACAATTGAATGTGTTTCGATGATATTTTTTGTATGTTTCCTGGGAAAATTAATTTACACAATTGGTAAAATATAGAAATTTTTTTGGATTTGATAACTATTTTTTTTTTCCTGATTTTGTCTTATTTTTAAATGTTTTATTTTCAAAAAAAAAGTCCGAAAAAATTAGTTTTTGTATCCAAAATTTTTTCAATTTTTTTTCAACAAATGTATTTTATTCTTTTTATCATCTATATAAAAAATCACATTAAGATTCAATAAATTCCATTAAATTTCATCAAAAGTACTTAAAGTGTGTATTATAAAAAGTCCTCATTAGAAATTATATATATAACAAAATATTATTACAAATTAATATAACAAAATATTATTACAAATTAAAAAAGAAGAGATGAATCTCCAATGTCGTCAGATGGTGGAGATCAAATTCAAAAAAAAAAATTTAAAAAAAAAAAAAAAAAAAAAAAAAAGAGCTAAGATACAATCTCCGGTCCATGAGGATCTCCTTGGATTTGGCCTCCCCTAACACGGATGGAGAAGGTAGCCGACACTCGAACTCCTATTGATTATTACTAACATTTGCATGTTTTTTAAGTTAAAAGGGATGTATTGCTGTAATGGGCCTAATGGTTGCGAACTCCTGTCAGTTATCACTAACATTTGCACTTCATTTAAGTTAAAAAGGGATTTTTACATGCCATTTAAGCTAAAAGGGATGTATCGTTATAAACTTATAATAGACCTAATGGTTACGGTTAGTGATTCATTTTGCTAATTTTTAAAATATATTTTTAGAACAAAATTTGCACAATTTAGTATCTTATTTATTATATTTGAAATTGTGTAATTTTAACACGTTTTAAATCCTTTTCAGAAAAAAAAAAAAAAATACAAAATCTCTTTATTATTATTGTTATTATTATTATTATTATTATTATTATTAGAATTATTTGTTAAAACTATTTCACTTGAGCCAATAAAGTTACACTGTACTGTGTGGTATCCCACTGAATCACTGATCAATACAATGTCATCTACACTAAATGAACACAATCAACAAATCCAAAAATCAGTCGACCTTTTTAGACGGCTCTGATTGGCTCACTCACAATAGTATAAATAATACTCCCACTATTCCATTCCTCCCCAAACTCGGAAACTAAAAAAGCAAAATCATCATATAAAAAAAAATACACGTCTTTCCTCTTCTCGTGAACCGAGTCACAACACAGACCGACTCAGTCCGATCCGCCACCGAGTAGGAAGATTTTAATTCATAAAAACATCTTCACATAAAATGGAGGGAGTCGGGGCCCGACTGGGGCGGTCCTCGACCCGGTACGGTCCGGCTACGGTGTTCAGTGGCCCCGTCAGGAAGTGGAAGAAGAGATGGATCCACGTTTCTCCGTCCAACAACAACAACAATCACTCGAATCAAAATCACCACCACCATCACAACAACAATAACGTCGTCAATGGTTCAACTGCTAATGGAAATAACGGCTCGCATCTGCTGCTCTACAAGTGGACACCGTTGATTCAGAAAGACGGCAGCATCAATAACAGTAACGGTAATGTTAACAGCAACGGAGAGAAGAGTTCTGCCAAGGAAGATACGACGCCGGAGGAGGAGCCGCCTCGGCGAAAATTCAAATACATTCCGGTATTTTTTTAATGCTAAATTTTTGTTTTTGTTTTCTGGGGTTTCTTTGAATTTAGTTTTTCTAGGTGGGTTTTGTTTAATTTGTTAATCGGGTTGGATTGTTTGTGGTTTTGCAAATTGCTTGATTTGGGGGTCGAAAAAAATTCTCTTTTTTTTTTTCTTTTTTCCTTTTGTGTGTGTAAACAGTGGCTTAGGGTTCCACTGTGTGAGTTTAGATCAAGAAAAGCGAGAGTGAGCTCAGTTTGGTTGACTGAATGTTGAGGAAAAGAAAAGAAATATATTTGTGGAATTACGGGAGAGTAATGTGGGTGGTTGATAGTGAGAAATTTTCGAGTTGTGAAATCTTGGTTTAGTGTTGTAGATTGGAAGAATGATATCGAAGACTAGGGCATTGATATGGTTAGAAGATCTGTTTGAGACTTGACAAAGGAGTCGTGATTAGGAAGACGAAAGTCTTAGATCGGTTTGGGTAGTCAGTAATTTATCATTCAAAGCAATTGTGTTTTCAGTGGAACTAGATGTAATTTGCTAATAAGACATTGTTTCTTTGGTGGCACTTGGTTGAATTTAATGAGACTCTTTTGAACAATATAATCAATGTTTTAAAATGCACGAGGTTGCTAAGGCGCGCTTTGAGGTGCCTCCTCGGTTTGAATTTTAAAACATTGAATATAATGTTGTGTTAGGTGTTAATTTAGATGCATTGAATTTTGACTTCAATCAAAATCAATGTGTTAAAATTCGAACCAAGGGCGTGACTCAGCCGCCTCATGACCAAAAGCGCCTTGAGTCGACCGCCTCTACCTTAATCTAGCTTGAACCTGCCTCTATGCGCTTTTGCCTTGAAGCTGTGCAAAGCCTTATTGTGCGCAGATTTTTTTTTTTTTTTTTTTAAACCCACTATATAACCCAAAAAAACCAACTTTAACTTTATAACAGAAAGTCGGTACGCTCTATAGAAATGATAGTCTCTTTAATCTTTAGTGGTCATTTATCACTAGGATGACATTTTGGATCTATATTTCAAGCCATTAAACATCATTTTTTTTTTGTCATGCACATTGTTTTTGAGATCTTTATGTTAGTAATGTTGATTGTGGATTATTTATTAAATGTTATGGTTGATTTTCTATTTTAGTATTTCTTTTTTTTTTTTCTTAAAATGCTGCATTATTTATCATTTTCAAATTGAGGCGACCACCTCACCTCGCGAGGACAGAACCGCCTTGCCCATTTTAAAACATTGAACAAAATTTTGAAGATGCCAGCATCTGCCTTACACTTACATTTGGTGGGTCATATTTGAAGCTTATAAGAATGGCATTGCAAAAGACATTGCCTGGTATATGGGGTGTCAAACTCAACCTGGACTCTCTATTCTTCAATTAATAGACTCTAGAGATGATATTTGACATGATTTCTCCACGATAATTGAATCCCACTTTGATGTGTCTTTGCTGATGGACTATGATGGTAAACCCGTGATAATGTAGTACTATGATGTCCATGTTGAAGGACTTGAGATTACTCTTTGTAAGAAATAGTACCTTGTAAGGTTTTATTATTCCAATTCTTCTTCACGATTATGTGATCTCGTCTATATGAACCTGAGAACGTGTCTGCCTTTAGTGAAACTTGTTGCTTTAGTGTGTTTTGAGTTGTTTTTTTGGTTAAAAATATGTTGTACAAATTTGTGAAGCAACACCAGCGTTGGTATAGTTTGCATGGATGCTTTGAAGTTTGAAATAGGTTGAGTGAAGACATTTGTTGTTTTTGTTTGTTGCGTGAAACATTTGTTGTTTTTGTTTTTCATTTCCTGCGTAGTTAGTGGTGCTTTGTGGATAAATGATGATCTTGGCTGTTTCACAATGCAGATTGCTGTGCTAGAGGAACAGAAGAAAGCCTCAGAAATTGAGGCTGTGGAAAATCCTGACAATGAAGTTAAACCTGCTGATACTGAAGCAAATACAGCGGAGCCAACTCCCAGGACTGGTGGTTTTGATGAAAAGCCTGACATTAATGATGTACCTATGGAAGAAAATCAGGTGAACCAATGTTTTTCTCTTTTTCCTTTCAATTGTTCTGGTTTTGAGTGGTTCAAGTATTTTAGTTATAACAACTGCCATTCATACAGACCAATTTGTACTGAAAGCTTATGTGGACTCATGCTTAAGGGTAATCGCTCTCATTTGCTTTGAAACTGAAAGTGAGTTGTGCCATGTCTGCATACAAACTTCCCTGTACTGATCTTCCACTTACATACATGTTTTATACTGATAAAGAAACAGAATGACCATTAGAATGCGATTAGTGAAAAGGGAGAATTCATGTTCTCTTTGTCAGCCTTGTAAAGACAGATTATCTAACTTTCTACCAAGAAATTCCGTGTTGTCTATTAATTGCTTCCACATAAGTAGTAAGCTTTCAGGTCTGTGTCTTGCCATAAGCTTGAATCTAATGTTGTCTTGGAACTATAATTTCTGTCTCAGGACGATGGTCAAATAGTACGACAAGATTTAAACGAAAGCACTTTGGATTTGAGTTTAGGTTTGAAGGCACATGATGGTGACTCTGACTCAAAAACAGACCAGACCAGAGACGGGAAGTTGGAAAGATTGAACTCAAATAGATAGAGGACTTTTTCCAGTTATAATTTAATGCAGAGAAGATACGAAGAAAATGGCCTTTCTGTTTGTGCCTGATTAGAGATCCAATTTTTCCCTGGCCTCTGATCTAGCCGCTGATCAACGTAGGACAACTTATTTGAGTGGCTTCTGCTTGTACTTTTAGTCTTTCAATTTGATATCCCTTTGCTGAGCTGATTGCAATTTGTACTAATTATTTGGAACTATACAGTCTATTTTTTTATTGAACGATTGATTTCTTTTGGGACCTTAATTCGATTGGACTTGATGGACATACTGTAGTTGCATAAACTTCTTTATGAATTGTTAGAAATTTTAGGTATATGATTGATATTGTAAAATTTTACTCTAAATGTTTGAAAAAGATATACTCAACTGTGAATAGTGTGATTCCATTCCCTGCCAGTAGCTCAATACAAGAAGGTTGCTCAGTTTTCAAAGATTTTGAGGGCAAAAAAAGTTCAATGATAAAAGAAATCAGTTCCAGATACTTTGTGGGCAGAAACTCACCATCAATGGCTGCAGAGAGGAGTATGTACGAAGAGGCATTGCAGAGAAAGGAATGAAATAAAATGAGTAGAATCATCCAACTCAAATTTTATTAGCCAATAAGTAGTACTTAGCCATCAAGCTATCAATTTTTGTTTTATTAAAAAAACTTTACAAGCACAATGACAATTAACAGTTGTGACACAAATTTTCCACAATTGAACTTAAATTGAATAATTTAAAGCCTTAAAAGAAGGCAGGCATCAATGATATGTTGAGCTTGAATCAACTGCAATGCGAAGAGGCAACACAATTAAGAGTAAGGTGAAGTCACCGGTTGTTGATAACAATTGGATGCATGAAATTACGAAATTATCATATCATTCCTTCGCAATAGCTGGCTCCTCCTCGGAAAAGTAATCATGCCTGAAAAATGAGACAAATATTACCATGTGTAAGTGTGTAACAGAAACTCACGGTAGAGCCAATCCTGACTTTTTTGGGGCTCGGGGTGAAAATGTAAAAAATGTGCCCTATGGGCCCTATGGGCATATTCATAGTTTTTTCTATATATTTACTGTATATAACCTGTTTTCATATATTTAACTTGAAAATGATAATTTCATTGCAGATAAAATAAAATCACAATAAGGTAAAAAGTATCATAATATCACTGGAAATATCTTCTTCTAGCATTTTCAGAAGCAAATTCATTAACCCGGTGCTAGAGTGCTGGTGGTGGGCTGTGGGTATTATTTTAAAATGGGGAAATAACACTGACATCCTTAAGTTTTGGGGTTAAGACACCTAGATTGAATTGTTTGTTTATTCTACACTAACATATAATTAACAGATCTCTGTGAGTCGTAAAGGGTTAATTTTGTCTTTATATTTTTTGAGTTGTAATTTTGTCTTTTCAACACCTGGGTTTGCGAAAAAGAAAACAACAGAGAGAAACGGAGGTCCAGTCATAGCAGCCGCCTCCCTCCCCAACCTCTATAAGGGCCATCACCTCGAAGGATTCCGGCGTCCTAAACTGATCGTCTTCTCTAGCATGGTGTTATGTCGGGTATGTGATGTTGTGGATGGATTTGTGGGTTTTGATATGGTGTGGAGGTTTTGCATTTGAAATGAGTTTGAATTTTTGGTTGAATTAAGCAGGGTTATGGAATTTGTGTGGTTTAGGTGGAATTGTATGAGAATTTAAGTATTGGACCATTGGTGGAGGATTTGCTGCTCATCTTGGGTCATTGACCATGAAGGCCACTTGCGACGGTGGCTTCCTTGTGTTCATGGTTCATGAAGGCCTCCGCTTTCATTTTTTGTTTTGTTAATATTCTATTTGTTTTTTTACCTAATTTTAAAATAAAATTATATAAGCATATTTTATGTGGTTTCTACTTTCTTTATATTTTCAACAATTTTTTACTTTTTTTTTCTAATGTCGTTTTCATTCTCTTTTTAATAATTTTTTTATTCGATTTTGTTTTGTTATTTTTTTATTTTTTTGTCTAACCATAGTTTTTACTTTTAAATTTTTTATTAGATCACAAGGGTATTTTGGACGTTACAAAGGTCAAATTGGGTCAAGTTAACATAATTGTTAACTATTGTTACATGAAGTGGGGCTAATACTTAAATAGTGTAGAATAAGATAACTTTTCCATCTATAGGTCTTTCACCCAAACCTCAGGGGTGTCAATGTAATTTCTCCTTTTGAAATAGGTCATCATTGAAATGGGGCCTTGAATAAAAAAATCAATCAATGAAATGAATTTGGTTTTTTAAAATGGGCCTTTCTATTTTTTTTTTGTTTTATAGTGTGTAGGCTTTTTAAAAACAAGGCCATTCTTTCTTAAGTAAATTATTTCTATTGGGCCATATTTTTTTATTTCAGAATTAAACCCATATATATTAAAACTCATTTCATGTCTGAAAAGGCCCTAGAAATGTTGGGCCCTGGGCGGGCGCCCCTGAAGCCCCGGCCCAGGGCCGGCTCTGAGTCTCAAGGTAGACGAAAATGATAGACATGTTGCAAAATTTTCTCATTAGACCTCCAAATCCACCATCATCTAACTTAAAATTTTGATTTGCCAGCCACGTTTTAATTAAGGATGCATAAAATAGACTAATTTACTTCCTATAACATGAGATGAATATCATAATCTTATAAATGCCAAACAGAAAAATGGTAATTAAAAAAAAAGTTGTACTTACTTTACTTTGCGTGAAAGTTGGTACATTCCTGTAGCAGCCATTACGATGTTTACACTAAATAGATTCCAGTTTTTCTGCATTGAAGAATGAAAGACAACAAAGAATTAATATGAATCCAAACTTGTGTCCCCAACTCATCCAACGAGCAGAATCAGGAGAAACGGAGAAACTTCATATGAGAAAAGGAATCTAACAAAAAGAAAAAGGGAACTAGAAAGTGAAATAGAATAATTTGCTAATTTCCGTATCTGTTTTAGTTTCCTGTCAGTGTGCAAAATTGGAATGTTAAAGATAAAATGGATCACAAAATACATCCACATTCCAAATGTTTTTGAGCAATCAATGATCAACTACATCCTCTCTGTTGATACAACAAATTCAGGAAATCATAACTTGAAAAACGCTAATAGTCTCTCAATAAAACATTGTCTCTTCTCAGCTGCTTACCTATTTGAAGGACACTCAAAACTAAGATGTAATGTAGCCGTTTATAAGAGACTAAACATATCAAACAGATAATCGCACCATCTATAGAGGATGCAGAAACAAGCAAACAAATGATGCCAAGTACAACCATGAGTTTAGGGTTTATCAGATAGGTCAATCACATGACTACAATGTTTGAAGCTCTTCTCTTAAGAAGCTAAAACAGAACTAGAATATGTCATTATTTCTACTAATCAAACTTACTGGGGTGATTACAATGCTGTACCGTGACCAGATGACTCCAGTGCAAGTAACCGCTGGGTACCACACACCAGAAGCGAGAAAAATTGTAAGAATACTAAATTCTAAGTAATATGAAGAATGAAATGTTCCCAATAAAGAAGAAAAAACATACATACACGTACCTAATTGCTGGGGATAAGAAAGCTTTTCGGGTGGTTTAGAAAAGTCGGCAACATTTGCTATGCTGATGCCCCATTTAAAAGTTGGTGCCCAAAAGTGAACTACAATGACATTGTTAATGTTAGCTTATGCACACATTAAGAATTGACAAAAGGAAAACATATTTATCAACCTTGAACATCAATTTTTTATCGGGTTGACTTAATTTACGCAAAAACATTCACTCTATGCTGATGCCCCATTTAAAAGTTGGTGCCCAAAAGTGAACTACAATGGCATTGTTAATGTTAGCTTATGCACACATTAAGAATTGACAAAACGAAAACATATTTATCAACCTTGAACATCAAATTTTTTTCGGGTTGACTTAATTTACAAAAAAACACTCACTCTATCTACGTTACACACGATCAACCCACATCGACTAACAAACAATTCCCACCTCATTCTCATTATTTTGTGCCACTTCGAATTACTTGAACATGAAGTATTGTAACCTCCAATACTAACCTAATTTGTTTCGTATTCAACAGGAGCGAAACCAGAAGTATCAGACGCATCGATGAGAAAGAATCAATTATCAGATTTATTATACTTTCACTAATATTTGAATATCTGGTGTTAAATCACACAAATTTCACATTTGAATCCGATTAGGAGAACAAAATCACTACACATATCAGCTCTAAATTCAAAGAATTTATTAAATCAAAACTCAGATTCACAACCATTGTACACAAGTCGCAACCCAGCTTTAAAATAAAACAATGGATCGCATCGCAAGAAATTAAAATAATAATAATAATAATAAAACAGATGGATAGCGAGAAAAGTTGAGTCGACTCACTGGTTTTGGGACCGGCTGGGTGGTTCCAGAGAGCTTGAAGCTTTGAAGATGCCATGAATTCAACTCTCTGTGTCTTGTCTCTGTGTCTTGTCTTCTCTTTTCGTTTGGTGGGTTTGGTTTTGTTTGGTCTGGTCCCGTATCTGCTCGAGCGTTTGGTTTAATTGGTCCACGCGAACCACGCTATAGGAAAATTCTCCAATCACCTCTCGCCACGTGAGCACCAAGCACCGTTTTCAAACCAAAATTATCTGGCGAATCTGAAAGAAACGAGGCCGTTTTATAGAGAAATTACTAGGGAATAGGGATGTAAATGTAAATGGGTCAAATGGGGATGCGGAGGTTCCGCAGGAAATGTCAAATGACCTCTGTTGTGGTCAATCTGAAGTGAGTTAGAGTCAGTTAGTAAACCGACCCTAACCAGTCATAAGTTATAAGTTATAACCGACTTCAGCTTAATAACCAGACATGGCACGTAATCGAATGTTTATTCAAAGGATGGTAAAATTATCCATGGATGAAAATATTTGTATAAAACACTCCATTTGGAGCAGAGATTAAAACTATTAAATCAAAGCTAGGACGAGGATGAATACCATTCTTATGTTCATTTTATATTCAGGGACATGGACGATAACATGATGGATATGATCTATGGATATCCATCACACTTGACCATCGTTGACAATTTTAATATTTTATAAATATAACAAATATATATTTTATTGTGTTAAAGCATCTTCAATGCAAATATGTGTTTTTGAGTTTCTAATAGTGTCACGTCAGTATTTCTATTTATTATGGGTCCACTTTAAATTTTTTTTTTATAAATACATATTCACATCTCTAAGAGCATCTCCAATGCTATTATGCATTTGAAGAAAATGGAGTGCCACATAGGATAAATATTAAAAAAGTTAAAAAAACTCTCTCCAATGCTATTATCTAAGTTGAATATGGAGATGATGTGGCTAAAAAAAAGTTAGAGAATATGGAGTTGGGTTTCTAATTCTAGAAACTCTCCTAGAAATGCTGACTAGGATTTCCAACTTTTTCCACCAATAAAATTAAAGCTCATTTAATTGTAAAATAAAAGAGGAGAGAGAGTAGAATAATTGTTTTATTATAATTGGTCATAAAATGGATGCATTAATGACTTTAATCTTATTGGTGGAAAGAGTTGGAAATCCTAGTCAGCATTTCTAGGAGAGTTTCTAGAATTAGAAACCCAACTCCATATTCTCTAACTTTTTTTTTTTTTTTTTTTTTTACCACATCATCTCCATATTCAACTTAGATAATAGTATTGGAGAGAGTTTTTCTAACTTTTTTAATATCTATCTTATGTGGCACTTTATTTTCTCCAAATGCATAATAGCATTGGAGATACTCTTAGTGTTAACTTTAATTATATAAATTACTTATCGGATATAAGTTTGGATGTAGCAAAAATGGATATACCTACTTCGATTTTGGGATATCCGATTTACCCACCTACTTTTTGATATACCTACCTCGATTTTGGGATATCCGGATTTACCCACCTACTTTTTAGAGACGTGTATGGATACGAAGATGGATATTGGGGTATACCCGAATCCACTCAATTGTCATGTTAAAACTTAGGGGTTGTTTGTTTGTTTTGGACGAAAACTAAACAATTCTGAATTTTATTGAAAAATGAATAGGGACTAAAACCTAAATGACATGTTTGTTTTTATTTTTTTTCACCTCTGAATATAGTGTTAACTAATTTATTTTTTTAATATACAGTAAATTCTCCATAAATTAATACTCAATAAATTAATAATCTCTATAATATAATAATTTTTTCTTGTCTTGACTTGGACCAATGAGATAAATTAATAATTTTGATAAATTGATAAGATAATACTTTCCAAAAAATAGTCTCATTCATATCATAAATTAATAATTTGTTGAAATTACAAATATAATTTACTATCATATTTCTTGAAATACCTTATTGTTGCTTGTTTTTTCTTGAAATTCAAAACTAGTTGAATCTCATCTCTAATTTTTCTTAATGCACCTAGAAGTTTTGGAGTTAAATTCTCAAACTGCAACAAAAAATTATGAAGTGGTGTTGATGTTTTGAGTGTTTCTTTGCGTGTAATAAGCTCTATAGATGTTGTATCATCCTCAGCTTCATCATCAGCATGATTCTCAATGATGTTATCAACAATTTCTTCTAAACTTAAAACCTCTGAACTTGCACCAGTTTCACTAGGATAATCCAAGATGTAATTTACATCCATTTCATCACGGTAACCCAATTCATCGATTATTGTCCCAAGTTCACAAATGCCACATTCTCCATCTAAGGATTTATCTAAGTTCTCTTAGGTCATGTCTTCCACTAAATGAATTTTACAATATCGAAAACAATTTGCAATTGTCTTTACTTGAACCTCTACTATCCAAGCTGAAATTGCAATATTGATGGCATCCAAAACATTAACTTTTTTTATGGATTTGTTTGCCCCAAATCATAGCCCTTCAAAATACTACGACAAAGTATTCTATGTTATCCAGCATCACATGGTTGGATTTTTGATGTCATGTTGGGTGGCAAAAAAAAAAAAAAAAAAAAAAAAATTCAAAATCCTTCAATATTTTTTTGATGGGCTGGACAATTATCTACAACCAATAGAATCTTTCTCCCATTCATTTGTTTGTTAAGCCAACGAACATATTCCTCAAAAACCACCCCAGTCATCCATGATTTTTTGTTGGCACGATATTGACAATTCAAGCTATTCATGTTTACACTCTTGAAGAAGCGAGGTTTGCATACTTTCCAATGATTCATAGAGGGTTCTTTTCCAAGTCATCTTCAATACAACAAACAACAATCGTGAGTCTTTATTTATCTTGTTTTTCTCCCTTTAAGTTGCATTGTTGCAAGAGATTGATCAGGTTGTAACTTATAAAACAATCATGTTCCATCCATTTTTGAATAAATTGGTGGGTTGGGTCATGTTAGCGATAGAAAATCAGCTAAAACAAGTTAAAAATATACAATCCGAAATTATGTCGGGTTAAGTCAGGTTTTATTGCAAACCCGCAACCCAACCTGACATATATATATATATAGTCTTTCTATTATCGGTTCGAACGGATAAAAGTTATATCAGTTTTTTGTATGTGAACCATTGGATTTAAATACTTTGACTGACAAGTGCATACAGCAAAGTCAAAGTATTTAAATCCAGTGGACCACATACAAGGAACTGATATAACTTTTGTCAGTTCGAACTGATAATATAATTTCTGATATATATATATATATATATATTAAAAAGCCTGCAATAAAAATTTCTCATTTTCAAACCCTAAAATCTATCACTCTTTTCACATTTCTCCCACCAGCTGCAGCTGCATTTCTCTTCTCTAAGTCGGCGCCGTTCTTCAATTCTCAATGCCGGTGTCGCTCTTCTGTCTTCCACGCTCTTCGTTTTTCAGTTATGAATTTATTGAATGTATAGGTCATGTATATATATTAAATCTGTCTCTGTTTTTCCGTCTTTGTACAATTTATGTATATATACTACACAACTTTAAATTGTATGCCAATTTGATGATGGGTTTTAGGTTTTATGCATTATTGAGCTTTAAAGTTTCATTTTCCTTTTCTTTTGTCACCTAATTTCATATATAAAATTGTGTAGTATTTGTAATTTGTGATGGATTTTGAATTGGTGGGGTAGTTGTTGTATTTAATGTGTTTTGCGTGGAATCGTGTAAGTCTCATGGAATGGACAGTTTGTTTCTTTCGAATGTGAGGGCTTTTTGTGCATATGACTGCTTGTATTAGCTTGATTATGGTTATGCTTGTTTATTTTGAGAATTATAAATACATATATGAGTTGGTGTATATTCTGTCAAGTGAATCTCATAGCAAACTTGTTTACTCAAACATTGTATCGGATGAACTATATCAAGAGAAAGCTTCATTGAACAAAGATCCGCCACAACTAAGAAATAAATGTATTTCATTTTGGTGGAAATTGCCAAAACTAACCCAACTACTTATAGGATTTTCTTTTTTAACCACATCCATACTTTTAATTGTTTTTAACCATCTTTTTGAGCAATTACTGGAATGCCCCCATATAAAAACTTCCCAATCAGCTCTCTCTCTCTCTTTTTCTCTTTTTTTCTTTCTCTCTCCTCTGCTCTCTCTCCCGATCTACCTCTCTCTCTCTCCCCGATCTCCCTCTCTCTCGCCGATATCTCTCTCGCCGGCGTGGGTTGACGGTCGTCGAGCTCCGGCGTGCGTCTGGGCGACGTCCGGACGGGATGGCGACGCTGGTCGCCGATCCCTCGCTCACTGTTGGTTCGTCGCATGAACCACGTGCAACCAGGTGGCATCGTCGGCGGCTGGTTCGTCCGTCGCTGGTTCCAACGTGCAGCCGGCGATCGCGAAGCACACCGAGCCACCGGACGTGGTTCGTGCAGGTCGCCGGCGATGATCTGAACCCTAAACCTAAATCGAATTTGGGGAAGAAGAAGAGGAAGAAGAAAGAGGAAAAAAAAAAAAAAAAAACTTATCCTAATTTTAATTTAGCCCAGATTTCAAGTTTTAATATTTCTATTTTAGGCATGATTTCAAGTTTTGATATTTCCATTTAGGCATGATTTCAAGTTTGTGTATTTCAATTTAGTCGTGATTTCAAGTTTGTTTCGAGGTTTAAAGAACACTATTTTCAGGGGCACTCTGGTAATTCATGGTACTAAATTGAATTTTTTTTAAAAAAGTGGTTATTAACAATTAAAAATTCAAAAGTGGTTAAAAACAAAAGTATGATAAGTGTTATGGCTACTTATGAATTTCTCTCCTAGGTTTATATAGGGATTTAATCATTTTCCCCCCTACTGTTTACTATATTGTTAAAGTGAGGACATAGTTTCTCCACTTTAGAAAGATGGCCCCCCCAGAATAGAATTATTTAACAAACACCCCCTTCTGTTAATGTTGAGTGTTGACCGTTAATGTTGACCGTCCAAATTGAGTGTTGACCGTTAATGTTGGGGGTTAAATTCGTAAACTCACCATGGAACAGGAATTCTAATTAATAATATATTTATAAAAAAAAAACAAATGAGTGAAGGTAGTGATGCCACGTCACTCCTCCACCCATCTATATCTTTTTCTATCAGACACATTAACAAATTAGAAAAAGAATTAAAAAAAAAAACATAATTGAAAAAGAATTTAGAAACACAACCTCCATCGGTTTATTTGTGAAAAATCTTCTCCACCACACAAAATACCCAGTCAACCATCACCATCACAAACCTTCATAGGTTTATCACCATCACCACCACCACACACAATACCTGGAATTCCAGAACCCTAAACGAATTCTCTCTCTCTCTCTCTCTCTCTCTAAAACCTCACACGAATCCAAACACTTTGGTACCGATTTGAAGTTTTTGATTTGGTGGTGGTTTGTGTTTGGTTGCTGGGAAAGTGTGGGAAAATAGAAAATATACAGGATTTGGAGTAATTTCTTGTTTGTGTGCTGAGAAAATAATGTATAGGATAAATGATGATTATGAATGGTTTGATTTTGTTGAATGATTTTCTGGGTTGGAGGGGTGATGAAGGTTGAAGATGAATGGGTTTTGAATGATAGTGGATCTAAGATTGGATTTTTTAATTTCTCTACATAATTAAAATTAATTAAATTATATTTTGTTTTATTTTTAATTTATGTTTTTAAAATTAAATAAATAATAATAAAAGAGATCTCCACCGTCCATCTTTGAGACAGACGGTGGAGATCCATCATTTTTTTTTAATTATGATTTTTAATTTTCTTTTTCTTAAAGGCAATGGAGGGTAAAATCATCTTTTAACCCATTTTATTAACATTTCCGTTAAAAAATCTAATAGAAGGGGGTGTTTGGACATTATTATTGTTTCAGGGGGGAGATCAACCAATTTTGGGAAACCCTGTCCTTACATTAATAATATAGTGAACAGTAGGGGGGAAAACGATCTTTTCCCGTTTATATATATACACTTATGGGGATTTTGCAGTTTTAACTCAAATTAAATGTAATTTGCTTGAATTAGTTGATTTAGATCAATTTCTTTGTATTTAGTTTTCGGTATGTACTGTCACTAATTATTTAATCTCTTAATTTCTAAGAAATGTGTATGTGTATGTGTATCTTTTTACAGATGGATGAACAAACTCCAATGGGATAATGCTTGGATGTGGCTCAGGAAAAATGTATGGACCAAGCTCAAAGAGAAATTGGAATTTATGTGTTATTTTTCCATATTTTTTGTTTGTGTTTTATAGATTAAAGTACATTTCAATTTATTTTATGTCAGAGCCGGCCATGGGCCGGGGCTTCAGGGGCGCCCGCCCAAGGCCCAACATTTCTAGATCCTTTTCAGACATGAAATGAGTTTTAAACTTTTAATATATATGGGTTTAACTCTGAAATAAAAAAAAATATGGCCCAATAGAAATAATTTACTTAAGAAAAACAGGGCCTTGTTTTTAAAAAGCCTAGATACTATAAAACAAAAAAAATTAGAAAGGCCCATTTTAAAAAACCAAATTCATTTCATTGATTGATTTTTTTGTTCAAGGCCCCATTTCAATGATGACCTATTTCAAAAGGAGAAATTACATTGACACCACTGAGGTTTGGGTGAAAGACAAGGAAGCACGGATACTCCGTTTGGTGGAGGTAACCCGTATCGATCTCGTATCCAGTTCGGATACACCTCGGATACACTAGGATACGTATCCGATACGCCAAATGGCGTATCCGTTGACTTTTTGACAAGTTTGACTGGCGGATACTTGGGGGATACGGCTAGGATACGCAAGGGATACGTTTGGGGCAAAATCATAAATATTTTAGTACAAAACGGGGTCAAATTATAATTTTAAAAATGTATGGGTCAAAATGAAATTTTAAAGAAATATATCAGGTTAGGTCAATTACTCAATTGCAATTAGGGCTCGTTTCAATTTCATTCAGCAGCCGCTTGAAAGAAAAATCAGAAAGGTGCTTCCAATTTTTTGGCTGTTTTTCTGGCTAAAAAAGGTGCCGGTGGTGAGGTTGATGTGCTGAATTGGAGTTTCTCTTGATCGTGGCTTCGGTGGGCTGTGGTTCTTGTTCTTTTTTCTTCTCACTTTCTCTGTTTCTGGGCAGTGGCTGGCTGTGTTGTTGTGTTTTGTTTTTGCTTGGATTTCTTTTTGCGTCTCTTTTCTCCTATTTGGCTTCCGTTGGCTGTAGTAGTTTTGCTAAAGTTTTGCTAAAGATTGGCTTCCGTCTCTTCCGTTGGCTGCGTCTCTTTTCTCGAGTCATCTTCCTCCTAAAGATTGCCTTTCAAAAAAAAAAAAAAAAAAAAAATCAGAAAGAAGAAAAGAAGAAGGAGAAGAAAAGAGGAAGAAGAAGAAAGAGTTTTGTGAACCGGGCACAAAACAGAGCACAAAAACTTAATTTGGATATTGTAATATGTTACATTTATTTAGATGATTGGATATGAATATGTTTTGATTTTTGAATGAATTATCAAATATCCTTTTATATAGTCTTATTTTAAATAAAATATAAATATATATTATTTTAATAAACGTATCCCTGCCGTATCCGTATCCTAGTTTTTTGAGATTTGCCGTATCCTCGTATCGTGCCGTATCCGTATCCCGTATCCGTATCCGTATCCGTGCTTCCTTGGTGAAAGACCTATAGATGGAAAAGTTATCTTATTCTACACTATTTAAGTATTAGCCCCACTTCATGTAACAATAGTTAACAATTATGTTAACTTGACCCAATTTGACCTTTGTAACGTCCAAAATACCCTTATGATCTAATAAAAAAAATAAAAGTAAAAACTATGGTTAGACAAAATAAATAAATAAATAACAAAACAAAATCGAATAAAAAAATTATTAAAAAGAGAATGAAAACAAAATTAGAAAAAAAAAAGTAAAAAATTGTTGAAAATATAAAGAAAGTAGAAACCACAAAAAATACGCTTATATAATTTTATTTTAAAATTAGATAATTAAAAAAAAACAAATAGAACAATAACAAAACAAAAAAATGAAAGTGGATGCCTTCATGAACCATGAACACAAGGAAGCCACCGTCGCAGGTGCCCTCCATGGTCAATGACCCAAGATGAGCGGCAAATCCTCCACCAATGGTCCAATACTTAAATTTTCATACAATTCCACCTTAACCACACAAATTCCATAACCCTGCTTAATTCAACCAAAAATTCAAACTCATTTCAAATGCAAAACCTCCACACCACATCAAAACCCACAAATCCATCCACAACATCACATACCCGACATAACACCATGCTAGAGAAGACGATCAGTTTAGGATGCCAGAATCCTCCGCTAATTTGGTCGCAGGAGGTGATGGCCCTTATAAAGGTTGGGGAGGGAGGCGGCTGCCATGACTGGACCTCTGTTTCTCTCTGTTGTTTTCTTTTTCCCAAATCCAGGTGTTGAAAAGACAAAATTATGACTCAAAAAATATAAAGACAAAATTAACCCTTTACAACTCACACAGATCTATTAATTATATGTTAGTGTAAAATAAACAAACAATTCAATCTAGGTGTCTTAACCCCAAAACTTAAGGATGTCGGTGTTATTTCCCCATTTTAAAATAATACCCACAGCCCACCACCAGCACTCTAGCACTGGGTTAATGAATTTGCTTCTGAAAATGCTAGAAGAAGATATTTCTAGTGATATTGTGATACTTTTTACCTTATTGTGATTTTATTTTATCTGCAATGAAATTATCATTTTTAGGTTAAATATATGAAAACAGGTTATATACAGTAAATATATAGAAAAAACTATGAATATACCCATAGGGCCCATAGGGCACATTTTTTACATTTTCACCTCGAGCCCCAAAAAAGTCAAGACCGGCTCTGTTTTATGTTGATGTATATGGGATGCTTGAATTGTAAGTGAAGATAATATTACTTGTATTGATATTTGATGGAATCTTTAATATTTTCACTAATATGTGATGTACTTGATTTTTTTGTATTATAATGACCAACCCGATCAACACAACCCAACCCGACAATATTGGGTTGGGTTGAAAATTAATATTGGGTTGGGTTGGGTTGGGTTGGGTTGGGTTGAATTTTTGCAACCTGAAATGTGATCGGGTTGGAAAAATTCCAACCTAACCCAACCCAACCCAACCCGAAAATGCCCACCCATACACCTATGCATCGTTGTGACTTCTCACAACCTCTGCCAAGGGTTAGAGGAACTAGTCTCACAGGCTAAACCCTTGCACCGCATCCCATTGGCGATGTTTATGGGATCGGTGTGCCTTGTGTTCGTAGTTTGGGTTGGGTACAAAATTAATGTTGGGTTAGGTTAGGTTGAATTTTTCTAACAAGAAATGTGATTAGGTTGTAAAAATTCCAACCCACCCCTAAATTCTTGCATATCAACTTATCCATTTTCCCTGAAACGATGGAATATTGACTTAATTTCATGTTAACTTAAACTTCTCAAGCCAACCTTGAGAAAACTTGAAATCTTCAATCAATTTAGGCTTTAAGATTTTCATAGCCTCTCTTGCCTTTTCCAAAATTAGCTCTCCCGTTATAATCATGTGATCTTGGTATTAAAGAAACCACTCATAAACAACATTCTCTATGTCTGGATGATATTTTGATGTTTTGTGTCGTTTAGCATGACCACCTTTTTTCTAGATCAGAAGAGAGATACTTTGATTATCGCTTGAGTGTATTAGATATTGTACCTTGACTAACTTTCAAGTTAAATTTTTTCGAATAACCATTGCTGCAATATACATGTAGGATGCTCCTTGCTATACTCACACAATTTTTTACGCATTTCATTAGTCAAGGTTGATTTTCAAACACCTTTTAAATGAGAAGCCACTGTAAATGTTTAAGTTTTGTGTTAGGAAATACAAGAAAAGTTCGTGTTTGTTTAAATAGGGTTTAACATTAATCTATTAAGTTGCAATACTAGAAAAAAGATGTTTTTTGACGGCTAAAAACCGTCATAAACCTTAATTCATGACGGTTTAAAAACGTCAAGGAATCCAACGTCAAGAATGGTTTAATGATGGTTTTAAGTTATTACGGTTTTTTTAGTCCTAAAATCTTGACGGTTTTATCCATCATAAAATTATGACGGTTAAAAACCATCGTTATCTTGAAACATTTTTTTTTAATTATTTATTATTATTGCTTATATGAATATATAATTCTATTAATTTTATCAAATTCAATAAATAATAAAAAATATAATGCTAATAAATATTCTGTAACAATATTACACAAAAGAATTTCAAGAAAAAAAAAGTAGTATTACATAAAAGTAGTACAAAAAATATATATATCCAACAAAGTTTATCCCATATACAATGAACAACTAAAAAAAAAAAAGATTAATCATAAATACAAGATATAAAATTTATTAACTAACAAATTCCAGTTACAAAATTCATTTAAGCATACTTCGATTTCAACAAATGCTTCTACACGATGCTACAATCTTCATGTTGATAACCTGCATGATTGAAACACCGAAAAAAAAGTTATGTATCAATAAAATCTAAACACAAGTGGTGTAAAATAATTGCAATGACATGAATAAAAAATAGAAATACAAAATTAAAATTGTACAAGAATTTAAAGAAAAAAAAAACAAGAATACATATAAGAATCAACTGAAAACAACTAGGTAAAAAGAACAAAAAACAATGCTTAATCATATAAATAGTTCCCAAAATATGTAGGAAAAATAAAAGAGTAAATATATATACAACCGGGATCGCGACACCGCAGCGTCCATGTAGAAGAAAAAAGAGAAAAAACACGTGGGCCCCATGTATTTATTACACGGGTCCCATGTGTTTTTTTATTTTTTTCTTCTACGGGCCTGGGGCGGTGCTGCAACCCCGGTTGTATGTAGCAAAGCCTAAAATAAAATTAAACAAGAATAAAAAATATATAGTAAAAGTATCATGTAAATAAGAAGAAAAAAAAGAATATATATATATAAGAATCAAGTAAAAACAACCATGTAAAAGAACAAAAAACAATGCTTAATCATACAAATAGAACCCAAAATATGTAGGAAAAATAAAATAAAACAAGAATAAAAAAGTTTATAGTAACAGAATCTTATAAATAAAGAGAAAATACGTAAGATGTGTCGATACCTGAAGATGTGGTGAATGATAAGAAGAACATTATGAAATAAAGAAAGATATGAATGTGAGAGAATGAGAGGTTGGAGGCGGCTATGAGAGAGTGTAAGAGATAAAATGAGTGTATGCAGGGTCGGCCCTGACTTTTGTGAGGCACAAGGCGAAAATCCAAAATGGGGGCCCCTGATTCGTTTTCATAGTTTTTTCTGTATAATTATAAAACCGTGAAGCGCTACATATCCAACCACAAAACTAACAAACTGACCCACATTATTGAAGAACAAATTCAAGTTAAGCTTTTTAAAACATAAAATTCAAACTTAAAGAAAAAGAAAAAGAAAAAAAAAAAAAACCAATCAAACCAGTCTCGTAAACCGTAGGCGTACTCTTGGATTCATAAAATTATAATTAGGATTATTTAAAATCAAATAATCGTTTCAATTTAAAGCGTAAATAAGTAAATTAATAGGCAAGAGACCAAGAGATTATTCACTATCTGATGTGGATTTTATCGGTTAGTAAGTCAATAATAATTTGTAAGAAAAATTACAATTTGTAAAAAATAACAAAAAATAAATAAAAACATAGAGAGACTTTAGAGAGAGAAGCTTGAATGGATGAGGATATGGTATTGAGACTTGAGAGAGAGAGAGAGAGATGTGGGAGGCGGTAGCTACGTTTAGTGGAGAAAAAAGAATTAAGGAATAAAGATGAATAGACGACTGATGAATTAAACCCTGTAACTAGAAAAAGGGTATGTGGACAATGGGCATTAGAGAACTGAATTGGGCTTGTGAAATTAGAAAAAGTAAATGAATTGGTCAATAGGCATTAGAGAAAATGCGGGCCATTTTTTTGTTAGTGTTGTTGGGCCTATTTTAAAACAAATATTTGGGCTCATTGAATTATCTACAGCACAATGTACTGATTGAGCTGTTTAAAAAAAAAAAACCTATAATCGGGTCTCCAAATAGAAATACATAGTAAATGAAATTTGGTGGCCCTTTGAAAACGGGGGCCTTAAGCGATTGCCTCTTGGGCCTACCCCCAAGACCGGCCCTGAGTGTATGGTAATTACGGTTTGTCAAATATATTTATTATATTATAGGGGATTATGATGTTCAAAAACCGTCATGCTTTGTCATGCTTTTATGACGGTTTTTAATAACCATAACAATCTTATGATGGTTTCTAAAAACCATTATGACTTTATGATAGTTTTTAAAAACCATCAAGGTTTTTGACGCTTTTTAAAAACCATCATTATTTTGTGTCATAAAACCTCATTTTTCTAGTAGTTTGAATATATTTCATTAATGAATACAATTATAATCAATTTTATTTAGTTAAATTGATAGGTACAATGGATTTAGGTCCGAGTCGTACTGTAGCCCTTTCCTGAAAGAAGAAATTGTAGTAAAGGGGTTAAAGTTAGGAATTGATACCTTTTCTTTGTTGAACCGGCCTACGTAGTCTCGAAGTCGCTCTCCTCTTCGTTGGGTAACTGTATAGAGGTCATCCGATTGTTTCTCCAGTTTTCTGCTGCTTGCAAATTACTTGACAAAAGTGTCTGTTGGCTAAGCGAACGAACTGATTAACAAATTCGGCAGATTGGTATACCATTGGAGCGTCGGGCTGGTGAGGCTCGAACCGAACCCTTTACACATACACGCTTCCTTCTAATCTCTGGGGATCGCAGCCGTAAACATGCACTGCTTATATTGCGCGATATGGTTGTCTGGATCTGTTGTTCCATCGTACTGTTTCATATTGGGAAAGTTAAACTTCTTAGGCATCTCCACAAGTGCGATCTCATCCATGAATGGCGAGTTAGCAAAGCTATTTGCTGCACTTCGCTTGATATGTAGAATCAGCATATCGTGCTTTAGCTCATGTCATTGCAGAGATTATGTGGATTCAATCTTTACTTCAAGAACTACAATTTCCATTACCTAAAAAACCAATTACCTACTGTGATAACCAAAGTGCAACAGCTATAGCTTCTAATCCAGTTTATCATGCTCACACCAAACACATTGAGATTGATCTTCATTTTGTCAGAGATCAAGTTATCAACAAGAAGCTTTAGATTCGATATGTCCCCGGCCTCTTCAGATAAACTTGCAGATTGCTTCACCAAGCCTTTGTCTCATACTAGATTTCACTTCCTGATTAGCAAACTTGGGGTGCAAAAGTCCCTCGCTGGTTTGAGCGGGGCAGTTATTAAGCATAGTACTTATAAGACAAATTTCTTCCTAGGGTTTTGTATATGTACATGTGTAACTCTTTTATTAATTTGTATAGCTCACAGTATATAATCACCGAGGCATTTTATGCAAAAGCATTTATTCCAAGTTTTATCTTTTTGCAATCAAAGACCATCTAAAACAAAATATTTAGTTCCATAATTATTTATGTTAATGGTATTTGTATCACATTTGAAAAATAATAATAAAGATTCATTTTTAAATCACGGGTCTTTAATTACATAGACATCTTTTTTGTTAATGGACTTTAATCTATGTTTTGAAAATGGGAAGAATCGATCGATGTTGGTTGATTGTTCAGGTTTCTGAATTTAGTGGAGTTTTTTAGTTTGAAATTAGTTGTCAACTTGTGAGTATACAAACTGCTATTATTGGTGTTATTGAAAGATTTTTGGTGTTTTTCCAATTTATTTGGTGGTAAGTTAACTTCATTTACTTCTAGGAAGAATTTAGCTACTGCACATTAACAGTCTAGTTGCTGGGTAGTGAGTTAATTTTATTTTTACTTTTGTAAACCTTTGTATTATTATCTGATGAGTAAAAACGTAACTATACGGTACCTGTATTGTAACTCGACAATTTTATAAGTTTGCTCTAGTTTTATATATTAATGTATAACTTGAACTCTAAAATTCTGTAAATTCAATGATCTTGTATAAGAAATTTTACTTGAATTTCACAAACCTAGAGTAAAACCGGTATCAAAACTCCATACTTTTTTTTTTGTTGTTAATATTGTTAATGTTGTTAAATTAATTAATTAATTTCAGTAACTATTTTTTTGTTGCTACATATTTGTGTTTGATACAAATCATATTACTGTATGTTGGATGAAATTTGTTATTGAAATCTTTGATGTTTAAACTATTTTGGTGAAGATGTTGGATGTGTTTGACTGATAATGAAAATGTTGGATGTATTTTGTTAAAGTTATTTTGGGATTTGTACTATATATATGAATTTAATATTTATTAAACTAGTGACGATATTTACATCCCTTAAAAACTGTATGTACATCCAAATTAGTATGTTTTTGAAAATCCAATAATACCCTTGAGTTTTTATGTATGAGTTGCCCAAACTTGATCCGTGCCCAGGTTTTCGATTCCAACCCAAACCCAACCCGAATGACTAACATACAAGTTTAACACAAAGTACAAGTTTAAGAAATAAAATTGTATGTAAACTTATTAAATACTGATGTACACCCTTTTCATAATCACATCCATCAAAATTTTAAAAAATAATAATTATAGTTTGTAAGATTTTCTCCTTACAATCCAAAATTTTCTTTTGACATTCATTTTTTAAATAAACTCCATCATAAAAACTTAAATTTAAAAAAAAAAAAAAAAAATCTAAAGACACATTATTTTGTTCCAAAATTATCTTTTTTATCTTTTAACACTCCTCTATTTTAAAGACACTTCATTTCAAAACATTAAATTAAATTTATAAAGGCTCTTCATTTTATTTTAAAATTTAAATTAATCAAAACACAACTGCAAAACATTTATTAAAAAAAAAAAAAAAAGTATTATCGAATTGTCAAAAAAAAAACAAGATATATCATCTGAAAACAGATATGCAATACAGCTAGCCAAACTATCAAACCAGACTTTTTAAATAGGATTATGTTAAATATATGATAGTTCTTGTTGTTTGTCAGATGATGCTTCTTTATGTTCTGTAGTCGTGTTTTGATTAATTTAAATTTTAAAATAAATTATAAAAAATGAAGAGCCTTTATAAATTTAATTAATGTTTTAAAATGAAGTGTCTTTAAAATAGAGGAGTATCAAAAAATAAAAAAGATAAAATAATATCTTTAGAATTTTTTTTTAAATTTAGGTTTTTATGATGGAGTTTCTTTAGAAAATGGGTATCAAAAGAAAATTTTGGATTGCAAGGAGAAAATCTCACAAACTATAGTTTTTTTTTTTTTTTTTTTTAATTTTGATGGGTATAATTACGAAGGACAATGGTAGACATCCAACCATTTTTGTACAACTTTTTGTCCAACCTCTGATGTGTCAGTTGGTGAGTGGATGCACATTAATAACGATTTATCCATATATCCACTCACCAACTGACACATCAGGGGTTGGACAAAAAGGTTGGATGTGTAACATTATCCAATTACGAAAAGGATATACATACAGTTTTTAAGTAGTGTTTAAGTAGTGTATATCCAATTTTGTTTATTAAACTTGTACTTTGTGTTAAACTTGTATGTTGGTCATTCGGGTTGGGTTTGGGTTGGAATCGAAAACCTGGGCACAGGTCAAGTTTGGACAACTCGCTCAAATCGTTATTCAAGCATGTCAATCCGAACCTGATCCAAGCCGTTGACATCCCTAAGTCTCTGCCCCAATCAGTTTTGGGTTTGGGTTTGGGTTTGGATTTGAGACGGAAATCGAAAAACCATTCGAGGTATGGGTTTGGGGCAAGTCACTCAAATCCGGTTTCGGGTTTGGGCATGCTGATCCAGCTCCAATCCGACCCGTTGCCAGCTTTAAAATGACCCAATAATCTAATTAGAACTTTTTTTTTAAGTGTAATCTAATTAACTATCGAGTGTGTAACTAAAGTATAGCGCAGCAAACTTTCAGTTTCTTCACTCGATGGATTCGCAGAGCCAAACCACTTCGCTGCAGCGGCTTCAAAATGTCGAGAAGGTGATTTTAATCTCAAATTCTATTTGTTTTTAGTCAAATTCTAATTTTGTGTTAAATTATCTGAGAAAGAAATTGAAAAACTCGTCTTTGATTTGTTGCAGAGAGTCGTTAGGGTTTTGGAGCTCGCAGGAGGTGTCATGGACGAGCTGGCAAACCCAACCGGTCCCAGAAAAGAGTTCATCAACAATCATTGTCGCGAGTTCATGCAAAAAATAAAGGTCTGCTCATTTTCGCCAGAAATTTTTCACACGCATGCATGTTATCAAATCTCCTTGATTTGATTTGTGTTGATTAAAATTTTGGAGTAAATAGAAATGATTTGAGATAATTGAAGCGGATTTGACTAATAGTTGTGATGATCGTGCTTGCTAGTGTATAATTTTTCAAGCTTGCTCATGGAGACTGATTTGATTATGATTGGATCTAGGAGAAAGATTTTTGGAGGACTGAGAAATTTGACAGTTGTTTTTTTTTTTTTTTTTTTCCTTTGATAAAATCAGGACATACAAATGACATTGCGGGATGAAATCAAGAGTGCGTGCGAGTACCGTCCATTTGAGAAGTGTGATTACAGTTCAAGAATATCGAATGAGATATGTTGCAAGAAACTGGAATACGTTCTTTCACAGTTGGATGAGATGAAGCAGACCATTGATGAATATCATGATACGCCTTGAAGCTGCATATGATATAGCAATTGTATGCAACTTGTTTACATATATATATTTGTTTTGTTATTGTTAATGAGTCATTCATATAAGCTTTGGATTATCATGTTTGTCATCCATTGTGCAGGAACGAGAAGAATCTAGACTTCAGCTAGGAAGGTTTGAAATTTGTAAGGATGCAAAGATGGTTCTTGTTGATTTATGTGAACTTTGTTATTAAGATCTGGAGGATGGTATGCGATATATTTTGTTGTCGAGGGGTCATTTTGTTTGTATTGTAAGTTGCTCTAGATATGTAGGACAACGCTTTAAATTTTTTTACAGTCAGCAACTTAGGGTTTTCATTGCTAGTGATTATCAATCTATATTGCAATGCCCTTTCATGCTTTCTCTCATTCTTATGTTTGTATTGTTAACTGGAAGAGCATAGTTAGGTGCTATTGTCAATCTGTTTACATAAGATTGTAAATGGTGATCAATGGAGTCTGAATAAAATCATTGTCTCTTGGAATTAAGCTCAAATGGTGTTCACTGCCATTTCTGCAATCATGATGTGAGTTCTCACAACCTCTCTGATAAGGGTTAAATGGTTTAGGTTGACAGTTTGCACTCTTGCTGGGCATCAGTTTGCCACCGTGTAGAGTCCATGTTGAGTTGTTGCTGCATTCATAGCCATTCCTGCAGATGACAAATGTTGATTATGGAGGTGGAGATGCTGGATATATCATATATCCTTCAAAATCAATACTTACTCCCTTGATAATAGCTTGGCTACGTAATCCGTTTGAAGCTGCATGTGATAGCATTTACAGTTGAATTGCTGGTATACGAAATATGATTGTTAGTATACATAATGTTTGTCTAACTCAAATACTGAGGTGGTTGTTGCTAGTGTAGAGACTCATGTCGTAGTCCTAGATATTGTAACGCTTTCAAGTCTAATCACTAATTTTACCATGATCTCCATGTTCATGCAAAATCTTTGTTTCTTCGCTCATTTTTTTTTCTTCTGAAATGTTTCTGATTACTCACCACTTAGATGGCAATTGAATTATAATCTGCTTTGATCCAATAGCACTTTATAACTCTATGTTGCTGCTAATATCTTGAGTGTTCTACACAATAATAAGCTGGATTTTAGATTATCTTGTACTCCAAGTTTCCAACATCATGGTATGATTGGTATCTCTTTGTGTATTGTAATACATGCATCTATGCATTTATTCTGTAATTGAAACAAGACTTTCCATTACAAGTTTTCGAATCAAGCATACAAAAACGAAGAGTATAGCAATGATGGTATATATGTTTATATGATTGCCTAGAAAGTCACTGTATTGGTTTATTTCATATTGCTTGTGGAGATGGAGGCACAAGATCACCTTCATTTGGTTTCCGGCCATCTTCTATAGCACCACTTGGTCCACCTCTCTAGGGGTGGGCACTTTGAACCCGACCCAACCCGAAATTGGCGGGTTGGGTCGGGTTAGCGGTAGAAAATCAGTTAAAACAGGTTTAAAATATACAACCCGAAATTATGTCAGGTTGGGTCGGGTTTTATTGCCAACCCGCAACCCGTGATATATATATATATATATTTTTTAAAAAGCCTGCAGTAAAACTCTTTTCTCATTTTCAAGCCCTAAAATCTATCACTCTTTTCACAATTCTCCCACCAGCCGCAGCCGCATTTCTCTTCTCCATGTCGATGTCGTTCATCAGTTCTCCAAGTCGGCATCATTCTTCGATTCTCCATTCTGATGCCGCTCTTCTGTCTTCCACGCTCTTCTTTCTTCAGGTATGAATTTATTGAATGTACAGTTCATGTATATATATATATATATATATATATATATATATATATATATATTAAATCTTTGTCTGTCTTTTTGTCTTTGTACGGTTTATGTATATATACTACACAACTTTAAATTGTAGGCTGATTTGATGATGGGTTTTTGGTTTTATGCATTACTGAGCTTTAAAGTTTCGTTTTCTTTTTCTTTTGTCACCTAATTTAATGTATAAAATTGTGTAGTATTTGTAATTTGGTGATGGATTTTGAAGTTGTGTGGTAGTTGTTGTATTTAATGTTAAGGAATCAGAATCGTATGGTGACTTGTGTTTTGTGTGAGAGGCTGGGAGCTGATGGAGACTCGTATAAGTCTCGTGAAATGGACAGTTTTTTTTTTTTTGAATGTGAGGGCTTTTTGTGCATATGACTGCTTGTATTAGCTTGATTATGGTTGTGCATGCTTATTTTGAGTATATTATATATACATATATGAGTTGGTGTATGTTGTGTCGGTGTTGTATATTCTTTCAAGTGAATCTCATAGCACACTTGTTTACTCAAACATTGCATTGGATGAATTATATTAAGAGAAAGCTTCACTGAACAAAGATCTACCACAACTGAGAAATATGTGTATTTCATTTTTACTGTTTTTAAAGTATTGAAGGGGTTTATATATATATAAACTTCTGGGGATTTTGCGATTTTAACTCAAATAAAATGTAATTTGCTTGAATTAGTTGATTTAGATCAATTTCTTTGTATTCAGTTTTTGGTATGTACTGTTACTAATTATTTAATCTCCTAATTTCTAAGAAATGTGTATGTATATGTGTATCTTTTTGCAGATGGATGAACAAACTCCAATGGGAAAATGCTTGGATGCGGCTCAAGGAAAAATGTTTAGACCAAGCTCAAGGAGAAATTGGAATTTATGTGTTATTTTTCCATATTTTTTGTTTGTGTTTTATGGATTAAAGTACATAATTTATTTTATGTTGACATAAATGGGATGCTTGAATTATATGTGAATTATTTGTATTGATATTTGATGAAATCTTTAATATTTTCACTAATATGTGATGTAATTGATTTTTTTGTATCATAATGACCGACCCAACCAAACCCAACCCGACAATATTGGATTGGGTTTGGGTTGGGTTGAAAATTAATGTTGGGTTGGGTTGGGTTGAATTTTCCAACCCGAAATGTGATTGGGTTGGAAAATTTTCAACCAAATCCAACCTGAAAACACCTACACCTCTGCATCGTTGTGACTTCTCACAACCTCTTTGCCAAGGGTTAGAGGAACTAGTCTCACAGGTTGAACCTTGCACCGCATCCCATTGGCGATGTTTATGGGCACCGCATCCCATTGGCGATGTTTATGGGATCGGTGTGCCTTGTGATCGTGGTTTCAATGAAGAGAGAGCATAACAAGAGGACTGCAGCGCTGGTTATAGACCCTTTGGACATGGCCATTTTTTGCTTTAATGTTTACTTGATATGTGAAAGCTGGTATTTAAAGTGCAAAATTTTGTTTATTTACAACAATTGCAATGAATTTAAAACTTCATTTATTCTTTTGATTTTAAACCGGATTTGGTAGGACTCACCCCACTCCGTCTCATTCGAGGCGGTATTTTACCAAAATAAATGGTGTCGGGGAGAGTTTGGGATCGATTCCTACTCCCTGTTTCTAAAACGGGGTGGGGTTGGGATTTGTTGTCCTCGCCCCGAATCCGCTTAATATTTATTTATTAATATTTAATAAAAAAAATTAAGATATATTATTTTAATTAGTAATATTAAGATATAAAAAATATATATTATGAATTTTGTTATCTAATTTAAACCTAATTTTTTTATAAGTTAAAACCAAAAACAAAAAAACAAAAACAAAAAAAAATAAAATCTAGTTATTATACAAACTTGGGGAGGGGCAAGGCTGGTTTGGGGCCACCTCCCCCGACCCCGACTCTAGTCTTCAATAGCAAGTTTGGGGGTAAATAATAATTTTGTTTGGGTCGGAGTTGGGATTTGTTATCCTCGCCCCGAACCCGTCCCATTGACATCCCTAGTCACACCTAACTATTTTTACATGTAATGATTTTGATATAATTCTTTTTACATTTATATTTTTTTCTCTAACTTTTAAATTTCAATGTTATTTTTATTAGTTTTATTTTAATTTTCAATGTACTTTTTTTGTTATTTATCCATTATAATATTTTAATTTGAAGATGTTAATGTTATTATTTTGTTTTACTGAATTATTTAGAGTTAATTATTATGATATATGTTAATTACATATAAAAATTAATGCTTTGAAAACATTTATTTTGAATTAAAATACTTATTAGTTCAGTGATTAATAAAAGGTGTAATAAATAAAAATTATTAAAATATAGTCAATATTATAATCGGTTGAAAGATCTCAACAAAATATTTCTAATGATATAATTTTTATAGTAATTACATTTATGAATAAAAAGTATAATAAATTAATTGAGTTTAGTTAAAAATGTAAAAATGATATGAGAGAAATTTAATTTGTTTGAAGAATGAATATAAGAGTAAAATGAGATTATTTAAAGTGAATAGTAAAATAGAGATCGGGGGTTTGAATCTTCAAATATAGAGATCAAAATTTGATCTCCATTTAGATGCTTCTCGATCCGCTTGAATTGGAGAACCATTCGAGTGAAATGGAGATCCATCGGAGATGATCTTAAGCCTCGTGAATCTTCTCCCTTGTTTCATCAAGCAAATATCAAGATTGCACATCTTATTGTTATTAAGTGCAATTGATACAATATAACTGGACACCAAACACTATATTATATTATTTTAATGTATCTCATGCGACAACAAAATGCCTTTTTCACACTATTGATGTAGTAGGAAATTAAAGTATTTTCACAATTATTTCCCTACTTCACAGAATCTTTGAAGTTGGACCAAACATAAAGTACATTAAAACAGATGGAAGAACAAAAATGCAAAAAGCTTATGTTATTAGCAAAACCAATTTGTCTCCTCTTAGTTACTCTCGCTAGTACCCTCATATTCATACTCTTCTTCCAACTAAACCACCAGCTACCAAACTCTTATTCACACAACAAGAAGCAGGACTCGATGGCTCGAAGCTTTGTTTTGTGGCTCCACGGTTTGGGTGACTCGGGCCCAGCCAATGAACCCATCAAAACCCTCTTCACTTCTACTGAGTTCAACATCACCAAATGGTCCTTCCCTTCTGCTCCCAACAACCCTGTCACCTGCAATTGTAAGTGTCTGCTTATATCTAATCGGGGTTTTTCCCCTTTTTTGACGTGTGATTATGGGGTTGTTTTTTTTTTTTAGTGTTGTTGTGCTACTTTTTTTTTTTGTTTAGTGATCCGAGTCAAATTTTGTTGCGGGGATGCAATTTTATTTTTCTTTTTGGTGTGATTGAAGTTTTGTATTGTATGTTGTAGAATGTATCTGTTTTTTTTTCTTTCTTTCAATATTTTGTGTTGCTATGTTGGTTTAGCTGAGGAAATTGATCGCTTGAAGTTACAAACTTGCAATTGAAGTATATTTCTTTTTTGATTATTTATTTTTTTAGAGAAAAGAACTGATTATGTGAGAGAACTAAGCAATTAGTAGCTTCATTATGGGAATGAAGCACTGGATGTGTTGGCATTTTGGAAATTTGATTAGAATCCTTGGAGTTCCCTTAAAAAAATTCCGGGCGGTCTAGTAGAGAGATAGAGACAGTAAAGGTGCTCTCTTTGTTACTTGATGCACTATAATGGGTATCATCGAAACTTCAAATATCAAATTCAATGCTTATAGAATAGAAAGATCACTTGGTACATTGAGTTTGACAGATAGCTAAATGTAACAGAATTTATGATGGCTCAAATGTTTTTTAAGTTTCTAACTTTGTTATTTGTAGGTGCTTATTTATGTAGATTCTCTACTTTATGTCATTTTCTATTGGTAATATAGTTGAGAAACAATGAACTTATATAGAGATTTCAATTTGATACTTGTTGATCATCACCATCTTTGGTTTGAAGTTATGATAGAATTCTGATAATGCGATTTGCACATGATGGTAAAATATTTATCAGAATAATTTTTAAAATTTGTTTGTGCCAATTTTTTGACAATTTCGTGGGTTATCACACTCATTTCAGTGTCACTCATTACACATCATCATCTTGTTAATTCTGCTTCCTTCCGCTTACATGATTGTTTTATTACTCTCTCTCTCTTTGCTTGTTCTGATAAAGATATTTCCATCTTCCCTTCATGTAATGTCTTTCTGTACTAATTTGCTTCTCTTTGTAGATGGTTCTGTGATGCCTTCATGGTTTGACATCCATGAGATACCCGTGACAGCTGTAAGTTATAAATCTCTCTTGTTTAGAATTTATATCAGGAGCCTTAGTTTATTAGATAAGAGTGTATCATATAATGTTGAAATATCAAACTGAATTGCACTTCTCATAGATTTTATTGAATCTAAAAAGGAAATTCATCTTTAAATCTTGTATGAAATTATGTCTTTTTTATTTATTCTATCTATGGCCAGTTGTTTCTGCTACACGATAGTTTGTTGAGAATCTTCTGTTATGGCGCTGCATGATGTTTGAGAATTTCATTTAATCATCTCAAGAATGTATTTGTCCTCACTTTTATGCACAAAAGCTAAACTGGAATCAGCTCTACATATTCAAGTGACACTGTCATCTTCTGACTCAGTAACGAGTAATAAATCATCGAAACATGGATATACAGATACTAGCCTGTGATGCTTGGGAAATTATAACAACTAATGTTTGATTGCATTATTGCATAATCATTCTTTGCCTCAGTCTATCCGTACCTGCTTTCATGAATCTCTTTCTCTCTTCTATCTTTCCTTTTCTCAGATTGTTTTTAATTTCTATTGTGATGTCTATGTACAGCATACACATGGGGTCATTTAAATTTCCTTGTTGATGAGTTTATTTTCTTTTTTGATGATAATATTTCCTAGATTAGTTTAATGCAAATATGATGGAGATCAGTGGTTATGAATATGTTGTCTATCTTATTCTTATCTAACACTTTGCAAGACCGTAAAAATGAACATGCACTTCTTGCATTTTCCTAGATGAACATTTCAATGTGAATTTTATTTGATGCTGTGCTGGATAATGATGCTGATGTTATGTTGCAATATTCAACTGTCTTTGTCTTTTTTATGTGCATCAGGATTCACCAAAAGATGAAAGCGGCGTGCTCAAAGCAGTTCAAAATGTGCATGCAATGATAGACAAGGAAGTAGCTGCTGGGACAGATCCTAATAATGTATTTGTGTGTGGGTTTAGTCAAGGAGGTGTGTCCCTCTCTCTCTCTCACTCAAACTCACAAAACAGAAATAAGAAATCACTTTTAATTTTTGGTGTCACTGATATTAGCAATTGTTTTGCAGGAGCCTTGACTTTGGCTAGTGTTCTGTTGTACCCGAGAACTCTTGGAGGAGGTGCAGTTTTCAGTGGCTGGGTTCCTTTTAATTCTTCTATGATAGAAAAATTTACACAAGATGCAAAGAGGGTACTTCTTTTCTAAGACACCAACCATGTCCAATTATAGCTTTTAAATTTATATTTTTTCCTTACAATTCCAATGAGAATCTCAGTAATCTTTTAGAAGGATTGTCAATTAGTAACACGTTGATGACCCTATGATTCATAACTCACTCTATTAACTAATGTCTTAGCTAATGGGCCTCACCTCTATAGTCAAATATCTTAAATAAATTGAAGTTAACACCTTTCAAAATTAGCAATCATGGATTTTTCTACCCAGTTGGTATGCTTGTCTGAAAAATAATTTTGAAACATTATGGGATTGTTGATGGTTTAAAGGTCTGAGGTCTTAAAAGTTAAATCTATTGCAGACACCTATTTTGTGGTCTCATGGAATGGCCGACCGAACAGTATTGTTTGAAGCCGGACAAGCAGGTCCACCTTTCCTTGAAAAAGTGGGTGTAAGCTGTGAGTTTAAGGTAATAAACGTAGTGTTGTCTCAAATTCTTTCTTGATTTAATGCAGAAAATCAGTTATCATATAATTTTGTAGGCTTATCCTGGTCTTGGCCACTCTATAAGCAATGAGGAGCTTCGGTATCTTGAATCATGGATCAAAACTCGTCTGAAGAGTTCTTCCTAGAGGTCTCGAGTATTATTAAAATTGCTTCTGATTATAGTTATAATGTACTTGTCTTTTGATTGCTGATTATTCATATTTCATGGTGGAATTAAAAACTTTAAGATATTATGGCACATTGCAGTAATGAAAACTTGC
Organism: Acer yangbiense; assembly: GCA_008009225.1. NCBI lineage: Eukaryota > Viridiplantae > Streptophyta > Magnoliopsida > Sapindales > Sapindaceae > Acer > Acer yangbiense. The sequence goes on along the minus strand of CM017762.1, from coordinate 29,403,217 downwards.
TATTCAGCTATTTTAGTTTATTTCCTTGGATGAAATTAGCAATATCTTCATTTTTTTTTATGTTGGAGGAATTTATTCCGACAACTATGAATATGGGTTGGGGAGAAATTAAAATGCTCAAAAGTTCAAAAAGAGACCACTCGATCATGGAAAATGAAATGCTGCTTCATAACTTTGGTACCTTAACCAAAATCATTTAATAACTTATCTAATTTAGTGAAACTTGAAGAATTAGTTGTTCTTACTTAAAAGAGACATAATATATATATATATATATATTTATATACGGTCCAGTTCCGGTGCATTGATGTAACTACATCAGTATTAATGCATGTGGACCACTGATTATGGAAAAGTTTTGACAAGTGCATACACTTTTGAGTTAAAGTATGTAAATCTAATGGTCCACATCCAACGCACCGATGAAGTTATAATCAATGTGCACTGACTTAAACATTTATATATATATATATATATATATGGTATGGCATGGCATGGAATTCCAGAAGCAGGAAGTTAGAGGTCAAGAGTAAAAACGACCCACCTCATCTTTTCTTGTATGCAATAAGATACTTCTACCAGATTATACTTCATTACCACAAACATATAGTTGGATAGTAAACTTGAGCTGGAAAATATAAATTACATATACTGCATTTCCTTGACTTGCTTACATCCACACTCACATTGACACACTCTTCCACACGAGCACTCGTACATGGAATCTCCCACACACACAGACACACATGCCAATTACTATTAGGGGGAGGGGAATGGATATGCTAAAAGGTCCAATGTCCGTTGGCATGTGAGAAGTGTTCAAACATTCCTGATAGAGTCAAACTTTGAAGGGCTGTGGCCTGTGAGGTGATGAAAGCCTTCTGGTAATAGCACCAAGTTGGGACAATTTGCAATTAGTAGATACCGGAGGCTTGGCATTGTGCCTTCTTCAATTGGCATCCATCTAACCCAGCTATGTATATCCAGGATACAGAGAGATGTGAGCTTGGTAAACCCTCGTGGACTGCAACATACATCACTGCATATAAATGTAGAAGATGCTAGAGTGAGAACAACGAGATTGGGTAATCGTTGAAGGACTGGAAAAGGGTCTTCTCCTATCATGTTCTTAAACAAATACAGCGTATGGAGGCGGTTCAGATATTGAAACCAATTTGGCAACCTACTGGCATAAGCAGATGTCTTAGCTGTCGAAGCAGGTTGATTCCACGAGGCAAAACTTTTATTTTTGTGTTTCTGATATCCAAAGTTTGCAGATTTCTCAAGTTTATCAATGACTTGGGCAGATCCTTTATCATTGTTCCTCTCAAATCTAGATATCGCAAGTGGATCAAGTTACCAACCTCCTCAGGTATGCTTTCTATACGAACTCCTTGTAGATTCAACATCCTCGCGAGCATTAGTTCTGCTAACAATTTTCTTAAAGCAGAGCATGACACTTCGGTCGCACTAAAGAGGTGAAAGGAGCAGATATTCAACTTACCTACATTTGTTGGGATATTTTCAGCATTGTTATAGACTGACAATCGACGATGTCTGTCTTCAATTTCCTCGCCCCTGTCAACCAAGATGGCTCCAAACTTCTCTTCCTTGAACATCTGGGTTGCAACTTCACGCATTAGATTGTGTACTTTACATGCTTTAACCACATCTCGAGCATGCAAGGTAATAGCTTGGATCATACTCCTGTACATGAGCTGCTTGAAATAACGGTTTCCAACTTCCTCCTCTGTTTTACCAATAGCTTTTTGAACAAATCCTTCTGCAATACACATTCTGATTAATCTCTTTCGTCCAATTTTATAATCTTCTGGGAACAGGCTGATGTGCAAGAAGCAATACTCCAGGTAAAATGGTAGATGATTTTTTCTACCCTGGCTCGATAGAAGACCTGCAAGGGCCACAATTGCAAGTGGTAATCCTTCACACTTTCTGACAATGGCCTCTGCAAACTCTTTCAAATGTCCAGGCCAAGTCCCCTGGTGCCGAAATGCCTTTCTGCAGAAAAATGCCCAAGCTAACTCATCAGAGAATGGTTGCAGCTCATAAACGCTGCAATTGTCTTCTATGGATGAAGCGATATCCTTTATCCTTGTTGTGATTATGACTGAACCTCGATCTCGCGGCAACGCATGCTTTAGCCCTTCCCAAAGTTCAGCTTCCCATATATCATCTAGAACAAGTAAGTAATTCTCGTCTTGCAAGTAGTGACAAGTTATCTCTTGCAACTGTCCCTCGTAGATAGCATCCATTGAATCCATAGCCGGTTCGCCTTTGCTTGCTTTGAACCTGAGTAGAACGTTTCGAATGACATCCATCAAATTGTGTGATGACGACATAGAGACCCAAGAGTAGCAATCGAACCTTGTTTTAACCCTTTTGTAAACTTCTTTAACAACAGTCGTCTTCCCCAAACCACCCATACCAAACACTGAAATAGCTTTTTGTTGATGCAATCTTCCTTCCAGTGTTAACTCTGTTAGCTGTTCGACATCATTGTCAATCCCCACAATGTCATTCACTTGGATCAAAGGTGTAGCTGCACCTACACTCAGGCCTCTGGACGTAGAACAAATGCTTGTAGTCCCTGGAGCTTCCTCTTGAATGACATGAAAACCATATCGATCCTTTCTTTCCTTGACCTCTATAACCTTATTCTTAAGCCTCCTAATCTGGGAAATGACTTGATGGCGAATTCGAAGGTGTTTTACAGGATTCCAACCTAGCGTAGACCTTCGAGTTACAAACCCGTCGATGATGTCTTCAGCATCGTAAACCAAGCTCCTTAACTCCCCAACCCAAGCTCTAACGTTTTCGTCCCTTCCTTGCCGGTCTACATCTTTGAGGAAAGCTACCATGGCTTGGAGTTCACTCTTGATCCACTCTATATCTTGTTCAAAACCGGAGAGTAACTCTCCTTCTTGTCTTAGCTGATCTTCTAACTTGTTTAGGAAGAAAATGATGAGGGCTTCTGCCATCTCCAAAGAAGACTTTAGATATCAATGGAGTTAACAACACAATGCATAGGGTGCTTTTTTGGCCTGATTATTGAGTTCCACCAAGTCTTTAAACAATGAAGTCAATGAAAAAAAGACTTTGATTACTTTGATTTTGGAAGAAGTGACTGGTTCAAAGAAAATGACATGGATCAAATTATTACACAGATAGTCCAAACTAACTTATCCTTCTCTCTTTTGGAATGGGTTTAAGTATTTCAGGAGTAGTAGATTTAAAAATATATATATATATATTACAATAATTCGGGATCCAATCCAAGACCTCATAGTGTAGGTATGAGGGGCAAACCACCGGACTAACTTCATATTATCTTCAAAAGTAGTAGTTTTAGGCTATGCTTGGGATTGTTTTGCTTCTAAAATAATCTGTTTTTAGCTTAATTTAAGGAATAATCAACTTACAAAATAAGTCGATAGGTATTTGGTAAATTGATTCTATAAAGCACAATGGTAGACATCCAACCATTTTTGTCCAACTTTTTGTCCAACCCCTGATGTGTCAGTTGATGAGTGGATGCACATTAATAATGATTTATCCATATATCCACTCACCAACTGACACATCAGGGGTTGGACAAAAAGGTTGAATAAAAAGGTTGGATGTGTAACATTATCCTTCTATAAATAATCAACTTAAGAAAAAAACAAGGAAAAAGTGTTTCGTAAAGTTTAATTGATTATGGAAAATGACTAAAATGGACTTAATTGTTAAAATGTAATATATTATTCAAATATGTTTTTACTACCCTTTTTTTTTTTTTTTTTTTTTGTTTAATTAAAAACGCAAATATAAAGCATAGAATATTTATATTTTTTAAATATATATATATTTACAGAAATTCTATTATCAGTTCGAACTGACAAAAGTTATATCAGTTCCTTGCATGTGGGCCACTGGATTTAAATACTTTGACTTAGCTGTATGCACTTGGCAGTCAAAGTATTTAAAAAATATATATATATATATATACTGAGTCAATTCGGCTGAGTCAACCCATTCACAACATTCATTAATGGAATCTCTGCAACTCAAGCAGTCAAGCTCCAAATTTGCCACCGTCTCCCGCTCGCCGTCGACATCAAGAGATCGTTATCCTTCATCCCTCGCCGTCAGGAGCGTTGCTATTACATCGTCTCCATCACCGAATCGAAAGTATCGAGAGATTTCACAAGATTTCGTCCCGGAATCATCTCGAAAATGGAGGAGGCTTCCTCCTCTTCCATCGCCAAGTCGACATCTCTCGCTCGACGGAATCGCGACAGAATCGGGACTGAATCACAACGGAATCTCGCCGATAGAATTTGCGATTTCAATCGCGAAAGGGTATTATAAGCATACAGTAATTTAACCGACGGAATCAATTTGCCTCCTCCACCGCCGGAGGATGACCGGCTTCCTCCTCCGACTTCGACTTTGCCAGAAGTAGCAGGCTGTCCTCCGACCTCCGACCTCCGTCGTCGGTGGTGGTCACCACCAGTGGACAGTGGCCACTGATTCTTAAAAAAAAAAAAAGATTATTTTTAAAATTTTAAAATTTTCAGTTTTTTAGAATATTATTAATTCAAAAAAATTATCACAGTTAAATAGAAGGGTATTATTGCCTTTATAGTAAAATAGTAGGGATATTATAGACATTTTAATGATAAGAAGCCGGCTTCCCTAATAATCAGCTTTGAAAAGCAACCCCCAACCAACTTCTCAAACACTGCTTATCGGAGGAGCAAATCGTAAAATAAACTGTTTTTGGGAAGTTTACTAAACACCTATCTACTTAAAACTTGAGAAATAAGTGATTATTTCTCAACTGCTTATCGGAGGAGCAAATCGTAAAATAAACTACTTTTGGGAAGTTTACCAAACACTTATCTATTTAAAACTTGAGAAATAAGTAATTATTTCTCGAGCAAAAACAATCCCAAATATAGCTTTAATCAGATGTGATTATAATATTATACCTTGTTAATAACTGTAAATTGTTTCAGTGAAAAAGTTTGCAGCTGCTTTCTTTTTCTTTCCGTGGGAAACAACTATGCTCTTTATTAACTTTTCTTTTGATTTTGGTTGATTAGTTTATTGCTAATGTAAGAGGAAAGAATAGAAAATTTGTTGTTTGGTTGTAAGTTTTAATTATTATTTATTAATTGTTTGTTAAAAAAAACTTTTCTATTTGTTTTAACTTTAAAGTGATTATTTAATATTTTCTTCTTTTTTCTCTTGTGGGGTTATGGACTAATCAATGATACTTTGCCTTTGTTTGCAATTTTTTTTTTGATGATTATGAATTTTGCTTAATTTTATGAACTTATGGACTTGTTTGCGTGAACTTATTTGGGCTTTTGGAATTTTATTTGGCTAATTGTTTATTTTAGTGTTGTATTGTATGATTATGTCTTTCGTAGTTAAGAATTTTGATTTTAAATAAATATATGTGTTTATTTTGTGATAAATGTATTAAACATGTCAAATGAGTCATTTAAACGCGCTAAGTTAAGCGTTTAATTAAACGAATCATTTGACACAACACAATTTAACCGGTATAATAAACAGGTTAGAACATTTATCACTTTACTCTTAAGTATCACATGCTCTCATCATACTCTAAATGTATAACTTTAATAATTTATTTTAGAGTTTGTTTGATTTGACCTCTAAAATAAATTGTTAAAGTTAAATATTTGACATTGATGTCTTTTTTACTTTAATTAAATTCAATTAATAGATAATAAGTTTTAATTTATAAATCCTATTATCATAAAAATTATACCATTAAAATGAATTATTCTTACTATACATTATATTATTTATATATTAATAATTATAAATTAGCACTAAAATAAAAACATATGAGAAAATATTAAGTTTCTATTGGTGCATGAATGTGAGAAAAATTAGGTAATCAAGATTATGTGAGAAAATTAGTCAAAGTGAGAAAACTAAAGTGAAAAATTATTTAACAAATTCATGCACTAATAAAAATGTAATATTTTTTTATAAAAACAAAAAACAAAAAAAAAACAAAAAGACAAAAAACGATATGTTTAAAAACAAGGATAGGTCAAATTTTTATCCGGTTTGTAAACAATGCATAGGGTAGGGCAACCGTGAGTTGTCTTGACCCACCATGTTGTCATCCTTGGTGCATATAGTTATAGGGTAGTTATGATAGAATCCACAGGAGCTCTATTATGCATGTACTCAAAGACGGCTTAAGGGTATTCCAGGCCTTAGGTGAAAATTTTAAATAGGCTTTAGATGTATGATATAAATTTTTTTTTTTTTTTTTTTTTCAAATTCTTCGTTAGAGAGTGTGATGTTGCATGCTTTGTTATTATTTTGTTCATTGTTATCTATCAATTCAATTAGATTTGATTGTCAAGTTATTAAATTTTCATTCAAGTCTATAATTTTTTTTTTATTATTTGCTATTCGTGAAAAATTTATAAAGAGCTCATTTTTTGCGATTGAACTAATTTTCTATTTTTTATTTATTTATTTTGAGTTTTTTGTATTTTTTACTAGATATGTCTTATATCAATTATCAATGCTAAAAAAACAAATAATTATGTTATAACTAAAAAGTAAATAAATAAATAAATAAAATAATAGAGTTTGAAACAATCGAACCTATAATGTTTATGAAAGAGTTTGTAGAGAAACAGTAAGTGACAGAAGAGTTTGATACTTTGATTGCATATTAAAAATATAAAATAATAGATTTTATAGTGAATATACGGTTGATAATATTTTAGCCATTGAAAGAATAATATTAGGTAGAATTTAAGTGACAATTATAGGGCTCAAAATTTAAATGTCACTATTTGGGGCGCTTTTTGGGAAACTATCACCACTTTACTGATCTAAGTTTAAAAGACACATATTTGGGTGACCAGACAAAAATACCCTTATTTGTCTGTTTGTGTATTTTTCAAACGTTGAGAGAAAAAGTTTGACAGAGAAGAACTGACGGCGCAACAGCCCTAAAGTTGACGAAAATTGTACGGTGAACCATCGGCGATAGCACTACAGTAATCGTACGGCGTACAACCAGTGACGGCGCAACAGAAATGGCATCGACGAGAAGTCACCGGTGAACTCAAAAGACACAGGTTAGTTCTTATTTCCGACGCGTTTTTGATGTTGATAAGTTCATGTGTTTTGATATTTGATGTCATACTCATCATGTAGATTAGGTTTGATTTGTATTGTTGTTGATTATGTTTGTATGATAAGGTTAGGTTAGGTTAGGGTTTTAGTTTCAGAAAATAGTTGTTTTGTAGACAATGAAGTTCTAGGTTTCCGTGACTTTTTGAACTTTTCCTGTGACTTTTAGAACTGTTGCCGTGACTTTTTCAACTTTTCCCGTGACTTTTCGTGACTTTTGAAACACTTCCCGTGACTTTTTGTGACTTTTAATACACTTCCCGTGACTTTTGAAACACTTCCAGTGACTTTTCGTGACTTTTGAAACACTTCCCGTGACTTTTCATTCACTGGTCCAGCCTTTTTGTTCGAGCCTTTTTATGAACTTATATGTTTTTTTTCTGTGATATGCAGATGAGGAATGACCCAAAGGATTTTTTAAAAACCCCAGAGGTAGATTGGTTCAAGGTAAAAATTACTCGCCATGACCATTTTGATGACCTTAAATATATTGACAACACACTTAACAGTGTACCTGAACATCTGAAGATCGAAGATCGATGTCGGTATACTAAGTCGTGTTTTGGTCATTTCCTTCAGATGCATCGTGAGAATAATTTTTTGGGTGGGATTGTCCATCGGGTACTTTTACGCGAGTTGCATCATGATGGGCCAGAAGATGAGATGAGATGAGATGAGATGAGATTAGATTTTTGTTAGGTAAGCATATTGTCCGGTTCTCGAAGGTTGAGTTCTGTCTAATCACCGGTTGAAGTTTGGAGTTGATCTCGACACGACGAGGTATGATATGGTAGAGAATGGCATACACGAGCGGTACTTTCGGGGTCAAGAAGTCGAGATTGAAAAGCTAAGAGCGGTGCTGCGGATTGGTATTTTTGAAGAACAGTACGATGCGGTGAAGCTTTGCTTATTGTTTATGCTGAACCGAATACTGATGGGGTTCGACGAGAGAGATAAAGTTCTAGAATGGCAGTTTCGCCTAGTCGAGGACCTGGACGCTTTTGATGCATTCCTGTGGGGCACACACGTGTATAAGCGATCTATTTCTGGTTTCAAGCGGGCATTAGATGGTCCACGACGGCGGTTGGCAGAAAAACGGCAAGAAAAGGGCGAGGACCTTGACGTACAGAACACTGAGTTGACGTACAACATATACGATCTGCCGCATGCACTGTTGGTGAGAATTTTGAATTTGAATCCGTACTGTAATTCTAGTTTATTTTATATGACTGTTGTATTTACTTCTTATCGTACTTTTCTATTACGCAGATATTTGCCTTTGAGGTTATCCCTGAGCTTGGCAATACTAAATGTGGGACTCGCGGGGTAATTGAGCTACCACACACCCCCCCATATTATAAAATGGGAATTGAGTCAACGACCTTGGGCGAAAAAGCTAGATGATGTTTTTACAAAAAGGGTAAGTGTTAATGTTGTTAATGTTGATAGTTATTAGTATGTATACAATAACAATTATCTAACTCCGATTTCAGATGTGTGCGAGGCCTGAATTGGTGCCGACGGCTGAGGAGAGGGCTCAACGGTACTATGAATGCATAGACCTAAGAGGCAATCTGTATGATGCCGATGCCGATGCCGATACCGATGCCCCTGATATACCTGGTCACCTCCCGGATCCGGAATGACATAGGACTGCAGGACCCAATGATACGGAGGGTCTATTTTCTGAACCCAGTGATAGGGAGGGTATGTTTTCCGAACGCAATGATATGGAGGCTTCGTATTCCAGACCTACTGATATGGAGGGTTCAGACTTTGAGGGTGGCAGTGGGCGTAGGTGGGTACGATTCACTTTTCCCAGACAGCCTAGACCTGGAGGTGATTCAGACCCAGAGGGTGGCAGTGAGAGTCCCCGGAGGCGTAGCCCGGTACGATCCACATTGCCTAGACAGCCTCGACCTGGAGGTGATTCACGAGGAGGTGATCCACAGTTGCGTAAAAATATTAAAACCGCATTATTTAATTTCAATCGACTAAACGGTTTTAATACTAACAGAGTTCGAAATCCTTTTAGGGCTGGGACAGTAAAATCGCTGAAGTGATGGATGCAGTCCGATCTTTACGGGAGGATGTGATGGCTGCTGTCCAAAAGAGTGATGAGAGGCGAGATGTGCAGCATCAGGAGTTGCTGGATATGATCCTGGGCGCTACAGGGTCCAACGTCGCAATCCCGTATGGATGGTCCACCATTCGATGACCATCACGGAGATTTTAGTCCCACAGGCAAGACAGGTACTGGTCAGGATAGGACAGACCCAAGGAGCAGACATGGGCAGCCACCTACTACGGAGGCACATACTACGGACACAGTATCCGATCAATAGGGTCATGGTGCGACAGAACGAGAGGAGGTACCCGGTTGTACAGAGATAGCAGTATTGGAGCAGTTACCTCCTCCGGTTTTACCTGATAGCACTGCCGGTATAGAGGCAACACTGCTGGAATGGGTGGCACCTGGTGGATCAGAGCTACCATTGGGACAGAGTTCGTCCTTACAGTGCACCCCACCTCCGGTCGTCAACCCCAGTACATTGCGACCCTTGAAGCGATCCTAGCGTAGCCCCCCATTCCTCAGAGTGATGCACGGAGGGAGAGTTCATCCAGACAACGCACCCCCCCTCAGACCCATACATGGAGGGAGAGTTCCTCCTCATATCGCAGCCATCCTTAGAGCGATGCACGGAGGGAGAGTTCCTCCTCACACCGTAGCCATCCTCATACCGATATACAGAGGGAGAGTTCCTCCTCACACCAGGTCCATCCTCAAAGCGATCGACAGAGGCAGAGTCCCTCCTCATACCGTACCCCCCCAGTGGAGCCCAGTGGTCGGGACCGTACTCCCCCTATGGTACGGCTTGTTCGTAGGCCAGGTTGGATGATAATGTCCCCATACACAGACCCTTGTCAGCCGAAGAAGCCGAGGACAAGGCCACCGACATCGGCGCATGTATTCAGCCCCTACGATATGTTAGATCCCGACCACATTGCAGCGTACAAAGCCTACAAGAGGAACGTGACGGGGGAAACGTAAGTATAAGCATTCATTTTACAATCTTTTACTATTATTACTTGGTTGTCTAACTTGTTCAACAATTATGCAGACGTGATGTGGATCTACCTTTACCTGTTGATGTACCTTGGTTCCAACAGTTGCAGACCAACTTCATGGAGTTGGAGGAATCGGTATGTTCATTACTTTAATTGTCTATATAAGTTTGTATGAGTAATGGTAGATTCCTAATAATATAAAATGTTTACATTGTCAGCACATCGACGAGTACTTGAAAATTCTACGGAAGCGTCAACTAGCATACCCCTCTGTCTACAGTCAAAGGGTCAACTTACTGGATTCACAGTTCTATGTAAGTTTCTGTATTGAAAGGTTTTCATTTGTGAATTGATGTGTTACCTAATGCTGAGGTTATTTTTCTATGTACAGTCATACTTAGAAATTCAGTGGCAGTAAATTTTTGACCGTGAGGTTGTGGGCAAACCCCCCGCCAACTAGAAGTTGCTGAAACACACGTGACCTAATGAAGACCTGAAGACGGTCTGAGGAATTCTTTCGATCGGAACCCAGCCATGGCACGAGGTTGATTATGTAAGGGTTTCAATTACATGGTTATAAAATGTAATATATTATGTTTTAATTTCGGACACATAAGACTATGTTGAAACACGTACAGGTTCTGATGCCTTGCAACCTTGGATGGGTGCATTGGGTACTGGCCAGCATCAGTCTTAAGGAGGGGAAGATCTACCTGTTAGACCCGTTCGGATAGGAGGTTACATGGGACTACAGGCTGAAGCAGGTCGCGTGCCTATGTTGGTTTATTCCCTCGATGTTGCATCAGGTCCAGTTTCACGATAGCAGAAGGGAGGATGATGTGATGGACAAATTGTCGAAGAGTCTCTTTCGGATGAACATCCTGGACGGAAGACATGGGGTGCCCCAACAGCATCAAAGGTATGACTGTTTCAAGATTTTATTCTATCCCATTAGGTGTTAATAAAATTCCAGTCTAATGGTTGTTCATTTAGTGATTTGCAGCGGTAACTGTGGTGCCCATACTTTGAGATTGGCAGAGTACTTATTAGCAAATATGAAGGACTTCGACTGGACAGAAGAGGATATGGGCACCATCAGGGAAAAGATGGCTGTGGAGGTTTATTGCAACTCGCTACACAACAGTGTTGTGTAGCTGATGTGTATAAGGGTTGCTCTCTGTTATACAGTTGATGTACATAACATATTTATTTTTTGTTTCAATTATTCAATTCAATTTATTCAATTCCAGCACGCACAATTTAAGTGAATAAGTCATTCAACTCCAACACGATTTAAACAACACGATTAATTTTAAGAACTAAATTCAACACAACTGTATCGAGCATGGTTCCCAAAGTCTGAACGATGTTGGAAAACATCAACTTGGAGACATGTTCCTAATAATACAACTGTATCGAGCATGGTTCCCAAAGTCTGAACGATGTTGGAAGACATCAACTTGGAGACATGTTCCTTATAAAACAACTGTATCGAGCATGGTTCCCAAAGTCTGAACGATGTTGGGTGTCAGTCTGCCAAATATCCTTATTTCAGTAACATCTCAGAAGCTTGGATATGGATATGATCTTTATAATAGGTGACGAAGGAAGCATGTTGAGATAAGGCAAATAAAACTGTTTGCAGTTAAAAGTTCAACACACATTTCATACATTCAAATCCATAAACAATACAGGAAATTCATGAACACTATAACAAGGGATCCAGTATGACAGTATAACAAAGGAAATTCGAACATAAAATCAATCAGATTAGTTCTACATAAAAGCATAAGAACCAAGGGTGGCAATTCGTCTTCCTTTTGTAAGGCTCCATTCATTCCACAATAGAGTCCTTCTTAGGGCACGTTTGTTTGTTATGTCCAGTTGAATGATAGATGCTGCACTTGCGACGGTATTCTTCGGGAACAGTTCTACTGGGATCTTCATTAACCATAGGTGGGTTGGAACACCTCATGTTATTATTTCCTGGTTGTCCACACCTCCTACAAGACTGTGTGGTTGTCCTCTCCGAAAACGAGGGATGTCAACCCTCCATCGGGCAACCTGATTGTCTCTTCGTCTTTGGATTTAAAACCACCCGCTGTGCGATGTTGGATGGCACAACCCATGAAGAAGGATGGCCAACATGCATAATAGGAACCGAGTATGCATCAATAAGTGTTTCCCTCTTGTAGTAGTCCGAACATAGAGATGTGAAATCCAAGTTCCGCTCCCTGCACCAATGAAAATAGTGAGATTCATGTTTGGATAATATAAAGCGTTAACTAGACAGAGTCATGTACCTTGTCGCTGTGAGTGCGTGTGAACATGGTAAAAAGTCCATTTGGAATTTGTTACATGTGCATGTCTTCCGGGCTAAGTCAACCATCCACTGTTTTCCCTTGTGTTTGACGGAGAATATATTCCAGTCAACTGGATTTACGGTCATATAACCGCACTTCTCGACATGTTTCAGGATTACAAGATGTGCTACGTCGGTCAATCGATGATGCATGGACCGTGCATTTGCATAACGATCGTGGAACCACTTTTGTAGCATATTCTGAATGAACTCTGCCAGTGTCATCAGTGGCAATTGCCGTGCGAATTTTAGGCATGAGTTTATGCACTTTGCAACATTTGTGGTCATCAACCTGTACCTTCTTTGGGGACAGTGAACGCGGGACCACTTGTGTGGACTAGCATCAATGGCATAATCGTATGCACCCTTGTGCGGCTTACGTAACTCCTCAATGTGACGATTATAATGGATTTCAATGTACGACCTAGCAGCGTTATTCATTATATCAGCAACATCCTTTCTGTGGAATCGCTTCTTCATATTTTCACCAAAATGCCAGCAACATATGGTATGGGTTGCATAAGGGAACACTTTAGAAATCTCTGCTTCAATGCTTTTATGACGATCGAAAATGAAAACCAGATCATCTATATGACCAAGGGCACCTCTCAAGCATTCCAAAAACCACTCCCATGAAAGGTTGTTTTCTGAGTCACCGTACCCAAAAGCAATTGGATACACCTGTTCGTTTCCATCTTGTGTAGTTACCACAAACATTGTACCTCCGAATCTTCCCTTCAAATGGGTACCATCAACTGCAATCACAGGACACACCTTCGAAAACCTCTAATTGAGGACCCTAACGACATGAAAAAGTAAAGGAATTTACCATCGTCTGCGCACTGTAAGTCTGTGATTGTGCCAGGATTTTACTGTTCCAGAACGTATGCAAAAGATGGCAGCAGTTGGAAACTTTCTTCATGTGTTCCATAGGTCAATGACAATGCACATTGCAGGGCATCATGTGCCTTACTGTACATGATTTAGATGCCATACATTGTTTTCATATCGGCGATTACGTCCTTCGGACGCATGAGACGACCATCATGTTGTTGAAGTTTGGGTGCAATGACTTCCGTGATTGTGACCGCACTGGCTTGTCTGTGGTGACGGTGAACCTCCTCCAAGGGACAACTGTGTTCGTTGACAAAACTTCTGACTTGAAAGTAAGTCCCTTTATCTCTCATCACCACTCTTAATTTCCACGTACACTCATCAATGATGCGAACCAGTTTTAAAGTTGTCTTATTGGACTTTTTCACCTTCCATTCAAAGTTCTGTCGCATCGTAAAATGGCCAACTAGCCTCTTCAAATCCTTTGTACTCGAAAAAATTTGACCCTTATAAATCATGGTTCTCGGTTCTTACGCTGCCAAGGTGTTGCTTCTACTAATACCAAACGAGTATGAATCTGCTCCCGGAATAACCCAAGTTGTTGCATTAACAGAATCAGATGCTATCACATTATAACGGACCTCGGAAGTCCCAAGCATATCTGGTACAGTGCCACTAACACCTTCTACACGTCTACCACGTGTTTGCATTTGTGCAGGCTCTTCATCCATATTTTACAGATCATCAACCTGTTCATTATTTGCCTCATTATCCACCTCATGGTTCTGGTAATTGTACTGCGTATCGTACTGCTCATTGTACTGCTCAATTCGATAACCAAACATATCACCAAATTGAGGTTCAGCTGCATCTGCATGGTTGACCGTAACCTGTGGGACACCACACATGTTTCCCCCACCTTCGCTGGCACTCCTTTGGGTGAACACTTGGTTACTACTGCTAAAGGATCCTAATTGTTGGGCATTTTCAGGAGGAGGAATATCATTCCCTACCACATCTCCAACTATCCGCTCAGTTAGACTGACACATACTTGAGGGATCACTCGATCTTCCCCTAGCTTAAACTGGACATCGTCGTCATTCCTTATAAATGTGCGACACGTACTGCCATGAACGATTGATATTGATGACAAATCAACATTGTATTTGTTTACATCATAGTTCACAATAGTATGTACGATCGCCACTAATTCTTCGTAAATCATATTCTTTGACACATACATTCCCTGGTTATCGGATCCAACAAACATCTGACTTCCGTCAGGTAACTGCTCCCATCGACCGTTGTAAGATATTACTATTGTAACCCGATTCATTAGACTGTCAAATTAATAATCACAAACCATTAATAAAAATCCAGGAGTACAAACTATATTCAAATATTACATTCACAAAGGTTCGGGTGAGGATATAGAAAAGCCTCGGGGAATACTTCAAAAGGCTCGAGGAAGATTTGAAAAGGCTCGGGAAATACTTGAAAAGGCTTAGGGAATACTACAAAAGGCTCGGATAGGGAACACATAAAAGTAACACATGAAAAGTCACGGGTAAGAACACATCAAACATGAAAAGGCTCGGGAACAGATCTTACAAAGTCTCGGAGATCCAAAAATGGCTTATGGCTTATGGCTTATGGCTTACAAAATACTCGGAAAACATATAAAAAGGAACAAATGAAAATGTTAACAAATTAAAACAAGAAAGTTCAAGAAATTTTACCTTATTTTACTGAAGCACTTCTGTTCTTTATAAGTTGAAGAAGAAATTCCAGAGAGAGAGAGAGAGAGAGTTATCGAGTTAACACTACTGTCGATTTTTTTTTTTTTGGAAGTGTGGACAGAGAAAAGTACAAAGGGAATAACATAAATGATTATGTGAGGGCAATTTTGGTTGTTCACCATAATAGGTGTTTTTTAAACTTAACTTATTAAAGTATTGACATTGTCACCAAATCAGTTTAAAAATGTGACATTTCTCACAAATTCCACCTTATATAATAGGAATTTTTTGAACGGTAATTTAGAAGTTAAGATATTTATCTTTTGAAAAATAAATAATAGATTATTTTTTATTGGTAGAGGTTATTTTGATGAGTAATGCTATATTGCCCAAATTTGGTGTCCAAATTTGGTGCCTAAATGATGTGGCAACACTTTAGACCATTAATTTAAATTGTATTAGATTTGCATGATTTAAATGAATTGTCTAGAGTGTTGCCACATTATTTAGACACCAAATTTGGACACTAAATTTGGGCAATGTAGCATTACTCTATTTTGATATAGAAAATATTAGATATTAAATTTTAAGACAATTAATTAAAGAGATTTTCTCCTTGCGGTACAAGTTTTTCACTTTTTCTTTTAACACTTTTTTTTTTCTTTCTAAATACATTTTATTCTAAAAACTTAAATATTAAAAAAAATAAAATTCTAAATACATTCCATTTAGTTCTAAAAATTATTTTTATCTTTTAAAACTCCATTTAAAAAATTTAATTGTAACCACTCTCAAATTCACACAAGTGTCGGGTTTCAAAACAAATCACAAATTCACATCCATGTCTAACTCAATAACAAATTCATTCACATCTTTGTCTTGTAGCAAGCTTGCTCCGGTAAACTATATGACGGTCTAGGCAGTCCAAATAGATATTGTTTACTTTAGGATTCATGCACATGTCATTCAGCTTCACAATTGGTTTTGGATCATAGGTTTAACACAATCGTCATTCATTTACGGTCCAAAACGTGCTTACTTAATTAAGAGAGACCAAGATTTATATACAAATCGTGGAACTCACTTGCTAACGAGTGAGAAGTGACAATCTCACGACCCTTAAAAAGTTGATAAATCATGAAATTTTTAACATTTCGTGAGAGTTTAGATCAACGGATGATTTTAATCGTAAGACGGATACGATACAAATGGAAAAGGGCTTAGCATAGGCACATAAACTAACGAAGAGAGTTTGTGGTGGGCTGTTTTGCATAGAAGGTCAGGTTCAGGAGAGGCAGACAAAGCAGTAACCAATGAGAATTGAGCAGTCCCACCAACCAACCCTAATTGAATAGTTTGACGTATAAAGAGGTACTCTCTTTTATGACAGTGACAGTAACAGTGACAGTGACGAATCATGTAAGTAGTAGGTCCAATCACACACATCACTGCCACCACCAATACAATCACCAACCTCTCAAAAAAACAAATCAACGAACAAGATTCACTCACAAACTCCACCAATCTGCCTCCATTCCATACATCCTACACACACCTTATCCTTCCCCGTTCCTCCCCGATTCTACGTCACCAACTCCAATAAAAATATGGCTTATTACACAATTAATCCTTGTTTTTTTAACTTAATTTCAAGTTTTTGACTTTTCATCCATATTAAGTCCTAACTAATAACCAAGTAAATATCGGTTTCAAAAAAAATATGAAAGGTCTAATATCGATAGAAAATATTAAGGATATCCAATAATATTTTTTTATATTAGTCTCATCAAATTATGAAAAATATCAAGGATATTTCGATCAAAATATCGATATTACTACCTTATTAATAATCATTATATATGTTTTACGAGTGTAATAGGATTTTATAGATACAAGATAATCACATTGGGTCACTATATACTTTTAATTTTAATTTTAAAATTTCGCATTTATTTAAAACAACAGATTTAATCTAATGAATCTGAGTAAATCCTACATAGATATACGGTTACAAAACCTATCCAATAGTATAATCTCACAATCTCTAACTTTTCTGGAAGTGACCGATTTGGTTGATACCATAATCAAATTGTCTATTTAAACTTTGGACATTAACAAAAATCTTGAACTATAAAAATTCCAAATCAAAATCTATAATGGTCGAGATTTTTTAGTCTAAAGCAAAAAAAAAAAAAAAATTTACAAAAATCTTTGAAATTAAGTTTAAGTATAGATACTTGTTCAGTAATTGCCATTAAACAATAATAACATTTTCAAAAATAATAATAATAAATAATATAACACTCTCTCTCTCTCTCTGTCTAAAAAAATAAAACTTCATCAGCCATTCAAAGTCCAAACCTCCCAGTCTCTCCCTCTCTCTATCTCTCTCTCTCTCTCTGTTAGATAAGTTTCAGATAGAATCTCTCTGTGTCTGAGTGTCTCTCATCGTGGTCTAAGAGGTTAGAGGTATGAAGAAGCTGTACAGGAAAGGCACGGTGCATCCGTCACCGCCAATAATATCCGACCACCTGTCCTTCCTTCCCGCCGCCATCCTCACCCTCGCAGCCGCCCTCTCAACCCAAGACAGAGAGGTCCTCGCTTACCTCATCTCCTGCTCCTCCGTCAACGACTTTCACGGCCACCGTAAAAACACAACCCACCGCCAGAAGACCGTTTCTTTCGCCAAAACCAGAACCATCGGCGGCGGCAGTGGAAGCAGCAACAACGATCACCCTCCGGTTTTCAACTGCGATTGTTTCAGGTGTTATATGAGTTACTGGGTCAGGTGGGACAACTCGCCTAACCGGCAACTGATACATGAAATCATCGACGCCTTTGAAGAAGACCAATTGGTGCGTAATAGCAGCAACAACAAGAAAACAAAGAACAACAAGAAAGATAAGAAGAAGAGAGGCGGTGGTGGCGGCGGCGGCGGCGGAAATGATAACTCGGGTGAGTTGAAACGGACTAGTACTACTGATCATCATCATCATCAGCTGAGTCACGAGTTAACTGAGTCAGTTTTATCAGCAGAAAACAACACTAACTCTGGTGTTGGTGATGTTGATGATGAAGAAGTGAATACAGACAAGGGTCCAGTTAGAAGCTTTGTTAGTTTCATTGGAGAGAAAATTTGGGGTGTTTGGGGATGAACTAAATAATTTAATTTCTTCAAAGAAATTAAAACATAAAAGGTTGGTTTTGTTTTAATTAGGTTTTTTTTTTTTTTTTTTTTTTCTCTTTAATATATAAGAGAATTTATTTTTGTTTTTGTATATTATTACCCTTTTAATTTACAATGTAAAAAAAATGGGTATTTTTAATTTTGAAGCATATCATGACTCATTAATTTTGATGATCATAACTTTATTGTTCATAACTTTAGTTTAATTTTGATGATCAAAATACATGTGTTTTTTTTCCCCTTTGTATAATCAACAGATTATAGATTTTTTTTTTCTGATTTTTTTTTTTTTTTTTTTTCTGATTATGTGTTTTCATTTTTCTTATTAATGTTGTACTTTCATATGTCCTTACTCATTTACTCCTTTAGTAGTACATTTAGTGTTTTTTTTTAATTTTATTTTTATTTTTTTTATATATAATAAAAGTAGTACAATAGTTTCTACTACAGCATAAAGCTTTGGTAAATTTCATTTACAACACCATGTTTGGTCTAATTACATAGAGAACCTATTTAGTTTAGAAAACTAGGACGAGATGAGATTTGTCGAATGGTATACCCCACACACCATTGTGGATTCAAGTCGTTTGCACTTTACCAAATCCTGAATTTATTGTAATATTTAAAAAAAATACAGGGTAGAAACTTTTTCAAAGGAGATTTTTCATAAATTTTGTAATAAAAAATCTATAACATTTTATAGGAAAATTTTGATAGTTTCTGGTAGGTTTCCATGGAATTTTAGGGTTGATCTTTGTATTATTTGTCCAATTTCAAGAGATGTTTAGGAAATTTTTTCTATAATTGTTGATTGTTGTAAATTGATTGAGAAAAAAAAAATGCTAACCCAAAATTGAAACCTTTTCTAGTAATGGTATGGTTTTTGGAAACCTAAAAAAGGAAAAACATCGAGTCTGTTTTAACTGTTAATTGTTTCTATTTTAGGAAATTTTTTCTTTTGTGGAATCTATATGTTGCCAGGGCATAATTATCAGCTGTCTTCAACTGCAAAGGTGGAAGTAGAATAACGAGGTCGTTTGATTAGTTGGCCAAAAACAGTTTCTTCTATGGAATTATTTTCGGGTTTTTTTTTTTTTTTTTTTGTCAAACCATTACAAATTTAGCTGTGACTCGAACTTAGAAAGCATTACTTGGATCTACAATCGATTTGTGACCAGAGAAAAGATATAAATCAATTAGTATCCGGGGAGAGAAGATATGATTCGAACCCACGATTAATTAGTAATTGGAAAAAAAGATATAACCTGAACCCACAATTACAATATGTAGATGTGAGTTTCCCTGGAGGAGGGGTAGTTTGGATACTTGGAAATGAAACATAAGGGTAAAATGGGCATTTTAGGGAAAAATCATGGAAGGTGAGGATGTCACACAATAAACGAGGTCGGCAAAAGCAAGGTTTCGATTAAAGCAAAGGACCCATAAAAAGTCCCCACTAAAATGACTCCAGTCCAAACACACTTTTCGTTATTCCCCAAGGCCATTTATTCTTTCCATAATTTCCTCTTGATTTAATCTTTTCTTTTGACCATATTACCCTCCACTTTTTTTCATTTTATTAAAACGTATCTTTCATCAATATAATTTTAAGAAAATATTTCCAATGTTTTACATGTCTCAAAAAGTTTTATAAGTAATTATGGTCCGAGGTTAAAGATGATTTGTTTTACTTTATCTCAATGTTTTACGTTTTTTTTAAGGGATACCAACTTTATAATGTTACATAATGATTTTAAATAACTTTAGAGCATTAAAGCATCTTTAATAGTATAAGTAAATTTGAATTCTCAAAAGTTGTCACTTCAGCATTTGAAGATTGTTTTTAGGAATTGCTAAAATTGATGATTGTGTAGTCCTAATGGTGCATTTTATCTAAATCAAAAATCTACTATATTCAAAACTATATTCTTAGTTAAAGACAAATTTTACCTGATTGAAATTTTTTGGATCGAAATAATGATGAGATACATAGACAATCAGAGAAATATATATATATATAGCCACAGATGAGAGAGAGGATAAAATTATAATAGCAATTATTTTGGGTTGAGTTTGTATTTCATAATTGAAAGTCAATGTTCAAATTTGATTATTGAAGAGACAATTTGATAATTGATTAAAGCTATTGCTAAATTTTAGTGACTCTGTTGGACGATGTTTCTGGGATAAATAATCAAATTTGGATTATTTTCATACTTTTTTGAGGATACCATTAGAGATGCTCTAAGAGTATCTCCAATAGACTCTTCAAATAAAATATTTGTTAAAGTTGAACGACCTACATTAACATAGTTGGCTCTAATAGACTCTTCAAATAAGATTCTTCAATTAAGATTTTGATTCTCTCTCTTCAATATCGAAGAGCAACTTCTCTCTCTTCAATTATTATTATATTATTTTTTATATCATATCATCATTAATATTTGACATCTATATCCTTTATCTTTTTAATTAAATTCAATTAATATATAAAAAGTTTAAATTTGTAAATTTTATCATCATAAAAATTATACTATTAGAAAGGTCTCATCTAGATCTTTAAAATAAGATTAATATTGAATACTTAATAATAAAATATTAATAATTTGGAAGGTCATTCACATATCCACCTAAAAATAATACTAGTTTCACATGTATGAAACTAGTGCATTTGAAAAGTTATTATTTCTAACTTGAAAATAAGAATAAAAAGGGAGGTTAATTAGATTTGTTGGTGGGGAGGGTGGAATTTGAGTTTTTTCATTAAAATAATATAAACCTATTTCTAATTGAAGACTCTTTTGAAATAGCTCTTCTTTTTTCACTCCTCAAATTACCACGTAAATAAACAAATAAATATTTGAAGATTGAAAATAGAAAAGTCTTTTAGAGATACTCTTATAGAGTTTATGTTATAGAGTCGAATCTAGTCCGAAAAAACTTTGAGATCCCAAACCTGATTAGTCATCATTTCAACTATTTGTTATGGACCTCGTCAAAAAAAAAAAAAAAAAAAAATCTATTTGTTATGGATTACAGCATATAGGTCTAATAACTCTATTAAACCATTGATATTTATTAAATTATTCAAAGAAAAACATGATTATTTTTTTTACAATATTATTGGATAACAACTGGTTACATCATGTATAGTAATGACACAATCTTTATAAAATAGTTAATACTTTTTTAAATGATTGTTATCTATTATCTATTATCTATTGTGTAGTTGGTGTTTAAACAAGTAAAAATTGATTAAAACTTTTAACATAATGTAGCTCAATGCATGCTTGTTGTCTTTATGACTTCACATTAGTTTATGGAGTGCTTGTATATGCACTCCTAACTTTTTTGAATTTGATGCATTATTTTATCATTAGTCTAGGTTTTGTTGCATTTTTATAATAATATAGTGGGGTTGGTTTGATCATACTAGAAATTTGAGACAACAGTCAATTGAGATAACTTTCCCTTAAATTTCATAAAATATATAAAACAATTTTGTTTTATAAAACACTCTTACTTGCAAGAAACTTTCTTTAATTTCTCATAATGTTGTATTAAAACCTTTCTAGTAAAAATAAGGAACTAAAAAATTGATAATGTTTTCAAAATTTTAGTGATATTTTCACAATTATAGTTGTGTCTATATCAAAATTCTCATCGAAATATCATAATTATGACAACATTTTTTATAGTTTTATTAATATTTTCATAATTTTGGATCATCGATGTATCCATTAAAAATGTCTATACCCTTTAGTTCAATTAGTGTGTGCACACCTCCTCTATCACATTAGCGGTGAGATATTATGGGAGTAGATATTTAAGTCACATATAATGTTTGTTTTATAGAACCTAATATACTCATGACCCATTTGATGTCAAATATTATATATATACAGATTTTATATTATCAGTTCGTCCTGACAATAAATATATTATGACGAAGAATGTGAACATTAGATTTACATACTTTAACTCAAAGTGTATGCACTTGTCAAACTTCTCCATAATATGTGGTCCACATTCTTCGTCATAATATATTTATTGTCAGGACGAACTGACAATAGAAAGATTATATATATATATATAATGATAAATCAATTTCATCATATATTTAACCTACACAAGTTTATAATAATCAATAAATATCATTTTATTTAAATTAAAGGGTATTTAGGTGATTTGGTCTAAAAGGCAGAGACGAGAATATAACTTTCCTTTTTCTCGTATGAAATGTTGCACCCTCCATGTCTTTGTCTCATATCTTTCTTTAATGTAAAAATAATTGAAGAGAAAACAATTAATTATTGAACAAGTGTTGTCTTTAGAATGTGAATCTACCCACTTTGTTCTACTAATAAATACACGACACTAATGTTAGACAATTGAAATATTTAACCCAAATTTCAACCTATATAATGTGGTAAGTGGTTTTTTTATTAACCACATCTTCCCATATTGTGTGTGGAGATGACTACTCATTTACCACATCATTTGAAATGAAATTTGGGTTAATTATTTGAGTTAATTATTTGAATTGTATAGCATTACTTGATACACAAAAGAGGAAACAATTGGCTCATGTCCCGGTGACACAAACAGCACATATATATTGCAATTATGCCTTACCAATATTGTCATACACTAAACCAGCATTTACGCATTAATCATATACTATTGGGGATTTGCTATATTAATAATTCCTTTAGTGCCAAAACCATAAATAGCCCTAAAATTAAGGGAATATTCAAAAAATGTCATCTATCAATAATTCACTATTTTTATCCAAGATAAATGATTTTTGAACAAAAATACTCTTAGTGCATTTATGACGTGAGAGAAAGATTTTTTTTATTTTTTTTAATCATCTTCATCTTTCATCATTTCATCTTTCTTCATCCATTGATGGAGGTTTGTTAGACCTCCATCAATGGAGGTATGTGATGGAGGTTTGTTCGACCTCTACTGTGAACAAACCTCTATTGCTCCATCTAATTTTTTTTTTCCAAATCTTCAAATTAAAATCTGTCTTAAGAAAATTTACACAATGAAATATCAACATTATTACACGATAAAATATCAACATCGTGTAATGTTGATATTTCATCGTGTAAAGTTTCTAGAAACGTTTTTAAACGACTTTTGAAGGAAACAACGATATCAAATTTTCGTCCATAATATACCGTTGGAATAGTTTTGGCAAGGAGAACAATATTTCGAAGAAAGAAAATTGTAGAGAGAGAAACACGAATGAATGAAAGAAACAAGAAAAACCTATGAAGAGAGATAAAGCGTCGGTGGAGATTTAAGTTATTAAATTTGATGAGAGTGAAGACGTAAAAGAGAAAAAGAAAGTATTTTTTTTTTAAAGTATTATACTATTACATAAATTCGGGGATTTTTTTGTAGAGGGGGAGGACTCGAACCCACAATCTCGTGGTGCAAGTGTGAGGGATTTACTACCGAATCAACCTCATCTCGTCAGAAAAAAAAAAAGTAATTAAAGATGATGGATATAGAAGTCAATAAAAGAATTTTAAAGGGCATTTCCGTCAAGCCACCCATAAATATGGATAGAAACAGTTAACTTATTGAGAAAGATAAATGTTAACAACATCATAATTTTAGGGATAAATATTGGAATTTCTTTATTATCTTTTATATTTTTAAATCCGACACCAAACGGGCAGTAGTCTAGCGAGATCTGCTAAAATTGAGCAATATATGAACAATCCAAATATCTACTCCCATAGACGAGAGAAACGCTTCACACATGTCTGTATATAACAGTGTATGGTGAGACTTTAACCATTCATCGTAAATATGAAATGAGAAGTGCATCTCACCTGAGCTAAGATGAGATGTGCACTGTATTAAAAATTCTAAACATCACAATTTATATCTCAATTTGTATATCATATCATGGATTTGTCATTTCATTATTAGCTAATATTAATTATAACGTTGTCTCACAAGTTAGGATTTAACGCTTACAAGTTAGGGATTAATTGGAAGTAACAATATGGTTTATTACTCCCGTATTAAATTTACATGGTTGAGCGTTTTATTTGTACAAACATATATAGAATATTGATATGTAAACGGAGAAAATAAAATGAGACAAACAAAAAGATCGAAAGAAAGAAGAAAAAAAAAACTTATCTTGATAATAATTTCAAACCGTCCTACATCTTATAGAATATTGAAGTAAGAATATAGACACGAACTTTTTTAATAAAAACAAAAACAGAGTTGGTGTCTTTGTTCTTACCAAATCCATTTACGTCTCTATTTGTATAACTTTTTATATAGAGAGAGGACAATTTCAAAGGCATCTATAATATCAGATTATCATTTGTTAATATGTTAACCATTCTTCACTAATATCCATAGTTTTTTCTCTAAATTTATCAGCCTAATCAAATTTATAAATTGCTTTGTCACCTAGTTAAGCTACTATGGTCTCTTATAGATAGAATGTTACGACCATGACACGTGACAAACTGACACTACATATATTTTCCATTAAGATTATATATCATGTGACAAAATTTGTCTGAGCGATACAATTGCAACGGGGGATATATGTTCATGCTACATGGTAAATCGTCTCCTTACATATGAGTTGGGGTGAGATTCAAAAGTCATGATTTCATAAAGTAATAATAATAATAAAAAAAAAAATAATAAAAAATCAACAATAATGATTATCAAACTTGAGGTTAGTCATGCAAAATGATATATATTTTTTATTTAGTAATGCTAAACAACACAAAATACTAGTTCAACAATAAATTAAAATGATTTGATGAATGATATATCTTTATCATATGATATGGTGAGCAGTGACCAAAATTTAATGAAGCCGATTTCACCATCGATGGTAAGTTACATGATAATGATAGATCATTTGTCACACATTTGAGTTAATGTTTGGGATATTTTATCTTTTGTTTTTTTATTTTTATTTTTATTTTGTCAAAGATGTAAATTGAATTTAACCTTGAACACATAATGGGGGCAGGGAATTTGGGCTATTAGTGTGAGGAATCAAATGTTTGAAATTGACTTGAAAAAATGGAAAAGCATATAGACAAGAAGCCCAAGCATGTAGGACTTGACTACTTGTTTGTATTAGGAATGTGTCAACAATCATGATCCAAGTATCCAACTAAAAGACAAAGCTAGTCCACATAAATATACATGAATCTGACTTGGTCTTTTTCATGCTACTTTTAAACTTTATTAAAACATTGTTGAATTTCTCACCTCTCCCTCAAAATCAACTTGATGTGTCTCATTAATTTTCAAGTCTTTGTAGTAGGGATGTCAAATATCCCCATGGGTATAGGCTCTGCGGGGATCCATCCCGTTTAGAGCAGGTTTGATACATGCTAATTGGAGTATGGGACGAAGATGTGATTTGATTTTAAAACCCAATTAATTTTGGGGCGGGGAATGGTATATTGGTTCCCATCCCATCCCCACCCCATTTTATTCCATTTTAATTTTGACATAGCACTCACACGCTGTCATTCTTAATTGTAGATAACAATTACTTCACCATTTAAAATATCTTGCTCTTTTAACCAATGCATGACTAATGCTATGTATATTGACTCACACCCCAATCTGTTCTTAGACAAGTTTCAGGAGTTATCTTCAACTATATCACTTTACCTTTATGTTATTTTGGTAGATTTAATTATTGATTTTGTATTTTAATTTCATTTTTATTAAAAAAGAACGGTATAATATTCATACGTTTGGTAATTTAGATTGGGGTCCCGATATTGACACCCATAAATATGATAAGTATAACCATATTTTAATAAAAAATTTAATTACAAAAATATCTCAATAGGAATTTACCAATAAGAACAAATAATTTAATTAAAAATAAACCAAATACTATGTACACCAATTAATTATACCCATATCTTCAACTATATCACTTTATTAAAATAAAAATAAAAAACTAAACCCTAATTAATCCCTATTCTATTTCAAGTATAAAAATCTCTCATTATCATATAACAAATTAATGAACTCTGATCATACAGAGGTATATATTTCTTTAATTTTTTTTTTTTTTTTTTTGTTACACACACAAAAGCTCTAAAACTTAACCAACTAAATATATATGGTCAGCCAATAAAAAAGATGGAATCCAACTTACCTCATAGGCGATCTCCATTGTGTCCTCAAATTCTTTTCTATGAGCTACAATTAGGGCCTCTTCTTCCTACAATAATCCAAAAACATAAAAATGACAAAACGTATAAAATATGTTTATTTATTTATTTATTTATTATTATATATATTTTTTTATATACAGTATTTATCTATCCTAGACTAGGTATTTTTTTTTAACGGTTTTTACCATCGGTAATGTTAAACTAATATTTGCAAGTAATGAAGAATGCCACCTAGATGACCAACCTCAAGTAATGCATTAATATTCCCATCCAAAGGAAGTCCAGCTTCATATCGTCTAGATCCCACATTATTTGTGCTGTAACTGCCAGTTGCCCAACTTTTTAGATTTTTTTATTATCCCTAGATCCTTTTCTACGAGGTGGCGATACCTTTTTTACACTTTCTCTTATGTATCAATCTAATTTTGGGAGTATAATGGGTTCATTTTTTGACTTGTAGGGCCACCATATGAATTATTAATTTCAAACCTCTCCCAGTCCATTGAGCCAGAAGCCACTACACTTTCCTCTCTTAAGAATTTAAGAATTCTCCGGACTGTGTTTTCGAGTCTGAAGAACTTAAAAATTTATCATTTGTGAAATTGAGTGTGTTAATAACTTAAGAGGGTTTATAAATAAATTGTATTAAAATGAAAACATTCATTTAAATAAAGGTACCATTGACATTAAGATGGGTGTTTATAGTAATTTTTAAATTTTAGATATGTGTGTACTTATAAATATGGGTGTGCTTATCATATTTATGGGTGTCAATATCCATACCCTTTAGATTGTGATAGACTTACTATGAATTAGAGTTTATTTATTTATTTTTACTAATTTTTATCTTCGATCATTTAATATTTTTAAAGACTGGTTGACACTTGTGATTGTGACTTACAATATAAAGTATATAATTATTAATATTGTCTTAATCAAATGGGGTGAGGCAAGGTGGGGCGGGCACTAGGAGCCCTCTCCCCAAATGTGGATTCCCTGTCCTAACTCCAAGTGGGGAATGGGGCAGGGGCGAGAATCCTAGTTATATTTGGGTTTAGGGAATAGGGATGGTATCCCCACCCTGTACCCGCCCATTGACAGCCCTACTTTGTACACACTTTGAACTAGAGATAAAACCTATAGCTCAATTCATATACAATATACATACACAAAGTCTAAATCTGGCATGGACATCTACATTCAATAGGGGTGACAATTTAAGTTATTGTGTCATGTTTGTATAAACCTAAAAAATGACTCAAACCTGTTACGACCCGTAACAATTTGAGTTAAGGAGGGAGGAGGACTCGAACCCATAACCTCGTGGTGTAGACGTGAGAGGTTTACCACTGGACCAACCTCAACTCATCAACGGATTACCTGTTACGACCTAGTTAACCCGTTAATTCGTAATTTTTTCAATTTATTTATATAATATTTTTAAACAATTAAAACTTTTTAAACTTAATTGCATAATTTCAATTCACTAAACCTCAATATAGAGAAATAATCAACTATAATATAATCTTCATCCAAAATAAATTTAAAATAGAGTCTTACGAAAAGTTAACACAATTTTCCCAAAAAAAATCTTCGACATAAAAAATATTTTTATCCACCCCCCTATGTTTTCCCCAAATGAGGATAGGGAAATAGAGATTTAGGGATTTGGGGAAAAATGTCCATTTCTAACCCAAACCCAAACCCACTAATTTCGTATCACTGGGTGTTGGCAACAATTAACACCGCTGTATTTTTTTTTTTCCTATTCGAATAAACCGCGTACAATCATATTCATATCTCAAGGAAGATAATCCAGGAGAAATAGTATGCAATTTGTCAAATGGATCCACTATTGCTTTCTAGCTAGTGGTTGGGAAAAAGATAGTTAGTAGTTGAGGAAATTATTCAGTCTTTTTATAATAGGGGAATTATCATTTTAGTCCCTATGTTATTTGTTTTTGACACTTTTTTAACCGTCTTTCCATTTTTAGATAAGTGGTCCTTATGTTTTAAAAAACCCATCAATTTAGTCCTTCGGTGAGTCAAACGTTGGTCAGAGTTAACGGAATGAGGGTTTTTTTTCGTCTTTAAACAATGAACCTGCCACGTGTCAACACCAAAAAAATTAAAAAAATATTTATATAATACAAAATAAAATTTTGCAAAAATTAAAAATAATATGTCTATTTAAAAAAAAAAAATCAAATAAAAAAATTATTAAAAAAAAAAATAGATTTTTTAAAAAGAGATAATTTAAAAAAATGGAGATATTTTTTTTAAATAAAAACCAGATTTTTTTAAACCACTCATCAGGCATCATAAATCCAAAAACTCATCAGGCATCATCAGGCATCATCAACCACTCATCAGGCATCATCATCTTCTTCCAGACTTCCACCATCAACTCAAACACCCAAAAACTCCAGACTCTCATCATAGGTGAGCCTCCGGCGACGCGCCAGAATCTCCGGCGAGACCGAGTAGCAGTTTTCGATGAACACACGAGTCCTCGACTACTGCTCGGCGTGGTAACAGCTTCTGCACACCAATGACACCGAGCTCCGGTCCTTGTGTGAAGTCGGCTGGAGCACCTCATCCTGAAATGACGACGACGACGTCGGCTGAGTCGACTCGAGCACCTCATCCGGGAACGACGAAGACGACGACGACGACGACGTCGGCTGAGTCGACTCAGGCGAACTCGGACATTCCCTTTTCGCTTCGAATATGATGATGAAATTGTTTGCTAGGGTTTGGTAATGAAATCTGATGGTGGAATGAAGTATTTGTTCAGTTTGGTTTGGAAGCTTTGATTTGGTTTATGGTGGGTGGTGATTGAAGCTTAGGTTTGATTTGGGTGGTCTTCGGTTTATGGTGGGTGATTGAAGCTTGGGTTTGATTTGGGTGGTTGTGGGTTTTGTTATGAAGTTTGGGGTGGTGATTCAGTTTAGGTTTGATTCGGTTTGAAGGTTTTTAAGTTTGGGTGGTGGTGGTGGTGGTTTGAAGGGTTTAAAGGGTTGATGATAGTGGTTTGGTGGCTGGAGATTGGTTTTGGTGGTGGGGTTGGGTGGCTGGCTGGATTGCTTTTCTAGTATGGTTTGAGATTGGTGGTGGTGTTTGAAATTTAGATTGATGATGAACTGGATGGATTTTTGGTGTTTGGGGATGAATTTGACTGATGATGAACTCAGATTGTGTGGTTTGATGTTAATCTGCAAGTAAATTTTTTTTTTTTTTAAATTCATTAATTATTTTTTTCAAATATTTTCTTTTCTATTTTTTTTTTTGGATTTGGTTGTGATTTAGATCCCCATCGTCCATCATCTGAAATAGACGGTGGACATTGAATTTGAATCTCCAACTATTTATTTTTTCTTATTGTTTTCTTTAAATTTTCATTTATTTTTTCTGTTGTTTCTTCTTATTTCTTAATTATTTTTATTGTTATTTTTATCATTTATTAAATTTTTTTTTTTTTTGAAAGAGCATTTATTAAAATAATTGATAAGATATTTAACTATTTAAGAAAGGGTAATTTAGTTTTATTTATTATTTTAAGTTTATTTTAAGAAAATAAAATTGGTGACATGTGTCAATTTTTTATAGGTAATTAATGAGATGGAAGTTGTTAATTTTTAAAAAATTTAAGGGTAAAATTGTACTTTTAACTCATTCAATTAAAATCAAGGGTAATATTGTCATTTTGTTATTTCTGTAACCGTTGACCTAAAAACCTAGTCAAAGGGACTAAATTGATGGTTTTTTTTAAAACATAGGGACCATTCAACTAAAAAGGGAAAGATAGTTAAAAAAGTCATCATCAGACAAAACATAGGGACTAAAATGATAATTCCCCTTTATAATATATGAAAATAGTTAAAGACTAGGAATTTGTGGGGGGCACTACCTCTTATTATTAACAAGGGTGAATTACAATTTGGTCCATATATTTTAAAGAAACATCATTTTTTTTACTTGACTTATGTGTATTAGGGTATTTAGTCCTAATCTTTTTGAAAATAATGGCCTCTTTGACCAAAAAAAATAATAGTCAAACATATAGATGTTGTGAAAGTACTATTTTACTCCCCGTTTAAAAGAATTGTATATTAAAAAATTGAATAAATTTTTTTAAGACAAACTAACTGAAAATTTCTGAAAATTTAAAAAATAAACAGAAAATAGATCACAACCATCCAACCATCTCTTGAGATGGATGGTGGAGATCAATTGAATTTTTAAAGAAATGTTTTCTTAAAAAAACATTTTTTTAAAAAAAATAAATTGATGTCCATCACAATGATGGACAGTTGATGATTAAAACAAATTGTTTTCTATTTTCTTTTAAATATGGCATTTATTTTATTTTATTTTTATCTCCAACCGTCCATCATTGTGATAGGAGGTTGAGATTATGGTATATTTAAAAAATATTCAAAACAAATGTGGAGAAGATCCAATCTCCACCGTCCATCTTAATTGAGAGACCTCCCCACAGGAGGCGAGACTAGCCTGTTCACGAAATTGTGGCTTAGAGAGGCCTTGCCGCGCCTCCCCCCTTTATGATGGGTGAGGATGGAGATTGGATCTCCACCACAATATTTTTTGAATTTTTTTTAATTTATTATAATCTCCAATTGTCCACACAATGATGAACAATTTGAGATTAAATGTTTTTTTAAAAGAAAAAATTAAAAATATTTCCATTTTTTAAATTTATTTTTTAATTTTTTGTTAATTAATTTTATTTACAAAATTAATATTATAACAAAAATACCACATATCACCAAACATTAAAACATTATTGAAAGTACGATTTTATCCCTAAACTAGTTAACTTTGACTAGCTAAGAAACCATTTTGATGTGTTTCCAAAAAGATAAGAACCAAATACCTTAATACACATAAGTCGAGTAAAAGAATGACATTTCTTTAAAACATAGGGACCAAACTGTAATCCCCTATTAACGATAACAGTAATGCTACACCTCCCACCCAGTATCCCACCTTTCCCATTCCACTACAAGTGTTAGCTTATGTGGCCTTACTTAGTCAACTGCCAAGTGCCAACTCACATTCACTTAATGCTTAATTAATTTTCATTAAACCCATGTAATTTTTATAATTTTATTTTGACCCCAACACAAACAGTACATTGGTTTAGATTGTAAACAACTCTTCATCTCCTGTCCTCCACCATTGTGACTCAAGAACCAAAACTTCACCTCTTGCTCCATGCCCAGACATCTCCATCAATGTTGGTCAAAGAATCGAATCAAGTGACTCTTGTTTTTATTATTATTATTATTTATTTAAAATTTTCTATTTGTATTCAATAGTTTCAGTAGTTGAGAAGTTTATTGTTTTTTTTTTCCAATAACATGTTTCATGAATAGTTTGATTATTTTTTTCCTAAATTTGCACATCTCAAAGTGAAAGAAGTGTTCTAGAAACTATTAGATCTTTTTTTTTTCAATTACAAATTATCACTGCTCTAGAAAGACTGATAGAGGTTTTTTTTGTACAATTACTAAGAAACAAATTTACATTCGTGTGGTAGAATGACTCCGAGTGTGTACAAATGTTCGATTCCTATTTGTTGTTTTTATAAATAAAATAGC
Organism: Acer yangbiense; assembly: GCA_008009225.1. Taxonomy (NCBI): domain Eukaryota; kingdom Viridiplantae; phylum Streptophyta; class Magnoliopsida; order Sapindales; family Sapindaceae; genus Acer; species Acer yangbiense. Next base: position 29,370,997 of record CM017762.1, on the reverse strand, counting down.
AAAAACAAAATAGACAAGAAAAGATAAATTTGTCATATTTTCTTATCAAATATTTTAGTATTTCAAATTATGTTTATAAGGTGTTTGATGAATTGTTTGAACCAACTTTTTATTTCTTTTGGTAGAAAATTTGAATAGATTGAGAAAGCAATCAAATTTTATTGAAATTTAGCTTCATATTTAGTTTATTTCAAAAAAAAAAAAAAATCATATTGAAAGTTTTAGATGCTATGTTCATATTCCTCTAAAATATGGTTTTTGGTTGAAGCCTCTCGCCTTGTTTTACTAATACTCCAACTCTTGTTTTTTTTTTTTTCCCTATTTGTATTCAATAGTTTTATTAGTTGAGATTTTTTTTTTTTTTGTTTAATAACGTGTTTGATGAATAGTTTGAATGTTTTTTTTCCTAAATTTACACATCTCAAAGTGAAAGAAATTACAAACATCGGAAAAACTATTAGATTTTATTTTCAATTACAAAGTATCACTGCTCTAGAAAAACTGTTAGTTATTATTATTTTTTTCAATTACAAAATATGGTTTTTGGTTGCAGCCTCTCGCCATCTCGAGTTCCTTTGTTTCTTCGTTTCTCTTTGTTTTCAAGGAACAACTTAATCTTAGAGATGGGTCGCATCCACACAAAGATTGTGAAAAAGTTATCCCGTCAGGTGATTGAGTAGTACTACTCTAGGATGACGTTGGATTTCCACACCAACAAGAAGATTTTGGAGGAAGTTGCCATCATCCTGTTAAAGAGGCTGCGTGACAAGATTGATGGTTTCTCTACTCACTTGATGAAGAGGTTCAAAAAGGACCAGTTCGTGGCTTCTCACTAAAGATGCAAGCAGAAGAGCGTGAACGTCGCATGGACTTTGTTCCTAATGAGTCAGCTCTTAGGATTGATGAGATTAAGGTTGACAAGTAAATTGGAAAAGCATTATTGCAAACTGGACAAGTTTATTACAGTAACTTGATATCATTTTATTATAATAACTTCATATTAATGTACCCATATTTTATTTGTTGACCGTCATATTTCCATTGTAAAGGTAAATTGCACAAAAAAAATCAAACTAAATATAACTATTATTGAAAAGTTTCTGCTAATTTAAGTTATCCAAAAAAATTATATATAAACTTGAAAATATGCATATATTTTATCGTGCCAAAATTGTGTTATATTTTGACTCCCATTTCCTAGCTTTTGTGCTCGTTTTCGAGCGTGTTTGTATATATAATGTGTTTATTGAGCCTTGTGTAGGTTATTCTCCCTAAGTTTGAGCTTTAAGTAAAGATTGAGAGGCAAAAATGAGTATAAAGTGCAAAATGAAGATTCTATAAAATGCACAATGCGTGGGTCCCTACCCACGCACTACTCGCATAATAGAGAGCCAGAAGCCATCAAGTTGTAGTGCACGGGTATTGCACGGGTGACCATACCAGTACAATACCCGCGCATTACGGGACGTAAACTGGTCCAGTTCAGCTTAAGACGGGTTTTCAACCATTTTAAAAAAGGGTAAACTTGTCCTTTCATGTCTAATTCATGTCCTAGCCTCTCAAACCTATATATACACCTCTTTCTTTAAGAGCAAAAGATATCCCTAACCTAGATCACCAAAACCTCTCTACACTTCATCTTCTTCACCAACAAAAGAGAGAGAAAAGCTTCAAAGGCATCCATGAAGGTTTTCCTCCCTGGATGTCTTACCATCACCACCTTCCACTTGTAACCACCCATCCTTGGAGGAGATTCAAGAGGAAAGAGCCATCCTTTTTGTCTATGGGGGGGAGGAACTTCAATGGAGCTTGGAGATCCAAGATGACAATCGGGCTTCTCTTCGAGCTTGGAGATCCGAGATGACAATTGGGTCTTCTCTTTTACTCTTCTCTTGTATTTTCTTCTTTGATGTGTATCTCCATTTGGGAAATATGTAAACCTAACACTAGTGCCATTTATTTAATTGACTTATATTTAATATCTTCAAGTATTGTTTCTTTCAATTTCTTAATTGATTCTTGACTTGTGTTTGAGTGGGCTTGACAACCCTTCTAGATGCATGTTTAGGGATAGCTCTTGTCTTTACATTCATTTCATGTAGGGTAGAAATCGACATGTGTTCATGATTGGGATTAAGAGTAGAATAACTTAATCTAGGAGTAGTTTAATTAAACATTCCTTGATTGTATGTATGTTGATGGATAATTCGAAATGCATGTTTTGGATTGATTTGGGTATTGAGAATTAGGGCTAGGTGAACATCACACTTGGTTTTGATTATGCTCTTAATTGATTGGGTGAAATTCATGAAAGTGTACACATCATGTCTGATTGGATTTTGGTTCTATAACCTTTGTGCCTTGTGACCCTTGGTCGTTGCTCACGCGATACACCCTCGGTGAGTAGTGATCGAGGGTCCATTGATGCTTAATGCTTGCATTGGATGTTGCTTGCACGTGACATGTGAGTAGTGATTGATGGTTGATCCTTTAAAATTTGTGCTTAATGTGGTCCCTTTTTGGTCGTTGCTCACGCGATACATCCTCGGTGAGTAGCAATCGATCGAGGACTAGGCGACTCTCCCCATTTTCATATTTAGAGGTCGCATTAAAGGCTAGGTTGAACCCAATCTTGGGTGTTTTATACGGTTGGTTTTTATAGGTGGCATGAATGTTTTGGTGGTCATTAGTACCTCATGTGTACATTGTCTACATCTCTCATAGTCACTTATTTTAATAACTTAGGGTGTTAGCCTTTAAAAGTAGATTAATGTAATTATGAGTAGTTTAATTTAGAAAGGCAAACACCTGGTTACATTAATCCCTTTTAATCATCATTCTCACCCTTCCATATTCTCTCATCTATCTTATCTTATCTTATCTTATCTTGGTTGTTGGATTGCATCTCTCCATCTTTGTTGATGACTAAGACATTGTTGCTTGCTCGGTTGAGCTTGCATGATCAGACTCTTCCCTTTATGGATCTTAGGTTGAGGGAAGTTAGCATGAGGAGCCCTTTGGGGTTGAGCTTGTGCTTGACCTTTTATTGCCACATGTACTTAGGCACTTCTTGAACACTCTCCTAGGTCAATCTTCTTCCTAGGGTGTTGAGGAGGAAGAGACATCTTGATGTTCATGCCCTTGACAAAGGTTGTCTTGCTTAAGGAGGAAGCATCCTTGTCATTAATGTAGCCAAGACCTCTATTGTCACTTGGCCTTTTTCCAACTCCCAACATGTGATCAAGCTTCTCGGTGCTTGAAGCCATCCTAGCCATTGAGGCTTTAGCTTCTTCAAGCTCTCTCTTCAACTCTTTTTTCTCTCCTCATAGATAAAGCTAACTCATCCTTTAGCTTATCTTCATCCACCATGGATCTCACCACTTCACCACTCAAGTGGTCAACTTGTGTTGAAAGCTCAAGATTTTCCATCTTTAATCTTTGAATCTCTTTCTCATTCTTTATCCTAAAGCTTTCAAACTTGACTATGTAGTCATTAAGATCCATACTCTCCACATTTCCATTTGTTGAGTTAGATGATGAATTCTCAACATTTGAGTCATCTCATATATCTTCCATCTCACTAATGGAGTCATCTTCCTCATCAAAACCTTTACCTTGGTCACTTGATGGTATATGAGCCATATCCCAATGAGTAGCTACACCAACAACTTTTTTAGCTACTTCTTCATCTAGTTCTTCTTTAGAATCATAAGTCAAAGCAACTTTGCCATCTTCTTCAACTTCTACACGAGTGGCTCCAAATGCCGTGTAGTTAATGGCAAGCTCTTCATCACTTGAAGGATTTTCTTCACTCTCATCCTCATTCCATGAGGTGGCCATCGCCTTTCCTTTCTTTCTATCCTTCAAGTTTCCACACTCCGAGGAGATGTGCCCGAATCCTCCACATTCGTAGCATTGAATCCCTTCTCTTGAAGACACTTCTTGGTTCGGCTCATCATTCTTGACCTTGGTCTTCTTCTTGAAGCCATCCCCCTTTAAGCCATAACCATTCTTTTGTAAACTTAAGAACTTCATCCGAGTCATCCTCCTTCTTGTCATGCTTAGAGGTTTTCAAAGCAATATTCTTTTTCTTCTTGGAAGGTGAGGTGGTAGCCTTTCTTGACTCATAGGCTAGAAGTCTTCCAATGACTTCACTCGGCTTCATATCCTTGTACCCATCATTATCCTCTAAAGCCGTTACCTTGGACTCAAACCTCTAGGGAAGCGATCTCATTATTTTTTGCTTGATCCTTCTATCCGAGTAAAGGTCACCAAATTGATGACTTTGGTTGACTATGTCCATCAACTTAACCTCGAAGTCGTTGAAGCATTCGTTATCATCCATCCTAAGCAACTCGAATTGAGTTTGGAGAACTTGAAGCTTCGAGTCCTTAACGACTTCGGTTCCCTCATGTGCAACTTCTAAGATGTCCCACGCCTCCTTAGCGATCCTAGTATTTTGAATCAATTTGTATTGATTTTCGTCCATTGCACATAGGATGGCATGCATCGCCTTCCTATTCCATTTAGATGCCTCAAACTCTTGCGCGTTCCATTGCGCCTTAGGCTTGAGCACATCCTCTCCTCTACCCGTAGGAGTCATCATGGGTGATGTGTAGCCGTCTTCAACCGCCATCCAAGCCCGGTCATGGATTTGACATATATACGACTCCATCTTGCCTTTCCAAGAGGCATAATTCAACCTGGTAAAAAGTGGAGGCCTTGTGCTAAAAGCACCCTCGTTTCCACTCATAGTGTTTACGAATGAATGAAATGAATGCAAATGTATGAATGGCCAAAAAACACACAAAATGCAAAACACACCGAAATGAGCAAAAGATCACCTAAGTATATCCGGAACCCACTCTGATACCAATTGAAACAAATTACGGTGTGTTCTAATAATTAATCTAGATGGAGGGTGAATAGATTTTAATCGTTATTACCCAATTTTCGCGATTAGTCAATATTACAAAAATAGCCCTATCTAGTTAATAAAATATATCAAGTGTAATATGTGCGGAATTATAAATGACACAAGATATTTACATGGAAACCCTCACGGGAAAAACCATGGGCTAGTAAGTGCATCACACTCGAACCTCGAATCCACTAATTGTGATAACGTTTACAACCTAATCCCGGTTTACGACCTAATCTCGGTCAATAACTCGCTATCACTACCCGTATGCCTGTAAAGGTGGATCTAGTCCAATTGCTTATGATTTAAGCAACCTAATCCCAGAAGCAACACAAGACTTACTTCTCAATGAAGAGATAATATGGCCTGTGTGAATATGTATGAATATCCAAAATGCACAAAGAGCTAGGGAACCCTATATGTTTATCTAGGATGATAAGATGACAATAAGATCACTCCTAGATATAAATAGCTAAATGATATGTCATAAAGCTTAGCTAAACATAGATTAAGCAAACCTAGAAAGTTATCACAATACAACACTCAATCAAGGCAATACAAACAATCTCTATCTTGTATCTAGAATATGTTCAAGAGCATACAAGTAATAAAAGAGAAGGCTTGATAAGAGAAACACTAAGATTAGATGAAATTAGTGAAAACCTTACCAAGCAAGATGTGTTGTTGAAAACCCATGTGTGAATGCATCCTATATGGTCATATTAAAAAGCTTTACAAAATTGTGAGGTTGAGGTGGGAATTTGTTCATGTTGTTTGAAATTTGAATGGGCACAATGCCATAATGCACATGCTTCCCATAAACTTGTCTAGTATTTGATCCTTCTCTTTCTTTAGAAAGGATTGCAGACTTGTGTTATGAAGGCATGTTCATGTCAGGCGTTGTTTATGGGTCTATTACTTATTACATTGTCAAATGTTGAATGTTGACACAACCTTTCCATCCTGGAGTTTTTTTGTATGAAATTAACGTAACAAAGAAAAATAAAACAACTATAATAGAAAGGATAAGAAAATCCCACATCCCACATCGGATAAATAAGAAAATTGAGGAGTGGTATAACCTATATAAAAATGAAGAGAATACAAAGGAAAATATATCTACTTGGACAAGGGTTATGGACCATGGTTCGGTACTCTTTTTTCAAACATTTTATTATTATAAATAAAGTGTTATTTTTAATATATATATATTTTAAAAAAGATAGGAACCGCCAGTTCCAGTCCGGTTCGAACCGGGCGGTTCCTTGAAAATTGGAATCGGAACCGCCCTCCTCCGGCTCCGGAATCGGATTTTCCGGTTCGGTTTGGCGGTTCGAACCGAATCAGCGTCGGGTCTAAATGTCACAATGATTTTTAAATATCAACGTTTTGACGGTTATAAAATGTTAACACTCTTTGATAGTTTTTTTTTTTATTTTATTTTTTTTAATTTTTTTTTTTTTAACACACGATTACATAAATTTGAAGTGTTTTTAGGGAGGGGGAAGAACTCCAACCCACAACCTCGCGGTACAGGTGTGAAAGGTTTTTACCCAAGGATGAAACCAAAATTTTGGCTTCGAGGGAATCAGGACAAAAATAAATATTCAAATTATGCAAGTAAAATATTCAAGATAGAATTTTGGCTTTGGAGGTTTTAATTCTTTTATAAAAAAACAATCAATATATAGTCGATGACTTCCTTTTTAAAAAATAAAAAAATTATATGTAACACATTTTTTATATTTTTTTAATTATATATATTCATAATATTTTCCTAAATAATATAATAGAGATTTTAAAAGCTTAAGTAAAACTTTTAAAATTTAAAAATAAAGGTTCACACAAACAAAAAAAATAAATATAATTCATCATAAAATATTTAAAATATCACTATTTCATCCATTAATATATTTAAATCACAATTATTTTCACATTTTCTTTGTAATTTAAGTTTATCATATTTATGTCAAACAAAATTACCTTATAATAGTTCGTCGGGCGCTCTGGTGCTCTCTTCGGGAGATGGCTGGTTCGTTTTCTTCTTCTTGGTTGGTAGTGGGTGATTTCAATGCAGTTTTGGGTGCTCATGAGTGTTTGGGGTCTCGCTCTCATGCTAGGGGTTCTTATGAGGGTTTTAAATCAATGATTGAGGATTGCAATCTGATTGGTGTTTGATCTCAGGGTGCTCGTTTTACATGGGTTAGGGGTCGATCTAGTCGCACTAGAGTTGAGCGGAGATTGGACAAGACTTTCGTTTCTGATGATTGCGCTTCTTGTTGGCATGATATTTCCTATGTGGCTCTCCCCCATCGGTTTTCTGATCATTGTCCTCTTTGGATTCAATTATTTGAATCTCAAGTTTCTTCTTCTAGGCCTTTTCGTTTTCAAAACATGTGGGTGGATCATCCTGATTTCATGAACCTGGTTCGCAGGGCATAGGGCATTCTTTGTTTTGGTCATCCCCCACAGGTTGTTATTAGTAAGCTTAAGAATCTAAAGAAGGCTCTCAAGTCTTGGAATTAGGAGGTTTTCAGTGATCTCAACGCTAACATCTCTAGGAAATCTGCTGAGCTCCGTTCTGTTCAGAGCCAAATGTCTGATTTGGGTTTTTCTGAGGAGCTTTTTTTGACATAGTCACGCACTAATCATGATCTTGATGTGCTTTTACGTAGGCAGGAGTGTTTCTTTCATGATAAATCCCGAGTGAAATGGTTACAGGATAGAGATCGTAACTCAACTTTTTTTCATTCCTTGATCAAGTGAAGGAAGTGTATGGGCATTTTGTCTTCTCTTTCGATTGATGGTGTTATTTTGGGTAATCAGTCTGTTATTAGAGACCACATTGTCAAATTTTATGAGGATTTATTCTCTTCAGATTCGGCTTAGATTGATCAGAATCTCTTTATTATTGATGACATTGTTCCCTCTTTGGTTTCTCATGAGGAGAACTCGCTTCTGGTCGCTATTCCCTCTACCGATGTTATTCATGATGCGGTTGTTGCCATGGATGCTCTCTCGGCACCTAGGCTCGATGGATTCTATGGTCGTTTCTTTCAACGCTGTTGGGAGATTGTGGGTAGAGATGTGATTCTTGTAGTTTAAGATTTTTTCCTTTCTGGTGCGGTTGCCCCGGGTCTGAATTCTAATTTTATCGCGCTTATTCCAAAGATGAGGGACTCAATCACCGTGGATCAATTTCGCCCTATTGTGCTTAGTAACTTTCTTTTCAAGATTTCCTCCAAGATTTTGGCTGATAGGTTAGCTAAGGTTGCTGCTCGTATTGTCTCTCCTCAACAATTTGGTTTCATCAGAGATCGATACATTGAAGACTGTATTGCTCTTGCTTCCGATTGTGTTAATGTGCTTCATAATAAATGCTATAGGGGTAGTGTGGCTATGAAGATTGACATTCATAAGGCTTTTGATCCTCTTGATTGGAAATTCCTCTACCGTGTGATACGTGCTTTTGGTTTTTCTCAAATCTTCATGGATTGGATTGATAGCATTCTTGGCTCTTCAAGACTGTCAGTTCTGATTAACGGTTCTCCAGCTGGTTATTTTAGATGCACAGGGGTTAGACATGGGGATCCTCTTCTCCTCTTTTTTCTAGTATTACGGAGGATTTTCTCAGTAGGTTACTTTTTAAAATGGTGGCGTTTGGTCGTCTTTTGCCTATATCCTCCCCGAGGGGCTTTTTTGCTCCTACTCATTTATTATATGCCGATGATGTGCTGATTTTTTGTATGGGCACAACCAATAATCCGAGGAATGTTATGAATGCTTTCTGTGTTTATGGCAACATTTCGGGCCAACTTGTTAACTGGAGTAAATCCTTCATCTTTTTCGGATCATATGTTTCTCCTACTCGGATTAGTTCTCTTCAATCCTTAGTTGGGATGCAGATTGGTCATTTTCCGTTTTCTTACTTGGGGATTCCTTTGTTCAGAGGCAAGCCCAGGAAATCTCTTTTGATGCCCATTGCAGATAAGATTGTGTCTAAATTTGCCAGGTGGAAAGGTAAGTCTCTTTCTATGGCTGGCCAGGCTACTTTGATTTGTTTGGTGATTACTGGCTCTTTTGTTCACTCTTTTATGGTTTATAAGTGGTCAGTTTCCCTAATCCAGATGATTACTAAGAAGATCAGAAATTTCTTATGGACTGGTTCTTGTAAGGACTCCAAGTTGGTCCGTGTTTATTGGAAACGTTGTTATAGACCTTATGCTTTTAGGGGTCTTGGTTTGAAAAATCTGGCGTTGTTGAATGATTATTTACTTAGTTTTACTTTCACTTTTTTGCGTGAGAGATATATTAATCAGTTGCAGAAACCTTAGGGAGGCTACATCACCTCCTCTATCTGGACTTCTTTTAAGTCTAACTATGTTGAGCTCCTTAAGGATGGTTCTTAGAGAGATTTTTGGTGTGATAATTAGCTTGGGGTGCCCATTGTGGATCTCTTGGTATTCCTTATTTCATGGTCATACATCTTGTAAGGTTCCCATTTGTTGATTGGCTCATTTCGTGGACAAATCACATGTTGGGGTTCTTTGTAAGGGTAGCCTAAGTATCGGTCTTATTGTTCGAAGCCCTTTGAAGACCTCGTGTTGATAAGCACCGAAGGTAAATTTCTTTGTGCTTACTTTTCTTTGAAGAGATTAGTTGCACACACACACTTAACATTCATTGCATATGTGTGCATTCTCTTCACTTGTCACATTTCACACTTGCACTTATTTATTATATTTTGTTGTGTGTAATTGTGTCCTGTTGTCGTGTAATTCGTTTCCCGATAACTTTCGGAAACGTCCACGCATGCACTAGAATGTGCTTGGTTTAGCGCGAGGACCGCCTATGGAGAATGCCCTTGGCTTCTCCTTGGTTTTCACCTTTCTAGGTGATCGGCGGTTATGATCGGTGGCCTGGCCGCCGAATGAAACCGCCGTTTCAGTCCAGATTGGTCAGAAGCATTTCTACGGTTAAGATCGACGGTCAAGACCGCCGTTCGAAACCGCCGATTCAAAACCTGATTGATTTATCTCTTGGTCTAATTCGGCGGTTGAATCGGCGGTCACGAAACCGCCGTTCATACCTGATTGATTTTAATCTCTCTGGTTTGATTCGGCGGTTTGGATCGGCGGTCACGAAACCGCCGAATTAACCGCCGTTTATGCTCTGTTCTTCACGAGCTCAATTCGACAGTCATGATCGGCGGCCTGGCCGCCGATTGAAACCGCCGATCGGCGCGTTTCTTTGAAACTTACTTAAACGACCACACTTTGATTTGGCCCCCTATATATATGCCATTTTGTCTTTAGGTCAATTAAAAGAGTTCATATTCAGAATTCATACTTAGGATATTTTTCAAAGAGAAGAAAAATTCCAAGAACTCATTTTTTATTACTCAAACACTTTTTCATGATCATCAATCATCATCTAGCATCATCCTTGATCTTCTAGATGTCATCTTGCATGGATTCTTCATCATACTTTGCTTGGTAAGCTTTTCACTAATATCTTACATATTTTGTGTTTCTCTTAGCTAGCAATCTCAATTAATTACTTGTATGTTATTTTATATACTTTGAATACAAGTTTGAGATTAGTATGATGTATGTTTGAGAAGTTGTTTTGTGATAACTAATTAAGTTTTGTGCTTAATCTTGATTAGCTAAACTATTTGACATGTCATTTAGTTTTGATATCTGGGATTGTTCTAATTGCATATTAATCATCTTAGATAAGCATATAGGGTTTCCCTTGCTCTATGTTGCATTTGGATATTCATATATTCACTTAGGGTTGTTATTCTCTTCATAGAGAAAGTAAGTCTTGTGTGTAGCATCCGGGATTAGGTTGCTTAGATCGCAAGCAAATTGGACTAGGTTCACTCATACCGAGATTAGGTAGGTGTGTGATTACTTCCGGGATTAGGTTGTAATTGTTTACACATTTAGTGGATTCGAGGTTCGAGTGTGGCTTACTTACTAGCCCGTAGTTTTTCCCATGAGGGTTTCCACGTAAAAATCAAGTGTTATTTAATTTCCGCATTTTATACTTGATTTATTGCTTTATCTATTTAGGGGTAATTTCTTAATTTTGACTAACACGAAAAATTGGGTAAAAAGCTTAAAATCTATTCACCCCCCTCTAGATAATTTATACACACCGTGCTATAATTTATTTCAATTGGTATCAGAGCAGGTTCCTAGACATACATAGGTGATCCTTGCTTATTTTGGTGTGTTTTGCATTTTGTGTGATTTTTGATCATTCATACATTTGCATTCATTTCATTCATTCATAAACACTATGAGTGGAAACGGTGGAAATGGTGGTGGCCACGAAGGTGCTTTTAGCACAAGGCCTCCACTTCTTACCGGTTTGAATTATTCCCAATGGAAAGGGAAGATGGAATCCTACATATGCCAAATTCATGACCGTGCATGGATGGCGGTGGAAGACGGATATGATCTACCCATGATGACTCCCGGTGGTGGGGGAGAAGAAGTTTTGAAGCCTAAGGCGCAATGGAACGCGCAAGAGTTTGAGGCTTCTAAGTGGAATAGGAAGGCTATGCATGCCATCATGTGTGCAATGGATGAGAATCAATACAAGCTTATTCAGAATACTCAGATTGCAAAAGTGGCATGGGACATCCTTCAAGTTGCACATGAGGGAACCGAGGTGGTGAAGGAGTCCAAGCTTCAAGTCCTCCAAACTCAATTTGAGCTACTTAGGATGGGAGAGGATGAATGCTTCAATGACTTCGAAATCAAATTGATGGACATTGTAAATCAAAGTCATCAACTCGGAGACCCGTATTCGGATAGGAGAGTCAAGCAAAAAATTATGAGATCTCTCCCCGATAGGTTTGAATCAAAGGTGACGGCCATAGAAGAAAATAGTGGCTACATGGATATGAAGCCAAGTGAGGTGATTGGACGTCTCCTTGCATATGAGTCTAGGAAGGCTCCTAGCACCACTACTCCTCCTAAAAAGTCTAAAGGAATAGCTTTGAAAGCATCTAAGGATGCAAAGGAGGCAAAGCATGACTCGGATGAAGACATTGCCTTATTCATGAAAAGGTTTAATAAGGTTATGGGGTTCAAGAAGAAGAAGGGATTTGGGTCAAGAGGACAAGATTTGAAGAAAAAATGTTCCTTCAAGAAGTTTGAGCCTAGACAAGAGAGGACCGAAAGGAAAGGGGTCCGATGCTTTGAATGTGGTGGGATTGGTCACTTTGCCCCCGAATGTGCTAATCACAATGAAAAGAAGAAGAGCAAAGTGATGGCCGCCACTTGGAGTGGGAGTAGTGATGACTCCAATGAGGAAGATGAGTCTTCAAGTGAAGAAGAGCTCATGGCTAATCTCCTAGCTTTTGCCTCCTCACATAAGAGCAAAAGTGGTAGTGAGAAAGAGGAAATGAGTCAAGAGGAAAATGACTCAAGTGAAGTAGAAAGTGACTCCTCTTCTATTTCCATAAAAAAATTTGTGGAGCAAAAGGTGCTTGCTAAATACCATGCCGAGTTCAATGATTTAGCAATTAAAAGCACTAGAAAGATTGAGAGGTTGAGAGAAGAGAACCTTGAACTTTCGGCTCACAATGACCACTTAAGTGAACAAGTGGAAAGGTTGAAGAGGAGAGAGGATAAGTTAATTGAGGAATTAAACTTATCCAAGAGAAGTGAAGAAGGCTTGAAGAGGGAACTTGTAGAAGTTAAAGGGTCCTTGGCTAGGATAGATTCTAGCACCAAGAAGCTTGACCATATGTTTGATGTTGGAAAGAGTCCATGTGACAAGAGGGGTCTTGGGTATGAAGATGGCAAGAAGATCTCTACCTCTAACAAGACCGTGTTTGTCAAGAGCTTGAAGAAAGAAGAAACTTCATTTGTGCAAATTCCTAGGAAGAAGTTAGAAATAGGACAAAGTTCAAATGCTCAAGTGAAGATGGGACCAAGAAGGCAACCTCAAGCTCAACCCCCTAGGGTCCCTCAAGCCAACATTCTTCAACAATTGGCTCACAAAGGAAAGAGACCAATCATGCAACCTCAAGCTTGGAAGCAACCTAGACCGGTTCAACAACGAAGATGGATTGAACCCACTTATCCACAAAGACATGGACGAGCTCCCATACGTGCACAAAGACAAGGTATGATTCCTTTTTTCATCCCTATTTGTCACTTTTGTGGTTGTGATGGTCATATTAGACCAAATTGCTTTCAATATATTAAAATGTGTAGAACACGAAGCATGATTGAAAAGAGAAAGAATAGAGCCAAGATGCATGTTCCTAGGAATGATAATTTTACTTTGCATGATCCTAGGACATCTAGAGCCCATGTACCAAAGACCACTAAGAAAGCTAAAATTGTTGCTAAGTGGATTAGAAAGAATGAAAATGTTTGCCATGTTGCACAAATAGCCTTGAAGGCAAATTCTTCTAATTTTTGGTATTTGGATAGTGGGTGCTCTAGGCACATGACGGGAAACAAGAGTTTCTTCGAGACTCTTGTTATGGAGGAAGGTGGAAATGTCACTTTTGGTGATGGATCCAAAAGAAATGTTGTAGGGAAAGGAACCATTTCCGTTCCCGGATTACCCTCCTTATCCAATGCTTTATTTGTTGATGGCTTGAAAGCCAATTTAATAAGCATTTCACATCTTAGTGATGAAGGATATTCCATCTTGTTTTCTAAAGATTATTGCTCTATCCTAAAACCCGATGGACAAACCTTGTTGAAGGGCATGAGATCTAGCGACAATTGTTATTGTCTTGAAGCTAGTATTGTATCTAATCATGTGTCCATGGATGAGCAAATTGAGTTGTGGCATGAAAGACTTGGCCACATGAACTTTAGGGATCTACGGACCCTTGGAAAGTTCAATTGTGTGCGTGGCCTCCCTAAGCTTGGGAAGAAAGCCAATGGTGTTTGTGGACCTTGCCAACAAGGAAAGCAAACTAAAAGCATACACAAAAAGGGTAAGTATCTCACCACCAAGGAGCCTATTGAGCTTCTCCACATGGACCTCATGGGTCCTATGCAAATCGAAAGTTTGGGTGGAAAGAGATACATTTTTGTATGTGTTGATGATTTCTCTAGGTTCACATGGACATATTTTCTTAGAGAAAAATCCGAAACTTTTGATAAGTTTAAAATGCTTTGTAATAAAATACAAAATGAAATGAACTCTAATATTAAAAGCATAAAACGGATTAAAAGTGACCATGGGAGGGAATTTGAGAATGCTACTTTTGAAACCTTTTGTAATGGTTTAGGCATCTCCCATGAGTTTTCGGCTCCTAGGACACCTCAACAAAATGGAGTTGTTGAGAGGAAAAATAGGGTCCTTCAAGAGATGGCCCGTGTGATGTTGCTTAGCAACAATGTCCCTAGGAACCTATGGGCCGAAGCCATCAATACGGCTTGCTATATAGGAAATAGAGTTTTTCTAAGGCTCGGTACTAGAAACACCTCCTATGAGTTATGGAAAGGCAAGAGGCCAAATGTTAGCTACTTCCACACTTTTGGAAGCAAATGCTACATTTTGAATGACCGTGATCAACTTGGCAAATTCGATGCTAAGAGTGATGAGGGTATTTTTATTGGCTATGCCTTGAATAGTAGAGCCTATAGAGTTTTCAATTTAAAGACTCTAAGTGTTATGAAATCATCCAATGTCGTATTTGATGACACTAGGCTCAAGTCTAATGATCATGAGGAGGAGGTTATTTTTAGTGATGTTTCTCCTTTGGAGAAGGTTGTGGTGTCTCCTAATGATGGGACATCTAATGTCAACAATGATGACACACAACCTATTGATAGAGTTCCTCTCTTGGACTCTAAAGAACCCGCTCCATGGGTTAGGAAACTCCATGATAAAGAAGATATCATTGGAGAGGTTAATGAGGGTGTTAGGACTAGACGTCAACTTACTAATCTTATTAGCTACACATGCTACACCTCTCAAATTGAACCCAAAAAGGTTGAAGAAGCCTTAAATGATGAATTTTGGGTTCTTGCCATGCAAGAAGAGCTAAACCAATTCGAAAGGAATGAGGTTTGGACTCTAGTTCCTAGGCCTAAGACCACTAATGTCATAGGCACTAAATGGATATTTAGGAACAAATCCGATGAGGATGGCAACATAGTGCGGAACAAGGCTAGACTTGTAGCACAAGGGTACTCTCAAATTGAGGGTATCGACTTTGAGGAGACATTTGCTCCCGTTGCCCGTTTAGAGTCTATTAGGCTTCTCTTGTCCATTACTTATGTGCACAAGTTCAAATTGCACCAAATGGATGTCAAGAGTGCTTTCCTCAATGGCTTCTTGCAAGAGGAAGTGTTTGTTGAACAACCCAAGGGGTTTATGGATGCTCACCACCCCAACCATGTCTATCGCCTCAAGAAGGCACTATATGGGTTGAAACAAGCACCGAGGGCTTGGTATGAGCGCCTCACTCAATTTCTTGTTGACAATAACTACACAAGAGGTAGTGTTGACAAGACACTATTCATCAAGAGAGACAATGATGAGCTTTTCATAGCTCAAATATATGTCGATGACATAGTGTTTGGCTCCACCAACAACACCAAGGTCCAACAATTTGTTGATGTTATGTCTCATGAATTTGAGATGAGTCTTGTTGGTGAGCTTAATTACTTCCTAGGTTTGCAAATTAGGCAACTAGATAATGGGAATTTCATAACCCAAGCCAAATATGCCAAAAACCTTGTGAAGAAGTTTGGTCTTGAAAAAGCCAAACATTGTGACACTCCTATGAGCACCACTTTGAAGCTAAGCAAGGATGCTAGCGGTAAAAGTGTGGACCAAACCTTATATCGTGGCATGATAGGGAGCTTGCTCTATTTGACCGCAAGTAGGCCCGATATATCATTTAGTGTAGGAGTTTGTTCTAGGTACCAATCCGATCCCAAGGAGTCCCATCTCTCTTCGGTTAAGAGAGTCATTCGCTTTGTGAATGAGACTTCCAACTATGGGATTTGGTACTCATTTGACACTAATCCTAGTCTTGTAGGATATAGTGATGCAGATTGGGCAGGAAATTGTGATGATAGGAAGAGCACATCGGGCGGTTGCTTCTTTCTAGGCAACAACTTGGTGTCTTGGTTTTGCAAGAAGTAAAACTCGATTTCCTTGTCCACGGCGGAAGCCGAGTACATAGCCGCGGGGAGTGGATGCACTCAACTTATATGGATGAAGCAAATGCTAGTTGATTACGGATTCAACCAAGATACTCTTACTCTCTTTTGTGATAACATGAGTGCCATTAATATTTCCAAGAATCCGGTGCAACATTCTAGAACTAAGCATATTGACATTCGCCATCACTTCATTAGAGAGCTTGTTGAAAATAAATGCATAGTACTTGAACATGTAGGTACTAATGATCAACTTGCGGACCTATTTACTAAACCCTTAGATGCTACTCGATTTAAAATTTTTAGTAGATCTATTGGGATATGTCTTGTGGAGTGATGTTCTATGATTGACCCCATATGGGGAACTCAAGCAAAGAGAGCTAGTTTGCATTCTTGTCACTTGCAAAAAATTTGAAATATCTTATGCCTCTTTTTTTAATTGCTTGAGTAAGCTTGGTTGCACATATGTATATATGTTTTCAATTCAATAAGTGTGAACCTTGCTTGTTTACAATCCATGTCATATTTATGTTCAAACATGCATTTTTGGACTAGGAGATGTATATAGGAAGTATGATTTGAATGACCTATGATTATCTCCATGACATGATGATTCTTTAATAACATGCTAATGTCAAATGAAAAAGCATGAAATTCATATAACATGCTCACATGAAAAGCATGAATTGATGATTGCATATTCTTCAAAATGCAAAACTTGTGTGAAAGCTTATGAGACTCAAAATGAATAAAGGATCTTGTATCCGTTCAAAGGAATTTATATTCCAAATGTCTCTCTTTCTTTATTGGTTGAACATGGCTACTATCATACGGATATCTTATCCGGAAAAATCAAAAAGGGTGCAAAGTTGCTCATGCCATGTTTCGCTTATAAAGTTGGATATAGTTGCTCTTATATTGAAATCAATGTATTCTATATCCTTGCTTTACTCATGACTTTGGTGAAATTGGTTTGAATTCCTATTAGAAACCTTTGTCATTTGCTTTGCCAAATACCATTGTATTTTGGACTTGAATGCTACATGTCTTGTATGCAAAGCATGTTTGATTCACACATTTTCTCTAAAATAAATCTCCTTGTTTCTCTCCGATTAATTGAGATGCATAAAGTAACTTATATTAATTATGCAAATCTTGCATGCTACTATCTCTCGTTACTATGAGTGACCCGATTGGGGACTACTCCTTTGCCTATATCATGACAAAAAGGGGGAGTAGTATATGGTAAGGGAAGATGCAAATTGGTGTTGCAATTGTGCATATTGGGGAGATAACACGTTGAGGGGGAGTAACCCTTTGAGGGGGAGCATTGCATTTATCATACATTGCATATATTTTGTAATGTTGTGCCTAAATTCTAAAAATGCAAATGCTTGTTTTGATATCACTTGATTAATCTCACATTTCACTTGTATTGGAAAATATAGAAATCTTATTTACAGGGCTTGATTATTCTATAAGAGATTGAAGACTTGAAGTTTTATTTTCTTATCTCTTTGTGTTGTAGAATATCATAGTTGTCCCGTAGTTTCTATTTCTTTGTGAGGAATCAATGTGAGTGGTGGTTTTGTCACGAAATAGCCAAAGGGGGAGATTGTAAGGTTCCCATTTGTTGATTGGCTCATTTCTTGGACAAACCACATGTTGGGGTTCTTTGTAAGGGTAGCCTAAGTATCGGTCTTATTGTTCGAAGCCCTTTGAAGACCTCGTGTTGATAAGCACCGAAGGTAAATTTCTTTGTGCTTACTTTTCTTTGAAGAGATTAGTTGCACACACACACTTAACATTCATTGCATATGTGTGCATTCTCTTCACTTGTCACATTTCACACTTGCACTTATTTATTATATTTTGTTGTGTGTAATTGTGTCCTGTTGTCGTGTAATTAGTTTCCCGATAACTTTCGGAAACGTCCGCGCATGCACTAGAATGTGCTTGGTTTAGCGCGAGGACCGCCTATGGAGAATGCCCTTGGCTTCTCCTTGGTTTTCACCTTTCTAGGTGATCGGCGGTTATGATCGGCGGCCTGGCCGCCGAATGAAACCGCCGTTTCAGTCCAGATTGGTCTGAAGCATTTATGCGGTTAAGATCAGCGGTCAAGACCACCGTTCGAAACCGCCGATTCAAGACCTGATTGATTTATCTCTTGGTCTAATTCGGCGGTTGAATCGGCGGTCACGAAACCGCCGTTCATACCTGATTGATTTTAATCTCTCTGGTTTGATTCGGCGGTTTGGATCGGCGGTCATGAAACCGCCGAATTAACCGCCGTTTATGCTCTGTTCTTCACGAGCTCAATTCGACGGTCATGATCGGCGGCCTGGCCGCCGATTGAAACCGCTGATCGGCGCGTTTCTTTGAAACTTACTTAAATGACCACACTTTGATTTGGCCCTCTATATATATGCCATTTTGTCTTTAGGTCAATTAAGAGAGTTCATATTCAGAATTCATACTTAGGATATTTTTCAAAGAGAAGAAAAATTCCAAGAACTCATTTTTTATTACTCAAACACTTTTTCATGATCATCAATCATCATCTAGCATCATCCTTGATCTTTTAGATGTCATCTTGCATGGATTCTTCATCATACTTTGCTTGGTAAGCTTTTCACTAATATCTTACATATTTTGTGTTTCTCTTAGCTAGCAATCTCAATTAATTACTTGTATGTTATTTTATATACTTTGAATACAAGTTTGAAATTAGTATGATGTATGTTTGAGAAGTTGTTTTGTGATAGCTAATTAAGTTTTGTGCTTAATCTTGATTAGCTAAACTATTTGACATGTCATTTAGTTTTGATATCTAGGATTGTTCTAATTACATATTAATCATCTTAGATAAGCATATAGGGTTTCCCTTGCTCTATGTTGCATTTGGATATTCATATATTCACTTAGGGTTGTTATTCTCTTCATAGAGAAAGTAAGTCTTGTGTGTAGCATCCGGGATTAGGTTGCTTAGATCGCAAGCAAATTGGACTAGGTTCACTCATACCGGGATTAGGTAGGTGTATGATTACTTCCGGGATTAGGTTGTAATTGTTTACACATTTAGTGGATTCGAGGTTCGAGTGTGGCTTACTTACTAGCCCGTGGTTTTTCCCGTGAGGGTTTCCACATAAAAATCAAGTGTTATTTAATTTCTGCATTTTATACTTGATTTATTGCTTTATCTATTTAGGGGTAATTTCGTAATTTTGACTAACACGAAAAATTAGGTAAAAAACTTAAAATCTATTCACCCCCCCCCCTCTAGATAATTTATACACACCGTGCTATAATTTGTTTCACATCTTCATGCTAGGGTTTCAGACTTCATTTGGGATGGTAGATGGGTTTTGGAAGATCATTTTCGTGCTAGATTCCCGGATCTTTGTTTTCGAATTGAGAAAATTGTTATTTCTCTTGTGACTGATTATTTAGAGTGGCCTCATTCTAGGGACGGGAGGGTTTCTTGTAAGGCGGCTTATTCTAGGATGTTTCATGATATTCCTTAAGTCTCATGGTGGAGGAATGTTTGGTATTGCTATATCCCTTCTTCCCATTCTGTCCTATCATGGCGTTTTCTTCTTAATAGATTACCCATCGAAGACCGTTTCTGCAGGTCCAGTTTTCAATTAGCCTTCAGATGTAGTGTTTGTTGCGCTAGCTTAGAGATTGTGGACCATCTTTTTCTTAAGTGCCCTTTTGTTGCTGCTCTTTGGGAGGCGGTTTTTTTTGCTTTTCAGAAGCATGTCTCCGCTGACACTTGGGGCTCTTTTTTCTGTCAGGCCATGTCTGTTTCTTTCAGTGATCAGATTAAGATTTTGTGGAAAACTGCCATTCATGTTGTGGTTTGGAGTGAGTGGTATTCCTATAATCAATGAATTTTTGATGGGAAGTCTGTTGATTTCAGGGTTGCTCTATCTCTTATTTAGCGATCGGTCTACGATACGAACCGTTTGGGGATTGGCTGTATGCGTAACTGTGTTGATGATTTGCTGATTCTCCATCGGTTTGGCCTCAGTGGTCTTCTTGGCAAGGCTCCGGTTATCAAGAGTGTTGTCTGGTCACCTCCAGCTCTAGGGTGGATCAAGGTTAACACAGATGGAGCTGCTTTAGGTTCTCCAGATGTGGGGGTTGTGGGGGTGTTTTTCGGACTTGCAGAACTTTTGTTAAAGCCTATTTTGCGGTCCCCCTTGGTCAGGTTTTTGCTTTTGAGGCTAAGCTCCTTGCCGCTTCTTTAGCCAACAGTTATGCATGGAAGTTGGGTTGGCATAGGATCTGGCTCGAGAGTGACTCTTCTTATGTGGTTCATCTTCTTTCTGATAGGTCTGACAAGGTTACCTTGTGTGTTCGTCAACCTTGGCAGCGTTGTATTTATCAGATCTCACATATGGAGTTCCAGGTTTCTCACATCTTCAAGGAAGGTAACCAGGTGGCGGATGCTCTCTCTAAGCACGCTTTGGGTGTTCCTTCTGATTTATGGTGGTCTTCCACTCCTTCGTACTATTCTCGATTAGTTGGTAAATGATTGTATGTGTAGAGAATCCTTCAGGTTTTCCTAGTTTTGTTTTTTCTTGTTTGGCCTGCGTGCCTTTGGGTTTTTTGGGGCTGTGCCCTCTGTTTTGTTGTGTTTTTTCAGATTCTTTTATTTCTTTTTTCCTTTATTTATATATTTATAGATTCTGTCTAGGGGTTTTTCAGTATATGATCTCTTGTGATGCTTTTCCCCCCATAGGTCAGTCCAATTTTTTTTAAAAACAATTACCTTATAATAATTTCGAACTAATTTAAATAAATAAATGTTTAAATATCAAACTAGTACAATATAAATATATAGCAAAATCATATTAACAACCTAAGAAAATAGCAAATATAAAAAAAAAAAAATTGACAAATTTAAAATATTTATTAATTTGTAATCTCGTATGGTAAGAATAAAATTGTTTAGTTTTTTTTTTTTTTTTTTTTTTTTTTGTTGAAATATTGTATTAATTCGGATTTTTTGGGAGGGAGGACTCGGACTCATGACTTCATGGCGTATGTGTGAGAGTATATCATTTGACTAATCTTATATTTTAAGATTAACAAGGGGGTCCACATATTTTAAAGCCCTGTTCGGCACGCAGGATTGGCTTGGGATTGGATAATTTTAGTCCTTATCCTATTTGGTGATATTTTAGAACATGAGATTGGTAATCCCAAAAGCAAATTAGTCTCATGATCATGGGACAAAATAAACCCACCTCTCCCCTTCTCTTTAGTTATTCTAAAATTATTTTTACGCATGGACCCCACTTATTTCATTAATCTCTCTTTTACTTCACCAATCCTACCTAGGCACCACTTATATATAAATTCAATTTATATATAATAAGTTTTAATTTATAAATTTTATTGTCATAAAAATTATATCATTAAAAAGGCTTTATCTAGATCTTTAAAATAAGACTAATATTGAATATTTATTAATAATAATTTTATTTAGTAATTTTTCATATATCAAAATTTACTTATTATTTTTTTAAGTATTACATAAATTTAGGGCTTTACAAAATGCACTAGTTTCATATTCTTACCATACTTTATATTATTGGCATATTAATAATTATAAGTTAGCAATAAAATAAAGATGAAACATAGTCATATTAAAACTTCCAAATGAAAAATACAATAACATAGACATATTAAAATAATGATAGCAAAAAGAAAAAAAATAACAAAAAACTTAAATAATAGTAACATAACATAATTATTATTTTGGAACATGGTATTGTTTTACAAATGCACTAGTTTACACGTGAAACTAGTATGATTTTATAAATACACTAGTTTCATACACTTGAAACTAGTATCGTTTAAATACTTCACTCAAAACAAGTTTGCATTTGGTTTCTTTAAAAGAAAATTGAATCATAAATCATTATTGTCTGAGTTAAAAAAAAAAAAAAAAATTGTACTTGAATATAATTGTAATTCATTTTCTTCATAATATAATATTTTCCACATAAGTTCAATTAGTTGAAAATTGTTAGATTGTAACAATTAGGTAGAAAATTAAAATATTATTAAAATAATATTTATTAAAATTTAGTTGAAGAATAAAATCATATAAAAATAATTTATTGAAGAAAGTAAAAAATAATAATGAAAATATAAATTATTCATCATATTATTTTTAATCCAATTCTAAATCATTCCAAACAAAAGATTTGACTATTTTAGTCAAATCCCATGTTACACCAAACAATAGACAATGTTATATTTAATCATATCCAATCCGGTCCAATTCAATCCCGCACACCAAACAGGACCTAATGGTTATATAATATATTATCCGGTTAAAGTCAACACCCTTGGATAGTTGAAACTTGAATGATAGTTTTCTATACAAGTATAAAATTTATTCATCGGCTCAAGAAAGACCCACACTGGGCCAAAACCCCCAACAAAAAGAAAAGCACATTAAGATATATATTCATAATAGTATTTTTAATAAATAAATTTAAGAATAACTAAGCTTGTAGGGTCCTATCCCTATAATATCTTATTTGTCTCCTTTAATATATATATATATTTTAATTTAATAACTCATAGAATGAAATTTCAACATACAAGTTAGGCCCCAAGGCTACCAGAGAAGAGTGGAAGCAAAATCCTGCTAACAAAACTTCATATTGTAGACGGAAAATGAGATTGGCTGATTGATTCCCTCCTTCCTGAGATTTTGAGTTCAAGACATGTTTTCTTCTTCGACTCCCAAATTTATAACATTTCAAGAAAGAAGATGAAAAAGTCATGCATGAGTCGGTAAAAATGTGTTAAGAAAAAACATCATTAATGATCATTTACACATAACAAAATACCTTAAAACAGGAATTTTATATACAATTCTTCTGTATACTAAGGGTAAGGATGGTCTGAAGCATATACCTGCAAGAAATCGGGCCGGATCGGACTGAACTAATTCGATAGCTCCTGCATAGATTATGATCTAAGAAACTATCAAAAACTTATACATATAAAACTGCACTATTTTCTGGTTTAATGTTTTGCTTCTTTGTGTTCAAATACCTTAGTTTTTACTAAAAATCAGGCAATTATAAAAATGGTTACTTATATAAATTAAAGTAGGATTAATCACATCGAATCATCAGTCCAAATCCCTGAATTCAAATCGAAATCACTCCCCCAGCAGACCATCAACCTTAGAAACATTTCACGTATACAGTTACATTAATTAGATGATTAATTTGAAGAACATCAAATCTGTATATACATACAATGATAATAATTCTCTAGTGAGGACAATCCTAAAATAACAAAACCATCTCTGTAAAGTTACAGAACCAGTCATGTAACGTCACAAAACTAAAGTCGTGAAATATTTCTTCAAGACCGTCGTCGTGAAATATTTCTTCAAGACCGTCATGACAAGAGAAGCACTTCATACAATGACAATTAATGGCAATACCTTGTAACAAAGTCAGGCATGTACAGGTATAGAGGAAGAGCTAATAGAAACACAGCCTTTCAAGCGTTCAAGTATGACATTGCGGCTGACAAGTCCTGAGTGAGAAGTAAGAGGAAGGCCTTCCTTGACACACTCATCATACTTCTCTAGAGCCGATACTATGTCCGAAAAATCCGGACGCTTCGACGGATTCGCCGCCCAGCACCGCTTTATAAGGTGTGCAAGCACCGGCTGACAACTAGCCGGCAGTGGTGGCCGCTCATTCTGTCACATAATAAGAGAAGTAATGTGAAACAAAGATATCTTGCTCTCCAAGTAATTTGGAGCGAAAATTTACAAGTTAACATGATAAACAAGTCCAATCCACGACTCAAAGTTGCTCCAAATGAATGATTTTTTATTAATGATAATCAATCGATTCCACTAGAAGTTAGGATTCCTAAATTGACTAAAACACGAAAATCTCAAAAGTTAGTTATGTAATTTACCTTCTCAGCCACAGCAAATGCAGCCTGCACAGGGGTCATTCCTTGGAAAGGAAGCAAAGCTGTGGTGAGCTCCCACAAGACAATTCCGAAACTATAAACATCAACTTTCCGTGTATAAGGTTTCTCTTTAATCATCTCGGGTGCCATCCATCGGTATGTTCCCATGTTCCCTTTGGTTTCCCGGCACTGTGTTTCGAGGCAGGAGGTCCCGAAATCAGCCACCTTGACCCGCATATCATCATTGAGAAGCAGATTATTTGATTTGAGGTCTCTGTGAATCACCCCTTGTGAGTGAAGATACTCCATCCCTCTGGAGATATCAAGAGCCAACCTCAGTATTGTCTCTGTTGAAAGTGAGTATGGCTCTTTCTTGTTCAGGTACATCCTCAGTGTTCCTTGTGACATGTACTCTGTGATTATACAATACACAGGAGGCTTTTTACAAGCTGCAATAAACTGTAAAAGAAATTGCTTCAGTCATCTAACCATAACAATAAACCTCTCATTTGGTCAAGTTATTCATTAATATTTCTCTAGTGCAGGAATTCTGTAACTTAACAAAACTAAGTTGTTTTTTTAGGACCGCCCTAACCAGAGAAACACAAACACCCGTAAATGGTTATTTCTTGGCTTACTATCTTGTCTAAAATATTCTTTTAATATGCATGAAAGAAAAAGTCCCAACTAAATTGTTCATCTAATGTGGACTTCAACATTTGAACAATCATCAAATTCTGAATTTTTTAAAAATCAGATTCCATGATGATTAAAATCCAGACGTCTGCACTAGAGATTTTCTAAAAGTCAGATTATGCGATGATTACAATCCAAACATCTGTGTAAGTGAATATAAAGTGGTGTAAACAGGAAAATTAATAGTATTATACAATGATTTAGTATGGCAAGAAGATCAAACCGAATATGATTCTAAAAGTTAATTGCATCACTAGAGAGACAACTCTGCCTAATAAACAAGCATGGCAGCTACCAAGCACTGTCACTATTTTCAAAAATAGAAATGAAATAACAATAAGCCAAACAACAATGAAAACACTTTTGTTTTTGCTTTCCTGATGATCTCTTTCTTCTTAGATAAATAAATAAATAAATAAAAAATAAAAACCTAACCTGCACAATATTTGGATGCAGGAGACGTGAAAGCAAAGCAACTTCAGACTTGAACTGCTGTTCAAGTTTGACTCTGGTCTCCTCGTTCTGGTTTGGAATTCTGACCATTTTCACAGCAACAGCTCTCTGCTTGTAAATTCCACGATATATCCTACTGTGAGCGCCTGAAGCGAACTTGTTGCCGATAAACAGCTGCGAGAGATCAGCCGTCCACTCCTCTTGATCCTCCTTTGACACTTCCCATGTCTCCACATTCTCCGAGTCCAAAATCATCGACCATGACTCCAAACTGTCAAATCTTTTCTTCTCCAGGTTCTCCATGTCCGAATTCATCTGGGTTTTTGATGATGAAGGCATTGACATTGATTTGCTCTTCGGTTTTCGAAGACGAAATCCGTTGAA
Organism: Acer yangbiense; assembly: GCA_008009225.1. NCBI lineage: Eukaryota > Viridiplantae > Streptophyta > Magnoliopsida > Sapindales > Sapindaceae > Acer > Acer yangbiense. The sequence continues at coordinate 29,345,413 of CM017762.1, read as the reverse complement.
ACATGAGGTCGCCATCGTAGCTCTACTCTATATGATGCTTATTTATTTATTTTTGTATGTTATAAGTTATAACAATAACGAAAAGTTTTTAATATGTAAATAATATCAAAACAAACAATCAAAAGGAGTTCTCCTCCTGAAAGTGTGAATTGATTTTAGAAAGTGCATGAACTGATTCAAAAACATGGGTTCTGTAGAGAAATGAAAAACAGAGATGGGTTTTCATGAATCTTATAAAAATCAAAATCAAAGTGACAAAAATCAAAGTAAACCCAGATAGTTTTCTGGAGCAAAAACCAGAGACATCTCTTAGTTTATTATTATTATTATTATTATTTTGTTTCTTCAAAACAGAGATGAAAACAGAGGATGTTCTACAAAAAAAACAAAAAGAAAACAATAGAGATAGAAAAGCATGATGGATTGAAAAATGAAGATGAAAATGTGGATAGAGAAAGAGAAAGAGTAGTAGAATTCACGGCTTTGCTCTTCGGTTTGGTTTGGGAGCAGAAAAAGATGAATTCGAGAAATCAGGGGTGTCTCGTGAATTCTGGGTCTAAAAAACCAAAGACTTTGTCTTTTAAGAGAGAGAAACAAAGGAGGGACTGACTGAGGGAGCTTCTTTTCTCTTTCTCTCGACCGTATCCGTATCCAACTCTTCTCTTCCCTTTTTTTTCCACCATTAATGCTCTCTCTCTCTCTCTCTCCATTAGTTAGTGGCCACAGTAACACATTTAAGCTTTCATTTTCCATTTCATTTTTTTTTTTTTTTTTTTTTTTTAAGTATTACAAGGAGAGTGGTGCTATAGGCACTTCGATTACTAACTATTTATATCCCACTTTTTAAGTTATTTAATATTTTTTTTTCTTTATAGAATTACCTAAAGAGATATACATTTTTATTAAAAAAATCTTGTGCAAAGTAAAATTAATAAAACCCCACTTTCTTTATTTCAAAACCCTAATGATAAAAGCTTTAATGACATAAATTATTTCAACGTTTACTATTTTTATTTATATATATTTTTTTAGATCTCGATCTCATGTTTCCCATATTTAGTATTTATTAATTTATTACTATTTTTGTTTATATTTTCTTTCGGATCTCGATCTCATGTTTACCATGTTTAGTATTTATTGATTTTATTGTTTCACATGTTTATTTTATTTTTCTTCTCAAATTCTAGATCTATGTTTGCTATTTTTTTTTTCTTGGTTTATTTTATTTCAAATCTTCCAGATATATTATAATTTGTATCAATTCTTTTATAAATTTTATTTTGATCTTCATGAAACAAATATTATAGCGTGTCTAAACAACCTAAAGGGGGAGTGAATGGGTTGTTAATCGATTATTACCAATTTTTAGATTAGTTAATGTTAACATATAAAAACTCAAACACACAACAATAAAAATCAAGTTAAATTACGGAAATATAAAGAACACTTGATTTTTACATGGAAACCTTTAACAAGAAAAAACCACGAGCTATTTTGCTAACCACACACGGTCCTCAAATCCACTACTTGTAATTGTGTTTACAACCTAAATTGACCTTAACTATTCTCAGTCACTAACCCACCATTACTACCCTGCGGGCCTTTAATAGTGATCTTAGACCAAAATGCTTGTGCACTACACCACCGTAGTCACAAGACTTAATTCTCAATGAAGAGATCAACAACATATGTGAATATATGATGATATTCAAAATGCAAATAATGATAGGCTACACTAAATGCTTATCTAGGAATTTAAGATGTCAATATGAACAATCCTAGATATTATGATGTCTAAATGAATGCTCATAAAGACCTAAATAGATATAGTTATGAAAACCTAAAATCTAGTTATTAAACAAAAGTTAATCAACATAAGTTGTCATTAAACATGGCAAGGACAATTAATGCAATCAAGAAATGCAATCAATGAGTCCTAATCAACAATGTCTAAATGCAAAGCATAGAAACTTAGCTAGAGGGCAAAATGGTCCTAAATGCTAGCTATAGAGCATTTCCATGGGGTAGAACCTCCTCAGGGAATATAAGGTTTTCATGAGGCTGATCTTCATGCCAAAATTCTCGGGAAAATGAAAGCGTCATCCAAAGAAAAACTAAACTCAACCAACATTCAATGTCTTAAACATGTTAGAAACAACATTTAAGAAAAGAGAAATGCATTTAATTAACAAATAAATTCTAAATCTAGGCAAACATATCATAAGAATAAACAAAAGATTTTAGGATATGTAGAAATTACCTAGTCAAAGAAAACAAGAAAACTCATGCTTGGATGATGCTAGGATGATGCTAAATGCTCATGGGAAAGTGTTTGGTTGAGTAAAGGTGAGTTCTTAGGAGCCACTCCCTCGAGGATATGGCTTTATCTCATTAAGTTTAGTTTTTGAGCTCTCAAAAACGAGCTAGGAAGAAGAAGATGAATATATATGAAGCCCTAGCAATGCTATGTCGTTTTGATTAAAAATAAAAAAACAGGGCGTTTCCGCGGTACGTTTCGCAGTACACTTTGACAAGCGTACCGCGGAATTACACGGGGACACCTCTGCCAACATTTGCGATACAATTTCGTGGTTCGCTTCGATGAGCGTACTGCGAAAACACACTAGATAGTTTCGCGGTTGGCAACATACGCGGTTCGCAGTCACAATGGGCACGATAGGCTTTGACAAAGCGTACCACAGAAATTCAAACGCATTGAATTTCCAAGGGCAATTTGGTCCAATAACCATGAACCAAACCCCTATAGCCCAGGACCAAATCAAGAGAAGAAAGGGACCTTCTCAAGTGGTCAACCATTGCGCTAAGACAAGCACATCAATGCGCATGCACGGACGTTTCCGATCACATAACAGAAAACGAATTACACCGCACTTAAGACTAACATAAAGTGCAAGTGTGGTTGTGAGAGGAATGCAAACATAAACAATGAGGTACAAATGCATGTCAATTACAAATGCATGAAGTGTGTGTGTGCACCCTAATCTCTTCAAGAATAAAGTCAAGTGATTTACCTTTCGCTCTTGCTCTTGAAGACACGGAGATGCTTGGAAGCTTGTCATCGAGGACCTAAGCTACCTATTAACAAAATCATCCCCAAATGTGGTTTGTCAACGAAATAAATCAATCAAAATATAAGGAACTTACACTTCCAAAGTTAGTTTAATGCTATTTAATAAAATAATAATAATAATAATTATTATTATTATTATTATAAACAACAACAACAAAATCACACCAAGAAAACCTAATCTCTAACAAAACGAAACCACACCAAAACTCTAACCTAATCGCTAAAAAAAAAAAAATCATCAGATGATTAATATCACACTCACAATCTACCACTAACAATCCAATCAACTACAGAAAAAAAAAATCGAATCTAATAAAGATGGTTTTACCATGAAATAAGAAGAAAAAACAAGTCCTACGAATGGATGTGAGAAAACTATATATAAAGATTAAAGATGAAGTGTATTAAGTTTGAAAAATAAGTAAAAGGGTAGTCCTGGAAATAAATCAAAAAAATTAATAAAACCATTTGTAAGGATTCCCATATATTGATTGGCTCATTTCGTGGACAAACCACATGTTGGGGTTGATTGTGTAAGGGTAGTTTAGGTGATTGATCTTCAAGCTCGAAGGCCCTTTCAAGACCTCAAGGGACAACCACGCCAAAGGTATAATTTCTAGTGCTTAATTTTTCTTTGAAGAGATTTAGTTAGCACACACACACTTAGCATACTTGATCTTGTGTGCATACTCTTCACATGTCACTTTACACACTAGCACTTTGTTTGATATCTTGTTGTGTGTATATGTGCTTAGTAATTCGTTTTCCGATAGTGTTCGGAAACGTCCGCACATGCACTAGAATGTGCTTGGTTTTACGCGAAGACCGCCCACAGAGAATGCTCTTGGCTTCTCTTTGGTTTTCACCTCTGTTGATGATAGACGGTTATGATCGGCGGCCTAGTTGCTGAATGAAACCGCGGTTTACATCCAGAAGTGTCTGGAGCAATTCTGCAGTCACGATCGGCGGTCACAACCGCCGTTCAAAACCGCCGTTCATACCTGATCGATTTAATATCACGAAATCGCCGAATGAAACCGCCTTTATTCCCCTGTTCTTCTCGGGTTCAATTCGGCGGTTATGATCGGCGGCCTGGCCGCCGATTGAAACCGCCGATCGGTGCGTTTCAGGGGCAAACTTGTCTTTTCACATGCCCAATTCTTGATGTCTATAAATATCTTACTTTCTCATTCTCTGATTAAGTTTTTTGAGTCTTTAGAACCCTAAACTTCAAAGAGAGATTTTTGAGAAAAAAATAAAATCAAGAACTCACCTTTAAACACTCAAATCAAATCTTTTTTGCATCAAAGTTCATCTTGCATTCATCCATGATTGGGTTTGCATCATCACAACATGCTTGGTAAGATTTTGATTAATTTCATCTTATTTTAGTATTTTACTATCAAGCATATTCTCTTTTAATTTACTTGTATGTTTTTGATCATATGATAAATACAAGAATAGAGAATTAATTGTGATAAATTGATTGAGTGTTGTTTTGTGATAGCTAATTAGGTGTTTAATTAATCTTGATTAGCTAAGCTATTTGACATGTCATTTAGCAATTGATATCTAGGGTTGATTTAAATTGATTATATCATCATCCTAGATAAGCATCTAAGGTTACCTAGCTTTGTTTGTTATTTGAATATTTATACATATTCACATAGGTTACATAATCTCTTCATAGAGAATTAAGTCTTGAGGCTAAGATTGCTTAGGCTTCAAGCAATTAGGACTAGAGCCACTTTTAAAGGCATGAGTGGTAGAAGTGGGGGGTTATTGACCGGAGTGTTAGACGAGGTCTACATAAGTTGTAAACTCCATTTCGATTAGTGGATTTCGAGGTCCGAGTGTGGCGCACTAAACAGCTCGTGGTTTTTCCCAGTGGTTGGGTTTCCACGTATACATCAAGTGTTATTTAAATTCCGCATTATATTACACTTGCTTGTATTTTTGACTAGTATGGGCATTTTCGTAAAATTGACTTGCATGCAAAATTGGATAATAATAGTTAAAATCTATTCACCCCCCTCTAGATATATTTATCATACACACCGAGCGTTTATTGTATTACTTTCACCATTTAATTTTATATAATTAAATCAAAATTTTAAAAAGTGATGCATAAATAGTTCGGTAGTAGGGGTGCCAATAGTGCAACTCTATATTAAAATAGAATACCTATTAATTATATGGTTATTTGGTGCTATTTCCTCTTTTTTAAAATTACAAATATCTAGAAATAAATGCTTTTACATATATACCCTTCTAAATATTATTTGTTATATATTTACATTTGAATATAGCAAGAAATTTAATAATTCTAAAACTAAATTATTTAGTTATTAATACAATTTCAAATTTATATAAATAATTAAAAAATCAAATAATTTAATTTAAAATTTTTTTTTTTTCATGATTAATGAAAGAATTCAACTATAAAAAACTATGACAAAATAATATATATGAACAATTCGATAAAAGGTAAAATTTTGTATCATGCAAATGTGGAAATGAGTTATTATTTTGAGCTTCTTGAGTTGATAATATTAAAATTTTATTTAGTTTTGAGTTAAATCTACAGTGGAATGCAGTTTCTAAAATTAAGCAAAATATTTTTAGGTGTCGGATTCTTCTAAGTCATGAGTTAGTTTCCACTGTAACTTAAAAAATAAATAAATTATACATGATACTGTAAAGTACTTTAAATTATCATAAAGAGTGAAATTTAGAGACTAGCTTATTCAAGTATGATACTCGTAGTTCTTTTAATGAGAAGTTTAGAAGAAAGCATGTTTTTATTTTATTTTTATTTTTATTTTTTATTATTATTATTTTTTTATATAGAAAACATAACAGCAATACAGACTAGAATAAACAGTGGCAAAGGTAGTGGAGAAAAATTCGTCTTAAATTTTTTAGGGGACTTTCCCTTTGGTGATTATCCTCGAAATGTAATTTTCAGGACAGGTAAAAGAGGTGTACTCAAACTTAAAATAAAATTAATAAAACTAATTATCAAATTATGAAAAGAAAAAAAAAAAAAATCCTACTGGAATATACTAGGAAATCAAAAACTATATTTCAATGGAGTTGTTTGAGTTTTGGAGCAACTAGGTTTTATGATGCTAAAGTTTTTTACGGTGATAAGAAAAAAAATGTATTAATACGGTTAGGGTTTAGATAGAAAACAACATTAGAAATAAGTTGGATTAGTGAGGATGTTTTGGAAGTAAAAAAATTCTTTTAAATTCCAGTAGTTATTTGTTAAGTGAAAAGTGAAAATTTTCACTTTTATAAACAAGTGATTTTATAGGTTCTTTAAATGATTTTATCACTTAAAAAATCAAACAAAATAACTAAATGAAGCACATTAAGGGGTCGTTTGTTTTTCTATTTGAAGACTGAATAGTCATGAATTTTTCTGAAGACTGAATAGAGACTGAAATCTAAACTTGAAAGACATGTTTATTTTTTTTCCTCACATCTGAATGTATTATCAACACGTTTGTTTTTTAAAAGTAAAATTGTCTGAAAATAAATAATTTTACATTTATACCCATATTAAACAATTATACATATAATATGGAATAAAAACAATTCAAAAATAATAATTATACAGAACACATATGATCACGATCTTCTTCTTCGATTTCAAACAAACTTCATTATTACTAAGAAAAGAAAAAGGTTTTTTTTTTTTTTTTTTATTTAAAAAAAAAAAAAAAAAAAAGGGGCACCAGTAAAACTCACACAAAACACTCTAATATATATATATATATACAACACTCTAATATCATAATAAAGTATTGATATTAAATACCGATATGAGAAGTAATTATGGTTCTTTTTTATTTTTAAAGCTAATTAAAATAATTAATATATTAAAATAAAGATTTCTGAAACAACTTATAGGTGTGTATAATATTATCAAGAGGGGGGGGGGGGGGGGGGGGGGGGGGGGGGGTGAATAGATTTTAACCGGTTTTACCCAATTTTTGTGTATGGTCAAGATTACGAAAATGCCCCTAACTAGTCAATATATATAACAAGTGTAATATGTGCGGAATTTAAATAACACTTTATATTTACGGGGAAACCCTCACGAGAAAAACCACGGGCTAGTAAGTGCACCACACTCGAACCTCGAATCCACTAAATGTGATAAAGATTACAACCTAATCCCGGTATATAATCACATACATACCTAATCCCGGTATAAGTGAACCTAATAAATGTGATAAAGATTACAACCTAATCCCGGTATATAATTACACACATACCTAATCCCGGTATAAGTGAACCTAGTCCAATTGCTTGTGATTTACGCAACCTAATCCCGGAAGCTACACAGGTCTTATTTCTCAATGAATAGATAATACAACCTAAGTGAATATATGAAATACTCAAAAATGCAACAAGAGCTAGGTAACCCTATATGCTTATCTAGGATGATGATATAACAATAAATACAATCTTAGATATCAAGAGCTAAATGAAATGTCAAAAGGTTTAGCTAAACATAGATTATGAAAACCTAGATAGCTATCACAATACAATTCTCAAACAATCAATACACTAATCTCAAACTTATATCTAAGATATATATGAATTACATACAAGTGATAAATGAGATTGCTTGCAAAGAAAGACACAAAATATGTAAGATATAAGTGAAAAACTTACCAAGCAAAGTGTGTTGAAAAATCCATTTAAAATGATATCTAGATGATCAAGGATGATGCTAGATGATGATTGATAATCATGGAAAGGTGTTTGAATAAACAAAGGTGGGTTCTTTAGTGAAATTTTTCTCTTGGAATAATATGCTAAGTAAAAATGTGATTTTGAACTCTCTGACTCGACCTAGAATGAAATAGGCATTTATATAATGTGTCAAATTGAAGTAACAACGTTTTGAAAAGTTGACAAAAAATATGCCTTGACCGCCATTCACCCGCTCTACGTAGAGCGGGTGTACAGCGGCCCACCTGGGAAATGAAGAACAATGTTCTTCATGACCGCCCTACATAGGGCAGAATCTAAGCGACCTAAGGGCGGTTGCTCTCGGGTTAAGAGAGTTGCCCTTCACCCGCTCTTCGTAGAGCGGATTTAGGGCGAACCAAAAGTTGATAAAAAATCAACCAGTGGCACCGCTGTTCACCCGCCCTACGTAGAGCGGGTGTATAACGGGTAAGAGCAAATTTGCTCTGAGCCCTTTTTGGGCGCTGTTCGTAGAGCGCATGTAAGGCGGGTGAACAACACCCATACTTACACAATGCATCTTAGTTCTAATCATGACATGACATTTGAACCACTAGATGCAATCAACAAAATATGCAAGAAGAGATATTATATAAACATGAATGCACACATATAAAGACATATAAAATACACAAAGTATGGATATGCATGGAATGTGTATGTGTGCAACTACATCTCTTCAAAGCAAAGCAAGCACTTAGAAATTTACTTTTGGTGCTTCTTCTCTTGAGGTCTTGAGAGCCTAAGCTACCCTTACAATAACCCCAAATGTGGTTTGTCCACGAAATAAACCAATCAATAAACTAAGACCTTACAATCTCCCCCTTTGGCTATTTCGTGACAAAACCACCTACTCACATAGGTCCTTACAACATAAATGAAGCTACGGGATAGCAATGATATTCTACATTACAAAGAGATAAAAAAAATAAAACTTCAAGTCTTCAATCTCTTGTAGAGTTATCATCCTTCAAAACAAAAAATTACACTTCCAAAGCAAGTGTATGTGAGATGATCATGTGAAGTTTAAAACAAGCATTTGCATTTAAGAAATTAAGTACAACTTCATGCAATGTATGTGAATGCAATGCTCCCCCTCATTGGGTTACTCCCCCTCAATATGTAATCTCCCCAACATATACATTTGCTACTTACAATTAGCAACACCCATTACCACTTCTACTCCCCCTTTTTGTCATGATATAGGCAAATGAGTAGTCCCCAACTGGGTCACTCTTAGCAAAGAGAGATAGTAGCATACAAGATATTTGCATCATCATATAAGTCACTTTATGCATCTCAATTAATTGGAGAGAAACAAGGAGATTTATTTAATGAAAATGTGTGAATCAAAAATGTTTTGCATACAAGACATGTAACATTCAAGTCCAAAATACAATGGTATTTGACAAAGCAAATGACAAAGGTTTCTAATAAGAATTCAAACCAATTTCACCATTATCATGAGTAAAGCAAGAATATAGAGATTTCATTGATTTTAATTTGAGAGCAACTATATCCAACTTTATAAGCGAAACACGGCATGAGCGACTTTGCACCCTTTTTGATTTTTCCGGGTGAGATACCCGTATAATAGTAGCCATGTTCAACTAATAAAGAGATAGAGACATTTGGATTGTAAAATACTTTGAACGGATATAAGATCCTTTAATCATTTAAGTCTCATAAGCTTTTCACACACGTTTTGCATTTATATATTGCAATCATCAATTCATGCTTTTTCATTTGAGCATGTTATTTAGAATTTCATGCCTTTTCATTTGACATTAGCATGTTATAAAAGAATCATCATGTTATGGAGATAACTATAGGTCATTCTAAATGTACTTCCTATATAGATCTCCTAGTCCAAAAATGCATGATTGAACATAAATATGACATGGATTGTAAACAAGCAAGATTCACACTTATTGAATTGAAAACATATATACATATGTGCAACCAAGCTTACTCAAGCAATTAAAAGAAGAAGCATAAGATATTTCAAATTTTTGCAAGTGATAAGTATGCAAAATAGCTCTTTTTGCTTGAGTTCCCCATATGGGGTCAATAACCAAAACACATCACTCCACAAGACATATCCCAATAGATCTACTAAGTGTTTTAAATCGAATAATATCTAAGGGTTTAGTAAATAAGTCCGAAAGTTGATCATTAGTACCTACATGTTTAAGTACTATTCATTTATTTTCAACAAGCTCTCTAATGAAATGATGGCGGATGTCAATATGCTTAGTCTTAGAGTGTTGTATCAGATTCTTGGAAATATTAGTAGCGCTCATATTATCACAAAAGAGGGTGAGTGTACCTTGGTTAAATCCATAGTCGACTAGCATTTGCTTTATCTATAGGAGTTGTATGCATCCACTCCCCGCGGCTATGTACTCAACATCGACCGTGGACAAGGAAATTGAGTTTTGCTTCTTGCAAAACCAAGACACCAAGTTGTTGCCTAGGAAGAAGAAACCGGCCGATGTGCTTTTTCTATCATCACAATTTCCTGCCCAATCCGCATCACTAAAGCCTACAAGACTAGCATTAGTGTCAAAAAAGTACCAAATCCCATAGTTGGATGTCTCATTCACATAGCAAATGATTCTTAACCGAAGAGAGATGGGACTCCTTAGGATCCGATTGGTACCTAGCACACACACCCACACTAAATGATATATCGGGCCTACTTGCGGTCAAATAAAGCAAACTTCCAATCATGCCCCGATATAAAGTTTGTTCCACACTTTTACCACTAGCATCCTTGCTTAGCTTCAAAGTGGTACTCATAGGTGTATCACAATGTTTGGCATTTTCAAGACCAAACTTCTTGGTTCTTAGCATATTTGGCTTGGGTTATAAAAATCTCATCATTCAATTGCTTAATTTGCAAACCTAGGAAGTAACTTAGCTCACCAACAAGACTCATCTCAAATTCATGAGACATAACATCAACAAATTGTTGGACCTTGGTGTTGTTGGTGGAGCCAAAAACTATATCATCAACATAGATTTGAGCTATAAAAAGCTCATCATTGTCTTTCTTGATGAATAGAGTCTTGTCAACACTACCACTTGTGTAGTTATTGTCAACAAGAAATTGAGTGAGGCGCTCATACCAAGCCCTCGGTGCTTGTTTCAACCCATAAAGAGCCTTCTTAAGGCGATAGACATGGTTAGGGTGGTGAGCATCCACAAACCCCTTGGATTGTTCAACAAACACTTCCTCTTGCAAAAAGCCATTAAGGAAGGCACTTTTGATGTCCATTTGGTGCAATTTGAACTTGTGCACACAAGAAATGGACAAGAGAAGCCTAATGGACTTTAAATGGGCAACGAGAGCAAATGTCTCCTCAAAGTTGAAACCCTCAATTTGAGAGTATCCTTGTGCTACAAGTCTAGCCTTATTCCACACTGTGTTATCGTCCTCATCGGATTTGTTCCTATAAATCCACTTAGTGCCTATGACATGTGTGCTTTTAGGCCTAAGAACTAGGGTCCAAACCTCATTCTTTTCGAATTGGTTTAGCTTTTTTTGCATGGCAAGAACCTAAAATTCATCATTCAAGGCTTCATCAACCTTTTTGGGTTTAATTTGAGAGGTGTAGCACATAAAGCTAATGAGATTAGCAATTTGACGCCTAATCCTTACACCTTCATTCACATCTCCTATAACATCATCTTTATTATGGAGTCTTCTAACCCATGGAGCAGGTTCATTAGAGTCCACGAGAGGAATTCTATCAAGAGGTTGAGTGGCCTCTTCATCAAGGTTAGACGTCCCAACATCAGAAGTCTCCACAACCTTTTCTAAGGGAGAGTCATCATCTAAAGCAACCTCCTCCTCATGGTCATTAGACTTGAGCCTTGTATCATCAATGACAACAATGGATGATTCCATGACAATTCGAGTCTTCAAGTTGAAAACTCTATAGGCTCTACTATTCAAGGCATAGCCAATAAAGATACCCTCATCACTCTTAGCATCAAATTTACCAAGTTGATCACAGTCATTTAAAATGTAGCACTTGCTTCCAAAAGTGTGGAAGTTGTAAGGATTCCCATATCTTGATTGGCTTATTTCATGGACAAACCACATGTTAGGGTTGATTGTGTAAGGGTAGTTTAGGTGATTGAACTTCAAGCTCAAAGGCCCTTTCAAGACCTCAAGGGACAAGCATGACAAAGGTATAATCTCTAGTGCTTAGTTCTTCTTTGAAAAGATTTAGTTAGCACACACACACTTAGCATACTTGCATTTGTGTGCATACTCTTCACATGTCACTTTACACACTAGCACTTTGATTGATATCTTATTGTGTGTATATATGCTTAGTAATTCGTTTCCCAATAGTGTTCGGAAACGTCCGCGCATGCACTAGAATATGCTTGGTTGTACGTGAAGACCTCCCATGGAGAATGCTCTTGGCTTCTCCTTTAGATTCACCATCACTGGTGAATCGATGGTTTGATCGGTAGCCTAGCCACCGAATTGAAACCGCCTTTTCAGTCCAAAAAGGTCTGGAGTGATTCTACAGTTATGATCGGTGGCCTCCAATCATCGTTCAAAACCGCCGATCATACCTGATTGATTTATTCCTCGGGTTTGATTCTGCGGTTGGTTCGACGGTTTCGAAACCGCCGTTGTTCCCCTGTTCTTCTCGGGTTCAACTCGGCGGTTTGAAACGGTGGCCTGGCCGCCGAATGAAACCGCCAATCGTGCATTTTCGGGGGCAAACTTGTCTTTTCACATGCTCTGTTTTTCATGCCTATAAATATCTCACTTTCTCTTGTTCTGAATATGACTCTTTGATTATCAAGAATGTAAGGATTCTCATATCTTGATTGGCTTATTTCGTGGACAAACCACTTGTTGGGGTTGATTGTGTAAGGGTAGTTTAGGTGATTGAACTTCATGCTCGAAGGCCCTTTCAAGACCTTAAGGGACAAGCATGCCAAAGGTATAATTTCTAGTGCTTGGTTTTCTTTGAAGAGATTTAGTTAGCACACACACACTTAGCATACTTGTTCTTGTGTGCATACTCTTCACATGTCACTTTACACATTAGCATTTTGTTTGATATCTTGTTGTGTGTATATGTGCTTAGTATTTCGTTTCCCGATAGTGTTCGGAAACGTCCGCGCATGCACTAGAATGTGCTTGGTTTTGCGTAAAGACCGCCCACGGAGAATGCTCTTGGCTTCTCCTTTAGATTCACCACCACTGGTGAATCGGCGGTTTGATCGGCGGCCTGGCCACCGAATTGAAATCGCCGTTTCAGTCTAGAAAGGTCTAGAGTGATTCTGCGGTTATGATCGGTGGCCACCAACCACCGTTCAAAACCGCAGTTCATACCTGATCGATTTACATCTCTCGGGTTTAATTCTGCGGTTTAATCGACGGTTTCGAAACCGCCGAATGAAACCGCCGTTGTTCCCCTGTTCTTCTCGGGTTCAATTCGGCGGTTATGATCGGCGGCCTGGCCGCCGATTGAAACCGCCGATCGGTGCGTTTCAGGGGCAAACTTATCTTTTCACATGCCCAATTCTTGATGTCTATAAATATCTTACTTTCTCATTCTCTGATTAAGTTCTTTGAGTCTTTAGAACCCTAAACTTCAAAGAGAGATTTTTGAGAAAAAAAATCAAATTAAATCAAGAACTCACCTTTAAAACTCAAATCAAATCCTTTTTGCATCAAAGTTCATCTTGCATTCATCCATGATTGGGTTTGCATCATCACAACATGCTTGGTAAGATTTTGATTAATTTCATCTTATTTTAGTATTTTACTATCAAGCATATTCTCTTTTAATTTACTTGTATGTTTTTGATCATATGATAAATACAAGAATAGAGAATTAATTGTGATGAATTGATTGAGTGTTGTTTTGTGATAGCTAATTAGGTTTTTAATTAATCTTGATTAGCTAAACTATTTGACATGTCATTTAGCAATTGATATCTAGGGTTGATTTAAATTGATTATATCATCATCCTAGATAAGCATCTAAGGTTACCTAGCCTTGTTTGTTATTTGAATATTTATACATATTCACATAGGTTGCATAATCTTTTCATAGAGAATTAAGTCTTGAGGCTAAGGTTGCTTAGGCCTCAAGCAATTAGGACTAAAGCCACTTTTAAAGGCCCGAGTGGTAGAAGTGGGGGGTTATTGACCGGATTGTTAGACGAGGTCTACATAGGTTGTAAACTCCATTTCGATTAGTGGATTTCGAGGTCCAAGTGTGGCGCACTAAACAGCCCGTGGTTTTTCCCAGTGGTTGGGTTTCCATGTATACATCAAGTGTTATTTAAATTCCGCACTATATTACACTTGCTTGTATTTTTGACTAGTAGGGGCATTTTCGTAAAATTGACTTGCATGCGAAAATTGTGTAATAATAGTTAAAATCTATTCACCCCCCACCCCCTAGATATATTTATCAAACACACCAAGCATTATTGTATTACTTTCAAAGAACCCTATATTTTAAAGAGAGATTTTGAGAGAAAAAACAACCAAGTTTGCTCATTTAAACACTCAAAATACATTCCTTTGTGCGTCAAAGTTCATCTTGCATTCATCTATGAATGGGTTTGCATCATCACAACTTGCTTGGTAAGATTTTGATTAAGTTCATCTCATTTTAGTATTTTTACTATCAAGCTATTCTCTTTTAATTTACTTGTATGTTTTTGATCATATGTTAAATACAAGAATAGAGAATTAATTGTGATGAATTGATTGAGTGTTGTATTGTGATAGCTAATTAGGTTTTTGATTAATCTTGATTAGCTAAGCTAATTGACATGTCATTTAGCTATTGATATCTAAGGTTGATTTAATTGATTACATCATCATCCTAGATAAGCATCTAAGGTTCCCTAGCTTTGTTTGTTATTTGAATATTTATACATATTCACATAGGTTGCATAATCTCTTCATTGAGAATTAAGTCTTGAGGCTAAGATTGCTTAGGCCTCAAGCAATTGGACTAGAGCCACTTTTAAAGGCCCGAGTGGTAGAAGTGGGGGGTTATTGACCGGAGTGTTAGACAAGGTCTACATAGGTTGTAAACTCCATTTCAATTAGTGGATTTCGAGATCCGAGTGTGGCGCACTAAACAGCTCATGGTTTTTCCCAGTGGTTGGGTTTCCACATATACATCAAGTGTTATTTAAATTTCGCACTTTATTACACTTGCTTGTATTTTTGACTAGTAGTGGCATTTTCGTAATATTGACTTACATGCGAAAATTGGATAATAATAATTAAAATCCCCCCCCCCCCCCCCCCCCCCCCCCCCTCCCCTTCCCTTCCCTTCCCTTCTAGATTAATATTAGATCACACTGTTAATTAGTTTCAGAAGTAGCTAACATTTGGCTTTCTACCTGTCCATAACTCATAGGAGATTTGTCTAGTACCGGGCCTTAGGAAAACTCTATTTCCTACATAGCAAGCTGTATTGACGGCTTCGGCCCATAGGTTCCTAGGGACATTGTTGCTAAACAACATCACACGGGCCATCTCTTGTAGGACCATATTCTTCCTCTCAACAACTCCATTTTGTTGAGGTGTCCTAGGAGCCGAAAACTCATGGGAGATGCCTAAACTATTGCAATAGCTTTCAAAAGAGGCATTCTCAAATTCCCTCCCATGGTCACTTCTAATCCGTTTAATGCTTTTAATGTTTGAGTTCATTTCATTTTGAATTTTAGTACAAAGCATTTTAAACTTGTCAAAAGTTTCGGATTTTTCTCTAAGGAAATACATCCATGTAAACCTAGAGAAATCATCTACACAAACAAAAATGTATCTCTTTTCACCTAAACTTTCGGTTTGCATAGGACCCATAAGATCCATGTGGAGAAGCTCTAGGAGCTCCTTGGTGGAGAGATACTTGCCCTTTTTGTGAATGCTTTTGGTTTGTTTTCTTTGTTGGCAAGGTCCACAAATACCATTGGCTTTCTTCCCAAGCTTGGGAAGGCCACGCAAACAATTGAACTTACCTAGGATTCGTAAATCCTGAAAGTTCATGTGGCCAAGTCTTTCATGCCACAACTCAATTTGCTCATCCATGTACACATTGTTTGAGACTATTCTAGCTTCAAAACAATAGCAATTGTCGCTAGATCTCATACCTTTCAACAAGGTTTGTCCATTGGGCAATAGGATAGAGCAATTATTTTTACAAAATAAGACGGAAAGTCCTTCATCACTTAGATTTGAAATGCTTATCAAATTGGCTTTTAGGCTATCAACAAATAAAGCATTGGACAAGGAGGGTAATCCAGGAATGGAAATGGTTCATTTCCCTCTAACTCTCTTCTTGGATCCATCCCCAAAGGTGACACTTCCTCCTTCCTCCATGACAAGAGTCTTGAAAAAACTCTTGTTTCCCGTCATGTGTCTAGAGCACCCACTATCTAAATACCAAAAATTAGAAGAATTTGCCTTCAAGGCAATTTGTGCAACATGGCAAACATTTTCATTCTTTCTAATCCACCTAGGTAAAACATCTTCCTTCCTAGTGGTCTTTGGTACATGGGCTCTAGATGTCCTAGGATCATGCAAATCAATTTTCTCATTCCTAGGAACATGCATCATGGCTCTATTCTTTTTCTTCTCAATCATGCTTCTAGTTTTGCACATTTTAATATAACGAAAGCATCTTGGTCTAATATGACCATCAAAACCACAAAAATGACATGTATGAATAAAATAAGGAATCATACCATGTCCTTGTGCATACATAGGAGCTTTCCCATGTCTTTGTGGTTGAGTAGGTTCAATCCATCTTCGTTGTTGAACTGGTCTTTCTTGCTTCCAAGGATTAGCTTGCATGATTGGTCCCTTTCCTTTGTGAGCCATGTGTTGAGGATTGTTAGCTTGAAGAGCTCTTGTAGGTTGAGCTTGAGGTTGCCTTCTTGGCACCACCTTCACTTGTGAACTATTTGAACATTGTCCTATATCAATTTTCTTCCTAAGAGTTTGCATCAGTGAAGCTTCTTTGTTACCTAAGCTCTTGACAAACACGGTCTTGTTAGAGGTTGAGATCTCTTTTCCATCTTCATACCTAAGACCCCTCTTGTCACTTGGACTCTTTCCAACATCTAACATGTGATCAAGTTTTTTAGTGCTAGAGTCCATCTTGGCCATCAACTCTCTAGCATCTTCAAGCTCCCTTTTCATCCCTTCTTCAATCCTCTTAGATAAGTCTAATTCCTTTCTTAGCTTATCTTCACTCTCCATGGTTCTCACCACTTCTTCACTTAAGTGGTAAACTTGTGTTGAGAGTTCTAGGTTTTCTTTCTTTAACCTCCTAATTTCTCTCTTGTTCTTTAACCTTGAATTCTCAAATTTCTCCATATAGTCTTTGAGATCCATCATATCCACATTACCATTTGTGGATTGTCATGAAAAGCAATCATCACTTGAGTCAATTTCCACTTGACTCTCATTCTCTTATTCACTAGCACTTTTGCTCTTATGAGAAGAGGTAAAGGCTATGAAGTTAGCCATGAGTTCTTCATCATCCGAAGACTCATCTCCTTCATTGAAGTCATCACTCCCACTTCATGTGGCGGCCATCACTTTCCCTTTCTTCTTGATAATGTGATTAGCACAATCGAGGGCAAAGTGTCCTATGCCACCACACTCATAACATCGTACCCATTTCCTTTCGGTCTTCTCTTGCCTAGGCTCAAACTTCTTGAATTGAGTCTTTTTCTTCAAGTCTTGGCCTTTGGATCCAAAACCTTTCTTCTCGGACTTGTAGAATTTCTTGAACCTTCTCATCAACAAAGTCATTTCTTCATCCGAGTCATCATTCTCCTCCTTCTTAACTTTGGAGGCTTTCAAAGCAATTCCTTTTTGCTTTTTAGGAAGTGTGGAGGTAGGACCCTTCCTAGACTCATAAGCTAGAAGCCTTCCAATCTCCTCACTCGGCTTCATATCCTTGTATGTGCTATTCTCTTCTAAAGCCGTCACCTTGGACTCAAACCTCTCGGGAAGCGATCTCATAATCTTTTGCTTGATCCTTCTATCCGAGTACGGGTCACCAAGTTGATGACTTTGGTTCATAATGTCCATCAACCTTACTTCGAAGTCGTTGAAGCATTCGTTCTCATCTATCCTAAGCAATTCAAATTGCGTTTGGAGAACTTGAAGCTTTAAGTCCTTTATAACTTCGGTTCCCTCATGTGCAACCTCTAGGATGTCCCATGCCTCCTTAGCTATCCTAGTGTTTTGAATCAACTTATATTTATTCTCATCCATTGCACATAGGATGGCATGCATCATATCGCCTTCCTATTCCATTTCGATACCTCAAACTCTTACGCGTTCCATTACGCCTTAAGATTAAGCACATCCTCTCCTCCACCCATAGGAGTCATCATGGGTGATGTGTAGCCGTCTTCAACCACCATCCAAGCTCGGTCATGGATTTGACATATGTACGACTCCATCTTGCCTTTCCAAGAGGCATAATTCAACCCGGTAAGAAGTGGAGGCCTTGTGCTAGAAGCATCCTCGTTGCCACCACCATTTCCACCGTTTCCACTCATAGTGTTTATGAATGAATGAAATGAATGCAAATGTATGAATGATCAAAAATCACACAAAATGCAAAACACACCAAAATGAGCAAGGATCACCTAAGTATATCTAGGAACCCGTTCTGATACCAATTGAAACAAATTATAGGTGTGTATAATATTATCTAGAGGGGAGTGAATAGATTTTAACCAATTTTACCCAATTTTCGTGTATAGTCAAGATTACGAAAATGCCCCTAACTAGTCAATATATATAACAAGTGTAATATGTGCGGAATTTAAATAACACTTGATATTTACGTGGAAACCCTCACGAGAAAAACCACGGGCTAGTAAGTGCACAACACTTGAACCTCGAATCCACTAAATGTGATAAAGATTACAACCTAATCCTGGTATATAATCACACACCTACCTAATCTCGGTATAAGTGAACCTAGTCCAATTGCTTGTGATTTATGCAACCTAATCCCGGAAGCTACACAAGTCTTACTTCTCAATGAAGAGATAATATAACCTAAGTGAATATATGAAATGCTCAAAAATGCAACAAGAGCTAGGTAACCCTATATGCTTATCTAAGATTGTAAGGATTCCCATATATTGATTGGCTTATTTCGTGGACAAACCACTTGTTGGGGTTGATTGTGTAAGGGTAGTTTAGGTGATTGAACTTCAAGCTCGAAGGCCCTTTCAAGACCTCAAGAGACAAGCACGCCAAAGGTATAATCTCTAGTGCTTGGTTTTTCTTTGAAGAGATTTAGTTAGCACACACACACTTAGCATACTTGTACTTGTGTGTATTTTCTTCACATGACACATTTCACTCTTGCAGTTTGTTTGATGTATCTTGTTGTGTTTGTGTGTTGTGTAATCTGTTTCCCGAATATGTTCGGAAACGTCTGCGCTTGCACGAATGTGTGCTTGGTTTTACGCGAAGACCGCTTAAGGGGAATGCTTTTGGCTTCTCCTTTAGATTCACCATTACTGGTGAATTGACAGTTTGATCGGTGGCCTGGCCACCGAATTGAAACAGTCGTTTCAGTCCAGAAAGGTCTGGAGTGATTCTACGGTTACGATCGGTGGCCCCCGACCGCCGTTCGAAACCGCCGATCATACCTGATTGATTTATTTCTCGGCTTTGATTCGGCGGTTACGAAATCGCCGAATGAAATTGCTGTTGTTCCCTTGTTCTTCTCGGGTTCAATTCGGCGGTTATAAACGGCGGCCAGGCCGCCGAATGAAACCGCCAATCGTGCGTTTTCAGGGGCAAACTTGTCTTTTCACATGCTCTGTTTTTCATGCCTATAAATATCTCACTTTCTCTTATTATGAACAATGACTCTTTGATTATCAAGAACCCTATATTTTAAAGAGAGATTTTGAGAGAAAAAGCAACCAAGTTTGCTCATTTAAACACTCAAATACATTCCTTTGTGCATCAAAGTTCATCTTGCATTCATCCATAAATGGGTTTGCATCATCATAACTTGCTTGGTAAGATTTTGATTAAGTTCATCTCATTTTAGTATTTTTACTATCAAGCTATTCTCTTTTAATTTACTTGTATGTTTTTGATCATATGATAAATACAAAAATAGAGAATTAATTGTGATGAATTGATTGAGTGTTGTATTGTGATAGCTAATTAGGTTTTTGATTAATCTTGATTAGCTAAGCTATTTGACATGTCATTTAGCTCTTGATATCTAGGATTGATTTAATTGATTATATCATCATCCTAGATAAGTATCTAAGGTTCCCTAGCCTTGTTTGTTATTTGAATATTCATACATATTCACATAGGTTGCATAATCTCTTCATTGAGAATTAAGTCTTGAGGCTAAGATTGCTTAGGCCTTAAGCAATTGGACTAGAGCCACTTTTAAAGGCCCGAATGGTAGAAGTGGAGGGTTATTGACCGGAGTGTTAGACGAGGTCTACATAGGTTGTAAACTCCATTTCAATTAGTGGATTTTGAGGTTCAAGTGTGGCACACTAAACAGCCCATGGTTTTTTCCAGTGGTTGGGTTTCCACGTATACATCAAGTGTTATTTAAATTCCGCACTATATTACACTTACTTGTATTTTTGACTAGTATGGGCATTTTCATAATATTGACTTGCATGCGAAAATTGGGTAATAAAGTTTATAATAAAGCTTAAAATCTATTCACCCCCGCCCCCCTCTAGATATATTTATCATACACACCGAACGTTTATTCGTTCCTTTCAAGGATGATGATATAACAATAAATACAATCCTAGACATAAAGAGCTAAATGACATGTCAAAAAGCTTAGCTAAACATAGATTATGAAAACCTAGATAGCTATCACAAAACAACTCTCAAACAATCAATACACTAATCTCAAACTTATATCTAAGATATATATTAATTACATACAAGTGATAAATGAGATTGCTTGCAAAGAAAGACACAAAATATGTAAGATATAAGTGAAAAACTTACCAAGCAAAGTGTGTTGAAAAATGCATGTAAAATGATATCTAGATGATCAAGGATGATGATTGATGATCATGGAAAGGTGTTTGAGTAAACAAAGGTGAGTTCTTTAGTGAAATTTTTCTCTTGGAAAAATATGCTAAGTAAAAATATGATTTTGAACTCTCTGACTCAACCTAGAATGAAAGAGGCATATATATAGTGTGTCAAATTGAAGTGACAACGTTTTGAAAAGTTGACAAAAAATATACCTGGACCGCTGTTCACCCGCTCTACGTAGGGCAAGTGTATAGCGGTTCACCTAGGAAATGAAGAACAATGTTCTTCGTGACCGCCCTACGTAAGGCAAAATCCAGGCTACCTAGGGGCGGTTGCTCTCGGTTTTGGAGAGCCGCCCTTCACCCGCTCTACGTAAAGCGGATTTAGGGCGAACTAAAAGTTAATAAAAAATCAACCAGTGGCACCGCTGTTCTCCCGCCCTACGTAGAGCGGGTGTACAACGGGCTTACCAAATTTGCTCTGAGCCCCTTTTGGGCGCTATTCGTAGAGCGCCTGTAGGGCGGGTGAACAACGCCCATACTTACACAATGCATCATAGTTCTAATCATGACATAGCATTTGAACCACTAGATGCAATCAATAAAATATGCAAGAAGAGATATTATATAAACATGAATGCATACATATAAAGACACACAAAATACACAAAGTATGGATATGCATGGAATGAGTGTATGTGTAACTACGTCTCTTCAAAGCAAAGCAAGCATTTAGAAATTTACCTTTGGTGCTTTTTTTCTTGAGGTATTAAGAGCCTAAGCTACCCTTACAATAACCCCAAATGTGGTTTGTCCACGAAATAAGCCAATCAATAAACTGAGACCTTACAATTTCTATACCATATATAATTATGATGAAATTGGAAATATGTTATATATGGAAGATAATATCGGAAGAAAATATTTTGGATTGCATTTAATGCAATTCAGTGTAGGGAAAAATACCGTAGTACACGCAGCGGAAGCGAGACTAAAAATAAGATTTAGTGACATTTAAAATTTTTCCTTTATGAACCTTAAACCCTTTAATTAATTTAACATTCATATACAATAACCAAAAAGTAGAATACCTTTTGTCGCGTGATCCGATTGACTTACGTCGATGGTAATCCGCAAGATCTTCAATCCTAGCACGAACGTGGATCACCTAGGAGCGTGGTCTCCCTTTTTCTTTGAATTGCAAACCTGTGAATGGACAAAACAAACTTTCTTTTCTTTGTTAGTCACAAAAACAATCAAAAGAATGACTGAGATTATTCCGGTCACTTTTGAGTTCTCAATCTAATGATCAAAACTCGCGTGAACCTAGATCGATATCGTATACACAAGCTTATTGATGATTAAGCAAATAGTATACTATCAAAGAATAATCTAACACTCCTATTTGTTTCAGTAGAATAAAAGCTTTCTATGAATTGAGAAGAAGAAGAAAAATTGTCTCCAGAACCACTTGTGGTGGCCGAAATCTATAAGAGCACTTATATAGGTGGCCAAATTTTCTTCTCTTCTTTTACTTAGGGTGGCCGAAAATCACAACCTAAAAGGGACTAGGGTTGCCGCAATTCTCAAGCCCAAAAGAGTTTGTATTGCACCCTATTTCCTATTTAGTTTAATACTTTAAACCCTAATTGAATTCATAAATCTTTTATTCCTTTATTTGACTAAATATAAAAGACTTCTTATTTGATTAAATAAATAAAATTAATTATTTATTTTCTTACCAAATAAGTCTTTTACTTTTAGTATACTACCAACAATAGTATAACACTAGGAATCATATTTCCTAATCAGAAAAGATTTGTTTCTTAATTAAACAATTAATTAATAAATTAATTAATTCTTATTTAATTAAAACAAATGAAACAAAATAATATATTAGGTTAAAACTTAACCTTGCCGCCCCACTTGAATAAATGGGCCAAAATATTATTTTCTTATTTCATTTAATCCATTGGACTTTAAATAAAAAGTCCACATGTGAACCAGACCCATTCTTACTAAAAGAAACAAGCCCACATGTCTTTCATTAATATATAAATATAATTTAGCAGCCCATTACTTAAATAATGTGCAAATTATATTCTTAATATATTAAATGCAATTCTAGATGGACCCTTAAATTGGCCCGGTAGAATATATCAAGTGATCCATGCAAGTCCGTGTGGATTGGGATCTTGGCGGGCCATCTAAATTTAAGTTTCAATAGACATAACCTAATCACAATCAACAAATGATTCACTTAGGTCCGATCCATTAATTTTAACTCATTCCACTAAAGAGCTAAAATTGAATTCTTAAATAAAGATAGAAAAGGAAGATGCTCCTCATTCATACCCTAGACAATCATATAGGAGATAGTGTATCCTCGTGATTAATATCAGTAATCGCCAAGAGTTCATAGACCGCCTATAACTCTCCAAGTTACCATATTTACTCATATGACCACGTTTTGAACTTGGATATTTTGACTTGTCCAGAAGCCATGTTTTCAATAGACACTATCGAAAACTCAACGTTGAGATTTAATATCCAATTACCTCAAAACATCCATATGATGATATTATATTCTCATTTAATTAAATGGAGCCACGATGTCCATATCTATAAATGAAGTCCTCTATCGATTAACAAATGAATATCACCAAACTATCGAGGATAGACTATGCGATATAATCATACTCATTGATAACTCAAATGATATCACTTGCAACCATAAGTCCATCATTTATCTCAGGATTAAGATAGACTCTCCGATTGTCCTGATAATGAAAAGACTATTATCTATTGACGGTTCTAGATAAAGCTTTTCATTGTGATCCTGTTCAATGCACCCAGTGCACTAGATCCTTTTGCTCGAAGACACTCCGATGATTTAGACTCATCATATCTCATTTGATCTCACTCAAATGCTAGCAAAAGAATTCTACAACTTTAACAAGATAAAGGTGCCCAACCTTTAACTTAAGTTGTGAACATTATTCAAGACTAACTAAAAAATTGTGTCTACCACATACATATCCAGATGTACGAACAATTCTTCTTTTCTTATAGTCTTTAGACCTTATGATTATTTACTTTGACAATTATAATATTAAACTATAAATGCTATACGATTTGTTAAACCAGAAATCACTTTATTAATATGAAAAAGATTGTTAATTACAACATTACACTCTTGCTATTGAGCATAATCCTAACAATCTCCCACTTGCACTATAGCAAATGTGTCATATCTCTCAAGCCCATGTTCTCTAGATGCCCATCGAAACTCTTCTGAGGTAGAGCTTTTGTGAAGGGATCCACTAGATTTTCTACTGACGCGATTTTGGTAATCGTCACGTCACCTCTTTGAACAATCTCCCTTAAAAGATGATACTTTCTTTCAATGTGTTTACCTCTCTTGTGACTTCTTGGTTCTTTCGAATTAGCCACTGCTCCACTGTTGTCACAGTAGATAGTGATCTGCTTATTCGCACTAGGAACCACTTCCAAGTCAATCAAGAATTGGCGGAGCCAAACAGCCTCTTTGGCAGCCTCGCATGCAGCAACATACTCAGCTTCCATGGTGGAATCAGCAATACAAGATTGCTTGATACTCCTCCATATAACTGCTCCTCCTCCAATAGTAAACACAGCCCCTGATGTGGATTTTCTGGAGTCAGAATCTGATTGGAAATCAGAATCTGTATACCCAACGGGAATCAAATCCCCTCCAGAGTATACAAGCATATTATCTCTCGTTCTCTTAAGATACTTGAAAATATGCTTGACTGCCGTCCAGTGATCAGGACCAGGTTTCGATTGAAACCTGCTAACTATGCCAACAGCAAAACAAATATCTGGTCTAGTACAGAGCATTGCATACATGAGACTTCCAACTGCCGAGGCATATGGAACTCTACTCATGAATTGCTCTTCATGCTCATTCTTAGGAACTTGTTCCTTAGAAAGCTTGAGTCCATGTCTGAAAGGTAACATACCTTTCTTGGAATCCTGCATGGAAAACCTAGACAAGATCTTGTCTATGTATGAAGCTTGGGATAATGCAATCGTTCTATTCTTTCTATCCCTTATTACTTGGATACCTAGAATAAAACTTGCTTCTCCTAAGTCCTTCATATCAAATTGTTTTGCTAACCATTCTTTTACTGATGTCAATACACCTACATCGTTTCCAATGAGTAGTATATCATCAACATAAAGAATCAGGAAAACCAACTTGTCGCCCTTAATCCTTTTGTATACACAAGGTTCGTCAGGATTCTGAATAAATCCAAAACCTTTGACAGCTTGATCAAACCTTATGTTCCAGGATCTGGATGCTTGCTTCAATCCATATATGGATTTCTGCAACTTGCATACCTTTTCCATTTGGCCCTTTTCAATGAATCCCTTTGGTTGCATCATGTAGATGCTTTCGTCAAGACTTCCATTAAGGAAAGCTGTCTTGACGTCCATTTGCCAAATCTCTAGATCTAAAGATGCTGCAATGGATAAGAGTATCCTAATGGATTTAAGCATGGCCACAGGAGAGAAGGTTTCCTCGTAATCGATACCTTCTTTCTGTGTATACCCTTTAGCTACCAATCTAGCTTTAAAGGTTTCCACCTTACCATCCATACCTCTTTTCCTCTTGTATACCCACTTGCACCCAATGGGTTTTATCCCTTTAGGCAAGTCTACAAGGGACCAGACTTTGTTATTGAACATAGATTCAATCTCAGATTGCATTGCCTTTTGCCAATGGCGACTATCAACATCCTCCATAGCTTCCTTGTACGTGTAGGGATCATCGTCGTCCGGGAGATTCTCCACTGATTCTCCCAGACCGATGTATCTTTCGGGTTGTGTTCTAACCCTCCCACTACGACGAGGAATGGTAGGTTGTTGATCTTGTGTTGGATCGGAACTTACAATTGGGTTAGGTTGTGTAACCTCTCGTGGAATTGTATCTCCTAACATCTCATTCAGGACAATTCTACTTCTAGGCACAAAATCATTCATATAGTCCTTTTCCAGAAATTTAGCATTTGTCGAAACAAATACTTTAAGATCTGAAGGACTATAGAAATAATATCCTTTAGTTTCTTTTGGATACCCTACAAATATACATGTTTCTGAATGGGACTCCATCTTTTCTGTCTTTCCTTTTAACACATGCGCAGGACAACCAAATATCCTTAAGTGTTGTAAACTAGGCTTGCGCCCAGTCCACAACTCATGCGGTGTTTTAGGAACAGACCTAGATGGTACATCGTTTAGAATGTATATAGCAGTTTGTAAAGCATATCCCCAAAAAGAAATAGGAAGTGTTGAATAACTCAACATAGACCTAACAATATCCAAAAGAGTTCTATTTCTCCTTTCTGCTACCCCATTCTGTTGAGGTGTACCTGGTACAGAAAACTGAGAAACAATCCCATTATCAATAAGATATTGCTGAAACTCACCAGATAGATATTCTCCACCACGATCAGATCTCAAGATTTTTATGTGTTTCTCAAGCTGATTTTCCACTTCAGCTTTGAATGCTTTGAACATGTCAAAAGCATCCGACTTATGTCGCATGAGATACACATAACCAAATCTTGAGTAATCATCTGTGAAGGTGATGAAGTACTCATATCCACCTCTAGCTTGAATGCTCATAGGTCCACATACATCAGTGTGTATCAATCCTAAACATTCAGTGGCTCTTGCACCTTTGGCAGAGAACGTCCTTTTGGTCATTTTACCTTCCAAACAAGATTCACAAGTTGGTAGATCATCAACCTTTAAGTCACTCAAAGGTCCGTCACATACCAATCTTTTAATCCTATTAAGGTTAATATGACCTAAGCGTAAGTGCCAAAGGTAGGTTTCATCTGTTGATAATTTTACTCTTTTATGATTAGGTTCTGTTATTTCTGTGTCTAACGAGTGAGAGATATTTCTATGCAAAAAGTATAGACCGTTTTCCAATGTACCTTGGCAAATAATTTTGTCATTCTTACTAATAATAAAAACTTTATTAAAAGTAACCGAATATCCAAATTTATTTAAACAAGAAACTGAAATTAAATTCCTCTTGAATTGAGGTACATAATAAACGTCTATCAAATCTAAATGCCTTCTAGAATCCAAATAAACTCTAATATCTCCCACTGCACTTGCAGACACTAACGTTCCGTTGCCCAAGCGCAAATTGATTTCATTCTTACTCAGCTTTCTCCTTTCTTGGAACCCCTGCAAGGAATAACAAACATGATTAGTGGCTCCTGAGTCTATGATCCAAGAATCTGTAGAATCAGCCAAAAAAACATGTTTCAAGATAATTCACATTACCTTCTTCCTTCTTGTTCTGGGACTTTGGGCAATTTCTCTTCCAATGTCCCTTTTCACCACAAAGGAAGCATTTCCCTTTGATCTTGGTTACTTTCTTGGTGTCCTTCTTGATAGGCCCAAGTTGCTTTTTCTTCTGTTGTTTCTTGACCTTTTGACGGGCCTTAACAGTAGCAACTTTACCAACCATATGAATCTCTTGACCTTTGCCTTTCACAAGGATCTTTTCAGCACTTTGAACATCTTGCATCAGGCCTTGTAAGGTGTATTCCTTTTTGTTCAAAGTGTAGTCCAATTTGAACTGATCAAAGGAATCTGACAATGAATTGACAACCATATCAATCTTTGTCTCACCATCTATCTCAGCGCCATGCAGTTCAGCAATGTTGAGATGTGCTATGACTTTCATCATGTGATCTTTCACAGCCTGTCCAGGTTTCATCCTAAGATTCATAAAAGCAGTCACTGCCTCTCTCTTAGTCGTCCTAGACTTCATAGCAAACATCTCCTCTAGAGACATCATAATATCAGCAGCGGACTCCATTCCTTCATGCTGCTGTTGCAACACGTCGGAGATAGTGGCCATAATGTAACATTTTGCCATATCATCTGAAGTCTTCCACTGCTCATACTCATCTCTATACATTATGCTTGATTCATTATTAGGAGCAGGTGGTTTAGGAGTAGTTAGAACATACTTATATTTTTCACTTTGCAGCAACAACCCAATTTTCCTTTTCCATGTGACATAATTATCTCCAGTTAAAGTGTTATCTTTCAGGATGTTCATAAGTGATGGGGTCATGATTTCTGAATAAAACAAAACATATATAAGTAAATAATCATGATAAAGCACTTTTAAATATTTATCTTGAATTAAATAAATAACTCAATCATAAAATTCAACGGTGATCCAACACCCATAAATGTTACGCCTCCTTTGGGAGTTCGCACCATTTACTAGTTAGACTAGGTCCCACCTAATTGTTAACATAACAACCAGCGTTTTCAATTTTAGCCTTGCAATTTTACTGACAAGAACTCTTGGGAGGATATCAATAAAATTACATTGAGTGTGTTACCAAGATATCGACCCTCAATTTTCTCTCACGAAAATCCCTCCTTGGGGAGTAGATCTCGTTTGAGTCCATTGTCTAGTCTATCCTTGTAAGGAAGTATGTTGCTAAATTCCATTCATGGACGCCCCTTGGGGGGATTACCATAAATAATAAAGCTCAACCAACCTTGGAGGCCATAGGTGTTACAAAAACACCTTCTCCCACTCAATTATTTAAAGCGTGTGATTAAATCCCATAGAATGATTTACCAAGTTATCTAGATGCCAATTTAGATACCTAAATCATTCAATGCATGTTCATACCAAAAGAGATATATGAGTGGCACTCCTATTCTATATGTCATGTTATCATACAATAACAAATATTGTAATATTTAAGCATAAATTAAATAGCAACAATTTTGGCCCATCCTAGAAAAACAAGTAAATTACAATTGTTTAGGAATACAAGATCTTCAAGCGGCCCATCAACCATACGCTCATCCTTCGGCCCAAAACCCCATAGGCGTGCACAACCCACAACCCCACAAAGGGGCTGCTGTGCGCAGCCCATGAAGACTCCCAGGGCTGCCGTGCGCAGCCCACCAAGCTTGGGCTTGCCATGCGCAACCCAATCCACTCCTAGGGTGCGCACGATGCTCGTTCTCGGTTCCGGTTGCTTCGTTTTCCTTCGTGTCTTCGAATCTTCAAGACCTAAATATATTACGGCAGTATTTAAACAAATAAAATACTGCAGTGTATTTTTTTTTTTTTTTTTTTTTTAATCACTGCAGTACTTTTTACAAACAAAAACTGCACATAATAAAAATTAAAAAAACTGCAGTAGTATTAAAAAAATACTGCACCTATATAAAAAATAATAAAACCTAGCAACTACCAAGAAGGAATTATGGCGATGATAGACCACCCTTCTTGTTACAATTCCATAACAAAAATACATTGAAAATCTAGGACCAAAATCGAGCAAAAACAATCCACATAAAACATATATAAATCCATACATCACATGTAATTATATATGCGAATACCTAGAGTGCCATCTCTTTATAAACATGCATAATCACAATAAAAAGAAATAGATCCACGTATATATACGTTAATTAATTAAAAGGGTTCAACCTAGGCTCTGATACCAATTATAGGGAAAAATACCGTAGTACACGCAGCGGAAGCGAGACTAAAAATAAGATTTAGTGACATTTAAAATTTTTCCTTTATGAACCTTAAACCCTTTAATTAATTTAACATGCATATACAATAACCAAAAAGTAGAATACCTTTTGTCGCGTGATCCGATTGACTTACGTCGATGGTAATCCGCAAGATCTTCAATCCTAGCACGAATGTGGATCGCCTAGGAGCGTGGTCTCCCTTTTTCTTTGAATTGCAAACCTGTGAATGGACAAAACAAACTTTCTTTTCTTTGTTAGTCACAAAAACAATCAAAAGAATGACTGAGATTATTCCGGTCACTTTTGAGTTCTCAATCTAATGATCAAAACTCGCGTGAACCTAGATCGATATCGTATACACAAGCTTATTGATGATTAAGCAAATAGTATACTATCAAAGAATAATCTAACACTCCTATTTGTTTTAGTAGAATAAAAGCTTTCTATGAATTGAGAAGAAGAAGAAAAATTATCTCCAGAACCACTTGTGGTGGCCGAAATCTATAAGAGCACTTATATAGGTGGCCAAATTTTCTTCTCTTCGTTTACTTAGGGTGGCCGAAAATCACAACCTAAAAGGGACTAGGGTTGCCGCAATTCTCAAGCCCAAAATAGTTTGTATTGCACCCTATTTCCTATTTAGTTTAAGACTTTAAACCCTAATTGAATTCATAAATCTTTTATTCCTTTATTTGACTAAATATAAAAGACTTCTTATTTGATTAAATAAATAAAATTAATTATTTATTTTCTTACCAAATAAGTCTTTTACTTTTAGTATACTATCAACAATAGTATAACACTAGGAATCATATTTCCTAATCAGAAAAGATTTGTTTCTTAATTAAACAATTAATTAATAAATTAATTAATTCTTATTTAATTAAAACAAATGAAACAAAATAATATATTAGGTTAAAACTTAACCTTGCCGCCCCACTTGAATAAATGGGCCAAAATATTATTTTCTTATTTCATTTAATCCATTGGACTTTAAATAAAAAGCCCACATGTGAACCAGACCCATTCTTACTAAAAGAAACAAGCCCACATGTCTTTCATTAATATATAAATATAATTGAGCAGCCCATTACTTAAATAATGTGCAAATTATATTCTTAATATATTAAATGCAATTCTAGATGGACCCTTAAATTGGTCCGGTAGAATATATCAAGTGATCCATGCAAGTCCGGGTGGATTGGGATCTTGGCGGGCCATCTAAATTTAAGCTTCAATAGACATAACCTAATCACAATCAACAAATGATTCACTTAGGTCCGATCCATTAATTTTAACTCATTCCACTAAAGAGCTAAAATTGAACTCTTAAATAAAGATAGAAAAGGAAGATGCTCCTCATTCATACCCTAGACAATCATATAGGAGATAGTGTATCCTCGTGATTAATATCAGTAATCGCCAAGAGTTCATAGACCGCCTATAACTCTCCAAGTTACCATATTTACTCATATGACCACGTTTTGAACTTGGATATTTTGACTTGTCCAGAAGCCATGTTTTCAATAGACACTATCGAAAACTCAACGTTGAGATTTAATATCCAATTACCTCAAAACATCCATATGATGATATTATACTCTCATTTAATTAAATGGAGCCACGATGTCCATATCTATAAATGAAGTCCTCTATCGATTAACAAATGAATATCACCAAACTATCGAGGATAGACTATGCGATATAATCATACTCATTGATAACTCAAATGATATCACTTGCAACCATAAGTCCATCATTTATCTCAGGATTAAGATAGACTCTCCGATTGTCCTGATAATGAAAAGACTATTATCTATTGACGGTTCTAGATAAAGCTTTTCATTGTGATCCTGTTCAATGCACCCAGTGCACTAGATCCTTTTGCTCGAAGACACTCCGATGATTTAGACTCATCATATCTCATTTGATCCCACTCAAATGCTAGCAAAAGAATTCTACAACTTTAACAAGATAAAGGTGCCCAACCTTTAACTTAAGTTGTGAACATTATTCAAGACTAACTAAAGAATTGTGTCTACCACATACATATCCAGATGTACGAACAATTCTTCTTTTCTTATAGTCTTTAGACCTTATGATTATTTACTTTGACAATTATAATATTAAACTATAAATGCTATACGATTTGTTAAACCAGAAATCACTTTATTAATATGAAAAAGATTGTTAATTACAACATTACACTCTTGCTATTGAGCATAATCCTAACATTCAGTGATTTGCAATTAAGTGAAAAGTCATGATATTTTAATTTTTATTTTAAGTTGTTTTTTTTTTTTTTTTTTTTTACTTAAAAATACCAAAAAAAAAAAAAAAAAAAAAAAACAACTTAATAATTATGATTCAGACCTGTAAGGATTCCCATTCTTTGATTGGCTTATTTCGTGGACAAACCACGTGTTGGGGTTTGTATGTAAGGGTAGTTTAGACGATTGAGGATCATACTCAAAGGCCCTTTCAAGACCTCAAGGGACAAGCACGCCAAATGTATAATCTCTAGTGCTTAATTTTCTTTGAAGAGATTTAGATTGCACACACACACTTAGCATACTTGCATTTGTGTGCATACTCTTCACATGTCACTTTGCACACTAGCATTTTGATTGATATATCTTGTTATGTGTTTTTGTGTCATTGTAATTCGTTTCCCGATAGTATTTGGAAACGTCCGCGCAAGCACTAGAATGTGCTTGGTTTTGCGCGAAGACCGCCTACGGAGAATGCCCTTGGCTTCTCTTTGGTTTTCACCTCTGTTGGTGATCGGCGATTATGATCGGCGGCCTAGCCGCCGAATGAAACCGCCATTTACATCCAGAAGTGTCTGGAGCAATTTTGCCGTTTGAAACCGCCGTTCATACCTGATCGATTTAATATCTCGGGTTTGATTCGACGGTTGGATCGGCGGTCACGAAACCGCCGTTGTTCCCCTGTTCTTCTTGGGTTTAATTCGGCGGTTATGATCGGCGGTTATGATCGGCGGCCTGGCTACCGATTGAAACCGTCGATCGGTGCGTTTCAGGGGCAAACTTGTCTTTTCACATGCCCTGTTCTTGATATCTAAAAATATCACACTTTCTCATTTTCAGAATGAATGTTCTTTAACTCTAAGAACCTTAAACTTCAAATAGAGATATTTGAGAGAAAATCAAATCAAGAACACCTTTTTAACACTCAAAAACCATTCTCATATGCATCAAATTATCATCTAAACATTTTCTAGCATAGTTAGGATGCTTGCTTGCATGGGTTTTGGTCAACACACTTTCTTTGTAAGTTCTTCACTATTATCATATATAATTAGTGTTTTATTTATCATTGGCATCTCTTATATTATTTGTATGCTCTTAGAATATATTCTAGATACAAAATAGAGATTGTTGTGTTGACATGATTGAGTGTTGTATTTTGATAGCTATCTAGGTTTTCATAATCTATGTTTAGCTAAGCTATTTGACATGTCATCTAGCTTTTAATATCTAGGATTGAATTTATTGCAAAATCATCATTCTAGATAAGCATATAGAGTAACCTAGCTCTAAATTGCATTTTGGATATTTTATATATTCACTTAGGTTGTAATCTCTTCTTAGAGAATTAATTCTTGTGTTGCTATCGGGATTAGGTAGCTTAAATCACAAGCAATTGGACTAGGTCCACTTATACAGGGATTAGGTAGTTGTGATGATTATTGATCGGGATTAGATCATTTAAACCGGGATTAAGTTGTAATCATTTCAATTAGTGGATTCGAGGTTCGTGTGTGGCGCACATAACAGCCCGTGGTTTTTCCCATGAGGGTTTCCACGTAAATATCAAGTGCTATTTACATTCCGCACCTTATTACACTTGTTATATTATTGTGACTAGTTAGGGGTATTTTCATAAAATTGACATACATGCGAAAATTGGGTAATAACGATTAAAATCTATTCACCCCCCCCCCAGATAATTTTATACACACCGTGCAATATTTGTTTCAAGACCCATTAAATTTTAAGTGGAAAAAACAAACAACTCCTAACTGCCATTAAGTATGAAGTGAAAAATTAAACAAAGCTTTCGGGTTTTGTTAAGATCTGAATTTTGATTTTTCATTCAATAGATAGATCTAATGAATGAATGAGGCTGTTAAAATTCTTTGTTGCGGGGCTCAGGGTGCTCAAGTCCCATCATGCCCAATATCAGCGTGTGGAGAACATATCTGAATTGTTTATGTATTGTTTAATCTTAACAAATCTTTACCCACCTTGTTTTGTTAAAATCCAAAACCATAGATAGATCCAATGAACGAGACCATAGATAATTCTTAGTTGCTAACCAACCCATATAATGATCTAACCAATGATATATATATATATAGTCTTTCTATTATCAGTTCGAACTGACAATAAATATATCAGGACGAAGAATGTGGACCATAGATTATGGAGAAGTTTTGATAAGTGCATATACTTTGAGTCAAAGTATGTAAATCTAGTGGTCCACATTCTTCGTCCTGATATATTTATTGTCAGTTCGAACTGATAATAGAAAATCCGTATATATATATATATATATCATCCAGGTAATTAATGATTTCTTTTTGAAACCTAGTGTAAAATTTCAGTCCCGACTATCGTATAAATTAATAATTTCATAAAAGTACAAAATATATTACATACTATTCAAGAACTATAAAAGTTCTTCAAGATGTTAGTTTGCATATGGCCACCATGTTTGATATTTTTGACTTCATCCTTCATCTTTTGAATTGTCTTAAAGAAGTTATTGTGATCACCTTCTTGTTATAATCAAAAGGTTTCAACTAAATTTAGCAAAATTGTTGTAGCGAAGAGTAGTGTTCGAGATGGTGACTTGACTGACTTTGAGATTGTACTTATCCAGTAGCCATTGGGCAAGATGTTTTTGAGTAAATGTAGGATTGTTCTCCTTCATCCGATAAAGTTCTTTGCAAATTCTATCCGTCACGGTAACATGAGGATTAGACCTCTTAATTAGAAGGACGAGCAATAACCAAGAAGATAGAAAAGAGATAATTTTTAGGTGTATCTTAAGATCTCTCTTGGTATAAACAACCAAAGAATAAGCCTTACTATCTATAAGGTGAGTGTCCATGTTTCTAAGTAATCATATTCCCAAAAAAAATTCATAAACAAGGAATCCTGAAAAAAAAAAAAAAATAGGAACTTTCCCTAAAGAAGAAAATCAGCTAAACAAGGAATCCCGTAAAGGAATTTTCCCTAAACAAGAAAACTGACTTCTACATGTTTTCTAAGACAAAATAATACCTTACAAGATAAAACCCTTCAAATTAATAACCCTCTAAATTAATACTCAATGGTGGGTCTCAAGAATATTAATTTAGAAGGGTTCTACTATATATATCAACACTTCACATCCTAGTTCAAATATCACATTCTATATTTGTGGTAGAGTTTCAAGTCCTACCATACGCAATACCAACATGTGTGATGAGTTTCTCTTGTTGCTTATGAGAGTAGATCTTTTTAGTTTATTGGAGAAGATATATGTGCCGCTCATGTATCGCTTAATCTCGGCATATCTGAATAGAGTTTTGAAAAACATAAATTTGACTAATCAGATAGTATGTAAATATGTAATATCTTAAAATAATAAGATTTATTTTTCACTAAATTTTAAATATGAAGTGTTTCCTTAAGAGGAATTTATATAAAAATGTTCAAATGATCATAAATTAAAGTGGTGTTTGTTTTTTTGTCTTAAGTATTAAAAGACCTTATTTCAATTAAGAAAAGTAAAATTACTTAATATTTAAGACACTCTAGTTTGATTGCTTTTTATTTGAGATTATCCCATTTAAATATTAAGTAGGTTTGGTTTTACTATTCTACCCCTATTTTAACAAACCATTTAACTTTTAGGATATTTTATTTTAATTTTTTATTAATTTAAATATTTTATTTTTAAAAATAAAATATAAAGAAAAAAAAAATCCTCAATTTCCTAAACAACTCAAACCCTAAACCTAAAAAAAAAAAATCCTAATTTTATCAAACTCTAACCCTAACTAACCTAACCTTAAATTCACCTAGGAGGCGTCGCCACCACCCTAGGATTTGACCGAAGGAGGCTGGCTGGCCTCCACCTTGCCTCCGATGGGACTTGATTGAAGGGAGATGCCTTCTCCATACACCTCTGCTTTTCAAACGAAGCTCAACCCGTATTCCATTTCGACGCCCCCATTGAAACCATCTCATTTGAAACCTCATCTTCTTCTTCATGAAATACTCATAGAGGTTGTCGTCGTTGTCGAGATCGGGGAGTGAAGAGTCTTCAATCTAGGAATCCAATACTCTAGTAGTCACGGAACTGAGAGGACTGGATCAGGTTCATTGGTCGCGCGACCTCCCTTCAATCGATCATGTCGAATGCAAGGAGAAGGTTGCCCACCCCCTCCGGTCAAATCCCCGGGGGGTGGGGGGTGGGGTGTGGGGGGGTGCGGTGGTCGCTCCTCCTCCTAGGTGAATTTAGGGTTAGGGTTTAATAAAATTAGGATTTTTTAGGTTTAGGGTTTGAGTTATTTAGGAAATTGGGGATTTTTTTTGCTTAGGGGTATTTTTGGTAATAGATTAACTAAATGAGGTTAATTTTGGAATCAACCATCAATGTGTTAATTATGACTTATTAATTAGGGATATTATCATTTTCCCCCCTACTGTTCACTATATTAGAAATGTGAGGACAGGGTTTCTCAACTTTAGAAAGGTGACCCCTCCCTCCCCCCTAAAACAGATTTATTTAACAAACACCCCCCTCTGTCAGAAAAATCAACAACAGTGAGGTTTGACCGTTACTGTTTAAGGGTATTTTGGTAATCTCAAATGTGGGGACATCCAGACAGGAGGGTTAAAAACGTAATTTGATATTTATAATAAATAATATATATATAATATTAAATATTAAATAATGCAAATGAGTGGTCAGAGATCATTAACCACCCATTACATTTCACAAAAAAAAATATCTTTTCTCTTCCAGAATCCTAATCTTCTTCAATCGTTCTAATCTTCTAATCTTCTTCCATCGTTCGAATCAACTCTAATCTTCTTCCTTTTATACTTTTTCTTTTCTAAACCAACTCAAACGCAAAATCCAAAATCCCAAACCCAAAATCTTCCCCGTCATCGCCAACCACCATCAGCCACTCACGGCCGCCACGCGACGGATTCAAACGATGGAGAGAGAAACGAATTCAAGAGATGGGTGGTCAGAGATGAGCGACCGTCGGAGACGAGGCAACGACCACCGTCCCTTGTGCAGATCGATCGGCGCTGACTCTTCTCTTCCAAACACTTTGGTACCGATTTGAAGTTTCTGATTTGGGGTTTGGGGTTTTTGATTTGGGGGTGTGGTGGTTTTTGAAGGTTTGATGGTGGAAGATGATGATGATAAATTAGGTTTCAAATGTGGTGGTGGCTGGATTTTGGGTGGGTTGTGGTTCACGGCGGTGGCTGGTTTGGGGGTGGTGATGGGTGGTTCACGGTTTGGGGTTCACTGATCTCATGGGTGTGTTGTGTATGTGTGGCTGGTTTGAATGTTGTTTGTTGGTTTTGATATATTGCAGGAAGAAAATTTGATTAATCTGGTGTTAGTGATGATGATGATATGTTAATCCGTCCATATTTATGGGAATTTTAGTGTATATGTTGAATTATTGTGCTGGAATTTTGTGGGTTTGTTTGTTTTGTTCTTTAGGTTTACTGGTTTGTTTTGTTCTTTAGGTTTACTGTTACTGATGATGATGTTACTTCGTTTTTTTTTTTTTCCTTATATT
Source organism: Acer yangbiense (assembly GCA_008009225.1). NCBI lineage: Eukaryota > Viridiplantae > Streptophyta > Magnoliopsida > Sapindales > Sapindaceae > Acer > Acer yangbiense. The sequence continues at coordinate 29,308,043 of CM017762.1, read as the reverse complement.
ATTAGATAATAATTTAATTTAATTTATATTTTTCCTTTAAAAAATAGATAATAATTTAATTTATATTTTTAAAATTAAATAAATAATAATAAAAGTTATCACCACCATCCATATCAAAGATGGACGGTGGAGATCCGCCTTCTTTTTCTTAAATATATTTTTTAATTTATTATTATTATTATTAAATTTAAATAAAAAATAAAAAAAAGATATATCTCCACCGTTCATCTTTGAGATGGATGGTGGAGATATCTTTTATTATTTTTTTTTTAATTTTAAATATATAAATTAAATTATTATATATTTGGTCTTTTAACATAAGGGTAATTTGGTCTTTTAACCTACTGACTTGTGTCAGTGTGCACTGTTCCGTCCAAAAAGCTAACAGAAGGGGGTGTTTGAACATTATTTTCATTGCAAGGGGTAGACCGGCAATTTTTGGGAAACCTTGTCCTCACTTTAATAATAGGGTAAACAGTAGGGGGGAAACTGATCTTTTCCCTATTAATTAAGTGAAAAGTAAAAAAAATTAACTTTTTATATAAGACATATACATCTTAAATTAAGATTTAAATTTAAAAAACAAATAAATCTATTTGTCCTAATTTAAGTTACAGAAATTCTATTATCAGTTCGAACTGACAAAAGTTATATCAGTTCCTTGCATGTGGGCCACTGGATTTAAATACTTTGACTTGGCTGTATGCACTTATCAGTCAAAGTATTTAAATCCAGTGGCCCACATATAAAGAACTGATATAACTTTTGTCAGTTCGAACCGATAATAGAAAGACTGTTTAAGTTATAAAAGGTTATAAGTTTTATAGTAAAAAAACAAATAGACCCTAAAAAAGTCATAGAATTAAAGCTATACAAGTGGCAAGTACACGTGTCTGAAAGGAATAATGCACGGTGTGTATAAAACTAATCTAGAGGGGGGTGAATAGATTTTAAATGATTTTACCCAATTTTCGCATACAAGTCAATTTTACGAAAATGCCCCTACTAGTCACAATAGTATAACAAGTGTGATATGGTGCGGAATGTAAATAACACTTGATATTTACGTGGAAACCCTCACGGGAAAAACCACGGGCTGTTATGTGCGCCACACACGAACCTCGAATCCACTAATTGAGATGATTACAACCTAATCCCGGTTTAATAATCTAATCCCGATCAATAATCATCACAACTACCTAATCCCGGTATAAGTGGATTTAGTCCAATTGCTTGCGAATTAAGTAACCTAATCCCGGTCACAACACAAGACTTAATTCTCTAAGAAGAGATAATACAACCTAAGTGAATATTATGAAATATCCAAAAATGCAATTAGAACTAGGTTACTCTATATGCTTATCTAGGATAATGATTTTGCAATAAATTCAATCCTAGATATTAAAAGCTAGATGACATGTCAAATAGCTTAGCTAAACATAGATTATGAAAACCTAGATAGCTATCAAAATACAACACTCAATCATGTCAACACAACAATCTCTATTTTGAATATTAGATTTTAATCTAAGAACAAGCAAATAATAAAAGAGATGCCTTGATAAATAAAACACTAATTATAAATGATAATAGTGAAGAACATACCAAGGGAAGTGTGTTGACCAAGACCCATGCAAGTAAACATCCTAACTATGCTAGAAAATGCTTAGATGATATTTTGATGCATATTAAAATGGGTTTTAAGAGTTAAAGACAAGTTCTTGGGAGTTTCTCTCTCGAAGATATTTGTCTCTCAAAAGTGTGTTGCTTCAAAAAAAAATGAAGAAGAAAAAAAATGTATATATATATAAATGAATCAGGTCATGAAACAAAAAAACAAACGCCATCGTTTTTATATAAATATATATAACGTTAATATATATACAAAAAAGGGTTATATAAATATATATATATTGACACACAATCAGAGCAAGAGGAACAAAACAAAATAGTTAAAAAAAAAATCAAAGTGCGCCGTGTGTCCCCGTGGCTACCAACGCGGGCAGAGAAGTGATTTGGGGAGCACGCCACCCCTTGCAGCCTTGCTAGGTGTGGCTATCGTGCCACACTAAGCTGATTTCGAACCCGAGCGTTCTTCAGTCCAGTTGACCTCGAACCTTGGAATTCAATTCCGTCTTTGGAATATTGACCCGGACTTAATCATAAATATAGAAAATTATATAACTTTCCAATTTAAGCTTGGAATTGAAATCCGATTTCCGATAAAAACACGGAATGTCCCAAATGTCTCGGAAATCATCTGAAACATATAGAAAAGTCTCCGAAGACAAATCCACACATAAAAAATATAACAAAGAAGTGCAAGTGTGAAATGTCATGTGAAGAGAATGCACACAAGTACAAGTATTCTAAGTGTGTGTGTGCTAACTAAATCTCTTCAAAGAAAAACTAAGCACTAGAAATTATATATTTGGCGTGCTTGTCCCTTGAGGTTTGAAAGGGCCTTTGAGCTTTAACCTCACTCACTTAAACTACCCTTACACAATAAACCCCAACATGTGGTTTGTCCACGAAATAAGTCAATCAACAACCAGGAATCCTTACAGTGTCCAAAACCCATTTGAAAAAGCGGCAGTTTGACCATGCTATAAATAAGACGACCCAAAAAATTAGTTCAAAAATCAACCTAAATAATGTGTCTAGTAATTTTTTCATTAACCACATCTGATTTGTGTGGTAAGAACAACTCTCTTACCACATCATTTAGGTTGAATTTTGAGTTGAGTGGTGCTATTGGCACCTTTACTACTAAACTATTTATACCCCACTTTTTAAATTTTTGATTTAACTATATAAAATTAAAATGGTTTTATTACTTTTTTGATTTATTTCCAAGATGACCCTTTTACATATTTTTCAAACTAAATACACCCCATATCTTTTTTTTTAAAAAAAATACATTTCATCTCTAATCTTTATATATAGTTTTCTCACATCCATTCGTAGGACTTTTTTTTTTTTCTTATTTCATGGTAAAACCATCCTTATTAGATGTGATTTATATATATATATATTTTTTTTTTCTGTAGACTATTTGATTGTTGGTGGTAGATTGTAAGTGTGATATTGATCGTCTGATAATTTTTTTTAACGATTAAGTTAGGGTTTTGGTGTGGTTTCGTTTCGTTAGAGATTAGGTTTTCTTGGTTGCGAATTTTTTTTTTTTTTTGGTAAATAACATTAAACTAACTTTGGAAGATTCGGAATAAAATCTACACAATAATTGATACAAATCATAGAATGCCTAGAAGATCTGAAAGAAAATAAATCGAGAGAAAAAAAAAAAAAAAAAAAGCAAACATGGATCTATAATTTGAAAAAAAAAATGTGAAACAATAAAATTAATAAATACTAAACATGGGAAATATAAGATCGAGATCTGAAAAAAAAAATATAAACAGAAATAGTAAAATTCAGTTATTTGAAATAATCTATGTCATTAGGGTTTTAAAATAAAGAAAGTGGGGTTTTATTAGTTTTACTTTATACATGATTTTTTTAATAAAAATTGTATTTCTCTTCAAGTAATTTGATAAAGGAAAAAAAATACTAAACAATTTAAAAAATGGATATAAATAGTTCAGTGTGTCAAGGAAATAGGAGTTTTTGTTGCAACACTCTTTTGAGTTAATTATTTCGGTTACTCAATATAATAGTATAAATATCCTTTAATCCACCATAAACGTGATATTATTGGAAAAAAAAATCTACAATAAAATGTCGGTAAATATGATTTTTTAAAAAATATTATAAAAATTTAATTAGCTTCTTGGATTTAGAATAAATAATTCAAAACTTTTTGGTGTCATGAAAAAAAAGTGTTACCACAAAAAACTATAAGCTTTTAATTTGTGTCAATGTATGTCTTTTTCCATCCATAGAGATGTCCTTGTCCGGTCATTAAAAGAATATGATTATTATTATTATTAGAAGGAGATTAAATATCGACTATCGATCCAGAACTATAATTTGTTGTACATCCACTCATAATGGTTGTACATTTCCCTTTCGTACTAGTGATAAGAGTTTGAATCTCACACTTGTTTATAAAATAATCAAGTGTGAAGAGACTTTTTTCCTATATATGGTGAGGGTTATTTTTCGGACCGTGCTTGTTACTTGTTATGATTAATTTTAGATACCGACAGAGTTTTGACTCGACCGATGTCAAACCAAAAGAAAAATAAATAAATAAACTGTAAATTGTTTTCAATTTGGCAAGTTATTTTGCTTGCACAATTGGCAACACAAGTGGGTATCAGGGTATGGCTGGTTTGCAAATTGCAACTACATGAAATTGGTTGAAATGAGACTAGTACCTAGAATATGTCACAGGTTCATTACAAGACCTTTGTTATTAATAATCTGAATTTTCTACAAAGGAAGATTTCAGAGACTTATTTTTTTTTAAATAAATAAATAAAGCTAAACTTGAATATTTGTACTTTGGACATATACTCAAGAGCAATAACAAGTCACTTTATTCCAAAACTAATTAATTAAAGGAACCATGACATTGCTGGAAATCAAAGGAAAATGTTCTATACGTGCATGTGTCATTCATTTCAAGATCAATCAAAGAACCAAAGAATCAAAAACGACGAGTAGATGGACGAGTTTAGGACTTGGGTAAATGACACCCAAATCAGCTGCTCGAATCAAGAAGCAAGCCATATTATAGTTCATTGCCCACAGAAGATATGAATATAGAAACTTTTAAGGCTATATAAAAGAGTCCATTTTTGCTCACCCCCCTCCCCAACACATGACATGTGTCTAGGGAGGGGATATTTTTATCTAAACACATGATAGTTTTTGGACAAAAATACCCCTCCCTTGACACATGTCAAATGTTGGGGAGGGGGGTAATGCTCACCCCCAGCAAAAGTAATCTCTATATTAAGAAGCACTTTTTTTTTTTTTTTTTTTAATCTGAAGTTATTACTTTCCAGGTCTCACTTTAGCCCAATTTCTTGGGACCCCAATGCCATTCCCATGAAAAAGATGCAATGCCATGAGGCCCCATGAGCCCATGACCTTGCAAGTTGGCTGCTATATTGTCCTTGTCAGCTATTCAGTATTGGATTAATGGATTGTGTGAAAGAGTTAAGTAGCCAAATCCAAAAGTTCCATTTATTTTGAGAAATCTACCTTCCTCGTCAAGAAACTGTGGCGCTGTGTGAAATTGATTATTATTATTTTTTTCTCTATTTTGAATATAAGAATATGCAAAATCATAACTTTTTTTTTCTCAGTCATGTCCAATCCTGTGCACCAAACAACCTTATATACGTTAATGAGGTTGTAAGCTCGAGTTATGGCTCATTCCCCCGATTCCAAATTGTAGTATTTCAAACATAGAATAAACATTCAAAGAAAAAAGAAAATGGGCTGCTCTCAGGATCTCCAAGTTGAGATGTGAATTGGGATTTTTTTTTTTTTTTTTTTTTTGGTGGGCTAAATTTTGGACCACCCAAAGATGAACCTAATTTGGCCCAAAATTATGAAATCAAACTTGACAATCACATCTCTTTTTTGGATGTGAAAAGTGAAAACAATGGAGACCAGACAGCAGTGTATGATGATCAAGCTACAGTATAATATGAGTAATGAAGTTAAATTGGTATTAATCATGAAAACAGTTCCCAAAAACACTACTCAGGTGACATTGATTGTACAACAAAAAATCAAATTTGATCATTTATGTTTTCATACCAGAAAAGTGGGGTATTTGAAAGGGAAATTGGCAGTGAAAAAAATGGTCCAGAGATTAGGACTTCAAGGAAGCTCACATTGTGTTTGCTAATTTCACACTTGTAAGTAGAAAACAGCTTCTGCTTTAAATATAATTGGGTATGTTTGTCAATTTTTCTATTCTATGGCTTAGTCAAGTTCCCGTTTTTTTTTTTTTTTTTTTTTGCTTCGAATAACTAGTCTTTAGGTCTAAACATTCCTAGCATCATAGTTTCACGTCAAATATATTTTATATATATATATGTGGGTTGTTCCATGAATTTATAAGTAGGGGTCGGTTAAATTTCATTTTATTTTAATTTCGGATTAACCAATAAATTGCATTTACATGTCTAATGATTATTTTTGTTAATGTATTATATAAAATTTAAAAAAAGAGGGGAGGGGGTGGGGGCTAGGAACCGAACCGCCGGAACTGGATGAACCGGAACCTTCCTCCAGACGGTTCTGTTATGGTTTTGATTCACCCTAGAACTAGAAACCGAAAATATGAGGTATATTTATAAGATAGTGTATAAGCACCACCTAATGGTAAGTCTTTTGGTTGGATATGAGCACTCCATATCCGCGACACAAAGCGACCCACTATTTGAAATGCATTATTGGATGTGAAAATGTGATAGAATGAATATAGCTTCAAATCATACAACAAATGACAGGATTTTTTATTTATTGTTATGAATTTTAAACTCGTGACTTTATATATGAAGATTATATTATAGAAAATTTTCCGATAAATGAACTTTTTGTTTTATGTGATTAGCATGAGAAATTAAAATATCACCTACTTCCTTGTTCAAAAAAAAAATGTGAAAGTGATGGCAACTATCAACATTATAATATAAAAACAATTCAAATGGGGTCAATAGTACTCAATCTCATTGACCAATATAACTATATATTAATCAACTAATTAGCAAATGTTTCCTCAATACAATCTTTGAGAGATTTTTCTTGCAATTCGTTTGTTCTTCATTGCCAATCATTGCATGACAAAATGTAGCTTTTCATTGAAATTAAAAATTAAAAATTTATCAATGGCCCTTAACTGGAATTTTAAGATTCACTAAATTGACATTATGTTCCGAATTTTTACTTTTATATTCTTTTGACAACAAAATCTTATACTCTCAAACCATTTTTTTTTTTAATGGTTAGGACTAAACCAACTTAAATTTGTAACCAGAGAAACCAGAAGTTTAGTGTTGTTTGTGGTGCGTAATCACAAAAACTTGAAATTAGTAGAAACAATATATAAAATACATATATATATTCAGTCTTTCTATTATCAATTCATTCTGACAATAAATATATCATGATGAAGAATGTGGACTATAGATTATGAAGAAATTTTGATAAGTGCATACACTTTGAGTCAAAGTATGTAAATATAGTGGTCCACATTCTTCATCCTGATATATTTATTGTCAGGACGAACTGATAATAGAAAATCTGTATATATATTAGTAATTTTATAAAGGTTTTTTTTATTTTTTTATTTTTTTTTGGGGGGGGGGGGGGGGGGGGGGGGGGGGGGGGGGGGGTGTTTACGACGATATTTTTTTATTTCAACATATAACAACTCATGCGCTTTTAATCCAAGAGTTGAATAATTATATTTCAATTCAACAATTGTCTCAATAAAAATTTTAGGGGTCCTTTTTTTTTTTTTTTTCACTCAACACTTGATGTGTCTGAATTGGATATGTAACTCAACAATTACAAATACCCAAAAACAACCGAAAATAAAAAGTTAACACTATATTCATAGGTGAGGAAAAAAAACATGTCATTCGGGTTTTAGGTTTGAGTATTTATTAAAATTCTACACAGTTCAATTTTCAGACAAAAAAAAAATGACCACCGCCTAACCTGCTTTTTTTTATATACAAAAACACTCTCAAATACCAAAGCAAAAATCTGCAATATGATAGACACACCATGCACATCACCTTCCAATTCAGTTAGTGTACACCTCCTCTTCCACGTAAGTAGTAGGGATTTGAGAAACCCCACTATACATACATATTTTAAAGTGTGTGTGAGGAGTTTTCTCCTCGTGTTGCAGAAGTAAATTTTCAGACACCCATGTAGTACGTGTTTGATATTGACAGGTTCTGACAAACCATTGACTCGTTAGACGTCAGATTTCAATCCATCTAACTTTTACCATTAGTGATTTTTAAAGAAAACCTTATGTATGGCATGTTTTTATTGGAGGTGAATACTATTTAAGTATGATCACATGATAGTCTAATTCATGAAGATTCCATCTTGAAATAAAACTTTCAATAATATATTAAAGGGTAAAACCATAAGAAATCTATGCCACTAGACTAATTGATTGAATACTTATAGATTGCAAACTTTAATGATTAATTGATGCAAGGACCCTATTAATTTATGAACATATATTATTGTATTGATTTTAAATGTGGCAACTTTTAATTTTAAAAAAAAAAAGGCAATTAAAAACAGAAAAAAAAAAAAAAAAAAAACAATTCTTGAGTTCTTAAAAGAACAATAAAATAAAGATGCTAATGTAATTTTCAAAAGGTGAAAAGAAAACCAGAATCTTTTGCAAAGGGAAGCACCATGGAAGAAGCATTACAAAGTATTAATGGAGAGTCCATTTATCTCACTAAAGTAAAATGACAGTTATACCCTTGCAAAGTTGACAAGATTTCTTATTTTAGTTGTCATTGAGAAAAATAAGAAAACAAATTTTGAATATAAATTATTAGGTGGCAATGTTTTATTGGATGCAATAAAAACAACAGAGCATGTATATATAAATTTTATGTGTAATGAAAATAATTGTAATATATCTATCCCTTTGAAGAGTTTCTCCGTAATATTTGTTTCATTTTTTACTTTTTATTTTAAGGAAATATTTGTTTCATTGATATCTTAAAAAAGTGAGTTAAATGAAATTGAATTAATCTAATTTATTTTATTAAAATGATTTAATTTACTTTTTTTTTTAATAAACAAAAAGGAATTATAGATATAAATTAATAAATACATCTTTTTCTCTTCATCAGGGATAGTTTGGTCATTATTGACCATAATTACGAAAACCCTGCATCGGATCCGCATGGGCGTCAGCACCACCACCGACTTCCTGGAAGAACAGAATTTCCATAATTGCCCTCCGCCTATTATAAAATTCTAAGTATCCAAAGAATTTGGCGCCATTATAACGAACTTCCTCCACCTAAACGACCGTGTTTTGACAGTACATAGGCTACATAGCCACATGATTCGTGGACCGCCGTCTGATTTTCCAAAATCTTTAAAGCACTAGTTCCCTCACCATGTACATGATTTAGTTACTATACAATATTGTAAAGTTAGTGGATAATAAGTTAATAACTAGAGATTTTTTTTTTTTTTTTTTTTTTTAAGTTTTTAATTTTTAATTTTTCTTAATTTTCAAAGGTATGATTTTTGTGCGATTGAGGTTCATAACTTGTATATAAGCTTAGATTTCTCCTAATTAAGTAGACGCATTTTGGGTTATGGGTGAATTACACTTACATGAAGCCACCAATCCAAAAAAAATCCGTGAAAATGAAAAACGCGTGCATGAAGCTCAAAGTGGATAGTATCTATTTGGTGCGCCTAAGTTGTTACAATCATACTAGAGACTAATAACCTATAAATCTATATCTAACCCTATAACTATAAATAATTTAGTTATAGTGCACCGCACAACACAACTTTATTATTGGTTCAAACTCATCGAGTATATATTGTTCGTTTTGAGTGGACGAAACCTCCACCCTCACAAATTTGTTTTAAATCATGGACTTAACAGTAGTGGTATATAATACATGGAGGTCCTAACTCTTGATGTGGCCCGTAGATCTACCACAGGAGTAGACGTGGACCCACATTTAACTTCCAAATTTTATTGGGTCCCTGAAGTGTGATTTGATTACAATCCTACGGTCCAATTTGTCTTATCAAGTGATATAGAGAATGAGAAAATCTTCAGTGAACCTGGTGTATTGGGCCGCTGAATAACTGACACCTAACAATTTTAGAAAAACTTTTACAAATGTCACCGTTATAAGAATAATGGGACTATGGGACTATGGGACTATGGGAGAGAAGTGTAATGAAGTTGGAGTGGATTTTATGGAATTCATGTGTAAATACATTTTTGAATATGCTAGGTGTCAATCATTTAATGGTATGGTGCACCGCACAACACATGTACTGGGTACACGGAAGACTTCCCCATAGAGAAGGTCTACAGACTACAGGCAATGAAGATCTATACCATGGGACCCAATCCTCTGCAACGCCAACTTTCGTATGGGACCGGTCCTAACCAGTCCGATTATGACAGGTCAGAAGTACCATTGGCTCTTTACTCTTTTGTGATTAGATTTTACTCATAAATAGGATACCTACTGATATTTCCTGTAAAATCTTTTTATTTTCCACTGATTTTTGTTATGGTGCAAGTAAAAAATAGTGAAATTTGAATTATTTTTAAAATTTGCTGAAGATTAATTTAAAAAATTATTAAAGAAAAATTTTGAGGAATTTTTATACCATATTTTTATTACAAAAAACTTCTAAATATTGAACAAATTATAATTTTGTAAGCACATATAATGTTTGATCTTAAACCCATTTGAATTTGATGTTATATTTCAAAAAAGAACAAAAACAAACGAATGAATTCGAATTAGTTCATTAACTTGCTTTGAGTTGTGTTAAATATATGCACAATCGTTATTTTAAAATTAAATAGATTTTTTTAAAAAAAAAAAATTTAAAAGTTATTTATAAGTCTGTTTGAAATATAACATTATCCACAACCTTCCTGGAATTTCTTAAATTTTTTTTTTAAAAACAAAAACTTTGAAGAGATCTCTATCAAATTTTCAAGCTAGAAGAATTTATTTGTAGTTAGATCAATTTTAACATGAACAAAACATACTCAATAAAATAAAAAGGAGTTGTACATCCATTCTTGATTAGGGATAGCAATTTCATCCGAACTCGTGGGCACCTGTCCGAACCCGAACTGTGTGGATTGGGTTCAGATTTGTTATTCGGGTCGCGGATCGGGTTCAATTATAAAGAATCAAACCCAAACCCTTAAAAACCTTTTACTTAAAACGATGTTGTTTGCAGAAAAATTAGAATTCTAAACTCAAAACAACGTTGTTTTGGGTTAAAAAAAATACAATATAAATTGCTATTCGGGTTTGCGGGTCGGTGGGTCGAAACCGGAACCCAAATAAGTTCACTGGTCAGGTTTAAGTTTCCTCAAAACTCATGGGTCAAAACCTGAACCCGAACCAGCAAAATTATTCGGGTTCGGGTACAAAAATGTTTTGCGGGTTCGGGTTCAGGTTTAGCAAAACCCAACCTGTTGCCATTCCTATCTTGGCCCAATTGGGACCTTTCAAACTACTGCTCTTTTCTCGGCTTTTAACTGGTGGTAAAAACACTCATTTAACTTGGTAATATCTTAGGTTCGAGTCGTTGCCATCACATGTGGTATAAAAAAAGTAGATTTTCAAGCCGCCCATATAATGCTTATTCTTGGTAGGTTCCGTCAAACCCTCAATTCAATTGATGTTAACAAAACAACACCAGAAGTAGTGGCAGTGGGAGGGAGGAGCTGACAGGGGTCATGATCGTGAGTACATGTATCTTATGTTTTCTTTTAAAATTACGGGTGCGTCTGGTAGGTATTTTTCAATTGTTGTTTTTCAAAAATAAAATTGAAAATGAAAACATTGTTTTTTGTTTCAGTTTTAAAATTTGAAAACGTATCTAGTAGCATATACTGAAAGCTGTATTATAAAAATGAAAACGAGAAAAATGTTTCCGGTAGGTTAACTGAAAAATACCAAAAATTATAATTTTCCTATTATTTTTTTTCTAATGTATTTTTTTTTAATTTGAATAAAAAGTGGGTCAATAATTCATCACAAATAATTATCAACTAACTCATAATTTAAAAATAAATTTTATTTTTTTACTAAATATAAATTACAAATTTTTTTTTTTAAAATCTTTCAAAAGAAAAAAAAAGATATAAAGAAAAAAAAAAAAAAAGAGCCGATATGCTCTTGGAAGAGTAGGTTGGTGGCTCCTCCGGCCTTTCTTTCATAGAGAATAGGAAGAAGAAGAAGGAGGAGGAGAAGAAGAAGAAAGGAGATGAAGAGAAGAAAGTTTAGGAGAAAAAAGAAAAAGAAAAAAAAATTGTGGATTTTTTTTAAAAACAAAATGAAAAATAAGAAAAACATGTTTAACGTGTTTTTTAATTTTAATATTGGTTTTGTTTTTATTTTTTAAAAAATAAAATGAATAACCGTTAATGAACGTGAATTCAAAATCGTTTCCGATAAGCGAAAACGAAAACAGCCAAAAAAAAATCGGACGTACAGGACAAGCTCACAAGCCCTACAAATTTAGCTTTAAGTTTTGTAACTGTTGCATTTTGGCACCGGTCATATAATTTATTTTTAAATAATGGCCCCTCAAAATTAATATTACCGGCTCCACCCATGATCGGAAGTACATGTATCCTATGTTTGAGAGTAGATTTACACAGGTTCATGTAATGCTTATAAATCCGGAGCAACTCTTGACCCGATCCGACACAGATTTCATAAAAAACTAAAGAAAGAATGAGATAAAGATGACTTTTAAAATAAAAATGAATCATCTTTTTTGATCTCACACTCACTGGACTGCTGTGTGTAACTGTGAAAGCATCAAGAAATGTATAAGAAAATAGAGTCCTACTTTTAAATTTTAATATATAGAAGAAGATTGTAAGGAGGATAAAAGGGTAAATTCTTAAAAGTATTCACATCCTAAAAACCAATCAAATCAAAGCTGCTTGTCCCAGAAGACCAACACACAAGTCACAAGTCACAAGTCACAAGTCACAACACAACTGTACCCGCCATTTTCAACACTTTCACTTGGGGGACAACCGACGTCATTATCACATTTATCCATACCCTTTTCGGTCATTTCACACTCTTCCAATTCTAGCTACGCTTTCTACTACTACCACTAACCTTCACCATCACCACCACCACCACCACCTACACAGTCTCTCTTCTCTCTCTCTCTCTCTCCCCTTAACTCACTCGCTCACTCACTCAATAACTGACTCGGTTTACTCTCTCTCTCTCTCTCTGAAACTCGACCGACACAGTTTTCCCAAAAGAAGAAACAAAATGAGTACCAGAATTCCTTCTCACCAGCTCAGTAGTGGGCTCTACGTGTCGGGTCGACCCGAGCAGCAGCTAAAAGAGCGGCAGCCAACAATGGCGTCAAGAGCCGTGCCTTACACTGGCGGCGATATCAAGAAATCCGGTGAACTGGGTAAAATGTTCGACATCCCAGTCCTTGATCAGTCTCAATCTTCTTTTCCAAAACCTCCTCCTTCGCGTGCTTCAACCTCCTCACAACCCAACAGCGGATCCGTCCGATCCGGACCCAACTCCGGGTCGATAAAGAAATCATCCGGTCCTTTACCTCTACAGCCCACCGGCCTAATCACTTCCGGTCCGGTAGGGTCCGGTCCACTGGGTTTGAGAAGGTCGGGCCAGCTGGACGGTTCGTCCTCAGTGACGGCGGCGGTAACGAGTAAAGTGTCATATGGGTCGGCGGTGACGAGCCTAGGAGAGGAGGTGAAGGTGGGGTTTAGGGTGTCGAGGGCGGTGGCGTGGTTGGTGATGGTTGTGGTGGCTATGGGGGTGATGGTGGGGGCGTTCTTGATGGTGGCGGTGAAGAAGGCGGTGGTTCTGTTGGTGGTTGCGGCCGTGGTGGGCCCGCTCTTGGTGGGCATGATATGGAATTGTGTTTGGGGAAGAAGAGGCTTGTTGGGGTTTGTGAATAGGTATCAGGATGCTGAACTCAGAGGTGCCGTTGATGGTCAATATGTCAAGGTTACTGGGGTAAGCTGAATTACTTGCTTTTTCATGAGTTGTTAATTTCAAATTTATGACTTTTTTTTTTTTTTTTTCTTTTCTTTTTCCCTTTTGTGTGTTGTTTTGTTTTAGTATATACTAGAATTAGAATTGAAATAACTCCATGGATTTAGATAGTTTTGTTACCTATTATAATAGATGTGGAATCAGTCATTCTTGATGGATACCGATTTGATAGTAACAGCTGATTGGTGAGTGAAAGAAGAAAAAAGAGAGGTTTTGGTATGTGGGGTTGTTTCTGGAATTGAATTGAATTGAATTTTGGTGACAAATCTTTATCGGTGAGAGTGAGGCTGGATGATTATGTATTCTTTGATGGGATTATTTAACACTGACAGGATGATGGTTTATAGTGGGAAAGTCTTTTTGGTTTTTAGATGTAAACGTGCTTATGCAAATCTTGGCTGATTCAAACTCACTTTTTAAAGTTTCCAAGTTGGGAAATATTTGTTGAAGATTTTGATCTATGTGAAGAATGATTTTCTGGGAGCAGAGTTGTTAATGAAAAAATGACTTCCGGGTGGCGTGTGTCAATTTGATTTTAATCGGACCAAAATTTGCTTCTTGAGGGGTTTAAGGATAGAATTTATAAGGTGACTTCTAACTTGAATATAGGAATATGAGTGTGAAATACTTTTCATTCTGTTAGAAGAGTGGTTGAATCTTAAGCTTGATGACTTGTACTCTTCCATTATTATAGAGTGTAGTGATTATTATCTGGTTTCTTGTAGTTTACTACACTTTAGAGTTGGCATATTACACTTGAAATACATGGAATCTGAAACTTATGAATGTGTTGCTACCTCATCATGGATCAATCCGGAATGTAAGGTGGTATAAGTATAACACCACTTGTATAAGTAATTATGGAGACTTACTGTTCGAAACCTTATGTCTTGTGACTAGTGAACAAATTATGTCTATGAAAACTGCAATTCAGCTCTATTGTACAGTCTAAACTTATTTTCTGCACCGAAATGTCTAAACTGGTGATAGTATTTATTATGGTATAAGTTAGTCTTGATAACAAAAATTATGGTATTATTTAGTCTAATGCAGATGTGGACTTGGACTTTTAGTGACTATGTAATTGTTATTTTTCCTTCTTTGTTTTCTGAGAGAAAAATAATTGGGTTTTGATTGCCTTAAATTGGAGAAATCATGTAAGATTTCCCTCATGCTCTTTTGTTATATTTGTGCTTGTAAATGTCTTCAGAAGCAATGTATCTTACACATCTGTCATTGTAGGTTGTCACATGTGGCAGTATTCCATTGGAATCACCTTACCAGAGGGTACCTAGATGTGTATATGTTTCCACTGAATTGTATGAATACAAAGGATGGGGTGGAAAATCTGTAAATCCAAAACACCATTGCTTCTCTTGGGGATCTAGACATACAGAGGTTAGTTCGTTTAACTGCCTTTTCATCTGTACATAATATTCGTTTGAGGATTAACACTATGATTATTTAATCAACATGGTAAATGGGGTCCTGTCCTTGAAGGGTAATCAGTACCTTTTCTTTGAGTTGGAAATATCAGTCCTTTCCTGTTTCTTAATCGGTGATTTTATTTATTTATTTAATTTTTTTTTTGTGTTGTATTAATTTGCATTTTGTATATTGCCGCTGACCGGTACTTGGGGAGAGTCAAACAACACCTTCCAAAAGCTGAATGCTAAAAGTGATTGCTTGTAGCAATAAGCTAGTGCTTACCATGTATAAAAATAAAAGCTTTCATTGCTGTCTAGTATCTGTTGAATCGTCCCTGCTCTTGGCAAGAGAAAAGTGATAAATTGATAGTGCTTTTTATGTTGGAGAATAACATCCTATGGGATCCTGTATGTGAACTTAAATGCAAGAATCAAAACTGACCATGTCATTGCAAAAGGTTCAATTATGATATACTATTATTAGACGTGTCGTTTTTCGAGTATCCTGGTTTTGGAATTGATTAAATAATTGTAAAAGATTTACAAAACTGCATGTATTTTATGCTCTGGCTCCTCCTTGCCTTCCGTGTATACTATGCCTGATGCTAATTTGTGATTCTTGTAAACAGAAATATGTGTCTGATTTTTACATATCAGACTTTCAATCTGGGTTAAGAGCATTGGTTAAAGCAGGCTTTGGAGCTAAGGTTGCTCCTTTTGTCAAACCAACCACTGTAGTCAATGTAACAAAGGGAAACCGAGACTTGTCTCCAAACTTTCTACGCTGGCTAGCTGACCGCAACCTCTCTAGTGATGACCGTACAATGCGTCTAAAAGAAGGGTAGGCCACAGATTCTCTGTTTAGTTTTTATTATTCATGCCTTTTGTTCCATAATGACATTGGCAGGTCTTGTAGTATCAGTCATATTGATATTTGCTTGCTTCTAATGGGATTGTGTTTAATATCAGTTACATCAAAGAAGGGAGCACTGTAAGTGTGATGGGAGTCGTCCGACGCCATGACAACGTGCTTATGATTGTTCCATCGACAGAGCCTGTCTCAACAGGCTGTCAGTGGACCCGTTGCCTCCTCCCAACTTATGTTGAAGGTCTTATTTTGACTAGTGATGATAATCAGAATGCTGATGTAGTTCCTGTGTAAATATCTTGCAAATCATTTTAGTTTTGTTTGCTAATGGATATCACAAAATACTGGAAAGGTGAAAACTTACCAAAATACCACGCCGCCAGACACTCGGTTCATTCCTTTCCAGGTTCTTAACAGTATGTAAAATGGCTAAGAAGAGGAAGAATGAAGGCGGAATACCACGTAATAGTGTACTCGTAAATTAATATGCTATTCAGGTTTTAAATGGGATCCACAAGTAAGGATTTTCCGGCACACGAAGCTAGAAGATATTGTAGTGTGAAGATGCTGCATATTTCGGTTTTGGCTGATATATGTACATATAAGATGTAGAGATATACCCTCAAGGGGTCAGAAATGCTTGCTTTCTTCAGATACAATCAGTTCCAGCATATATTAAGTTGATTGTGTAAGTTGCTTGTATGTTTAACGTTCTACTGTGTATGGCTTGTAGATTGATCAAAGCTACTCCTGTAAGTTTCTAATACAAAATCTGTAATTCTTGTCTCAAATATACCGACAAGAAGCTGTTAATAAGAGCTTACTTGCAAACTTACCATATTTATTGAATTTATTTAAATTAATTTCACCATGATCATTGATTTCCAAGGATTGTGTCAGGTGAATCGACAATTGGACATAGTAAAACACGAGAAAATATATGTATGAAGAAAAAAGAAAAACTAGAGTCTAGAGGGCATTCCTCCAGCCACCACGAGAGTCTCTCTGGTTTTGTAAGAAGCATCATCAAAACTAGGGTCTGGAGGGCATTCCCCCAGCCACCACGAGAGTTTCTCTGGTTTTGTAAGAAGCATCATCAAAACTAGAGTCTGGAGGGCATTCCCCCAGCCACCACAAGAGTTTCTCCGGTTATGTAAGAAGCATCATCGCATGCCAAGAAAGCAGTAGCAGCAGCCATGTCATCTGTGGTACCAAGCCTATTAAGTACAGTGTTATCCTCAATCGTCTTCCTCTGCCATATAACCCAGTTAATATTAATCTACGGCATAGGTCAGCAAATGAATGAGGTGGAGGAGAAGGAAGGGAGAAGATATACTTACAAGATCATCATTACTTGTGATGAAATTGGCAAAGTTTGTTGGTACAAAACCCGGTGCAATGCAATTCACACGAGTATCTGGGCCCATCTCGGCTGCAAGGGCCTTAATCATGATAAAACAAGTATAAGCACATGAAAGATGTAAAGTTTCTGGTTCAAGAAGATTGAAGAAAACGAGTAATGTATATCGTTAGAACCACCAAATGCATACCTTGGTCAGCCCTAGTAGGGCTGTCTTGGTCACTCCATACATAGCCATGGACTTATGCGGTTGATAACCGGCTACAGAAGAAATCAGAACAACTGAAGAACCCTTCTTCATGTGAGGAGCAGCATCCTGCAGAAAACAAAAATGTCTTTACTAATCCTTACATTTTCACCTAAACAATGTCTTCTTAAAAATCGAAATGCACTGTAGCAAAGAAGTCACATATATGTTGCTTACGTAGCTTAGGCCATTCTTTATTTCAGACTACGACTAGGATATCCATGGAAAAACAAGCTATATTACAATGCAATTTATCTACAAGCATGTCTCATGCACACAATCCTAAGAAACTGTTTTGTTTAATGTTTCATGAATGCGTCTTCCAAGGAATGAATTACCTGTAGAAGAAGAATACTGGCTTTGACGTTAATATCCCATAGCTTGTCAAGAACAGATTCTTTGGTTTCCAAAATGACATCGACAGAGGGATTGGCAGCGGCATTAGAAACAACCACATCTATTTTCCCATATTTCTGAAACAGAACCGTAGCATTTTAATCGATCAACAAAAACATCTAACCACAACTGAAAATATCATCCTTAGTTCCACATATCACAATCCCATCTAAAGAACAAAATTTTCCAATTAAATGACTAACAACAGACTGAAGAAACCAACAAACAAATCACAGCTTTTACTTAAAAGAGTTAATCAAATACAATGTACAATGTTACTTGAGCTTGATACAATTTAACTTGCCAAGTCACTTACTAATATTGAAACATAAGAGGTAAAAGGAGGTAATCAATCAAGCTCAAGTGCTCAAATTTGGTAAGTTCCAAAACATAAACTTCATGCACCATAATTGAAGATGTTTATTTGTTTATTTATTTTTTTTGTTTATTTGTTTTTTTTTCAATAGCTTATTTAAGTTAGTAGATCATTTCTTGATTCATTTGTATGAGAATGAGAACCTTAGTTGCTCACCTGAACTGTCTTGTCTATGAGATTCTTCCTTTGTTGTGCATTTGATACATGACATACAATTCCAATTGCTTCAATTCCTTTAGCTTTCAGATTCTCAACTGCCTCATCCACATTTTTCTGCAACAAATGAACCAAAAACAACCGTGACCCTTTTAAATTTACATCAAATAAAAAAAATAATTAAATTTTACAACAAAATGTACAATTTTGAGTAGAGTTTTGATCGACCCAGAAAAATTCAAATCAAACTCAATACAGCCATGACTCGAATTCGATCAAATTCGATAAAATCAATGCAAAGGATGAAAATTGAGATACGTATAACATCAACAGCAAACAAACAAACAAACAAACCTGCTTTCGAGAAGAGACAACGACGGAGGCGCCTTCTAAGCCAAGGCGCTCGGCGATGCTGAAGCCGATGCCCTGAGTCGAAGCAGTGACGATGGCTACTTTCCCTTCAAATCTTTTGCCGATCTTCGTCTTCTCCATTTCTGTCTTCGTTTTTCTTTTTTGTAGCAGTAAATACAAATGAAACACAGCAATCGTCTTTGCCTTCTTTAAAATTATCGCGATTTTGTTTTGTTTTGTTTTGTTTTATTGTTAAGGATAATTTGCACAAACAACCACTAATATTAGACCTAATTACACATATATGAAACTCGTGCTCAAACTTACACAAACATCCTCTACTGTTAGTGATGCGCCATTAGACTATCTCCAATCGGTTTTCAAAATTTTCTCCATTTTAGAGATTGAAAATGGTATATTCCATCTTCATAATTTTATTACTCCAACCATTCTAGATTTACAATCTTCAAATAATAAAATATTATTATTTTACATTAAAAATAATAATTCAAACTTTCTTTAATAAAATTGTTTTCTTATAACTATTTAGGGGGGTGTATTCAATTAGGATTCTTGAGGACATTTAAAGACATTATAAATCCTGGTGTATTCAATTTGGACATTTAAAGACTTTAAAAGAGTCCATATGAATCCAGTGGTATTCAATTAGGATTTATATGGACTTTTAAAGAATCCTTCCAAATCCAGGTGTATTGAATTGGGACTTTAAAAATGTCAACAAGAATCAAGGTGTATTCAATTAGGACTGGATTTTAAAGGATTTTCTTAGGTCATGGATTTTGATGGATTTTGGTGGATTTTGGTGGATTTGATGGTGAGAGATATAAATATCAAATGTCATAACATGTCCGGCTTTCTCTCCAAAGATTTTGGTGGATTTTGCTTTCACTCTCTCTCTCAAAATAGAAACGAAAAGCACTAATATGTAAAAATTAAAAAAACCTATGCATATGAGAATAATAAGCTTCCATCCCCAGCGTGTTCTGTGAATTAAAAAGGAAAAAAAAAAAAACTACACATAATTATATATGTGAGAATATGTTGCAGACTTGCAGTCACATAATTATATATAACAAGTAAAAAAAAACTTGCAGTCACATGATGGTTCTTTTTTTGCATTTATTCAGCTGTTCTAAGCTTGGCCTTTGTTTCATATGGTTAGTGTTTTTATGTGGCGGGTGTTGCTTGGGGTTGTGCAGGGGGTGATGTTTGGTGTGTTGTTTGGTCAGTGTTGTGAGGGTCTGTTATTGCTTGGTGTATGCTTCTTTTTGGGTTATTTTTGGCTCTCCTACTGCTCTTTGGGGACCACTAACTGTTATCTCTGTTCTCGGGTTGTTTAGTTTTTGTTTTGTATGGCTGTATGGCCTCTCTTTTATATTAATAATACTTATGCAGTTTCAAAAAAAAAAAAGTACAAAACTCACTATGTGCCAAAACTGCACAAAACAACACTAAATTAATCTGTAGAGCCTTCAATCAAACACCAAAATGCTCACTCTTTATTAGCATTTTTATTTTATTTGAAAAACTCTTTATTAGCATGTTATTTTAAAGAAAAATAATTCATCTGCACTTCATGCAAGCAGTGCCTTTACGCAGATAAGCCTTTGCTAATTTTGGGTTCAATTCAATCGTTTTGTTTGCATCAGCAACAACCTCAGACTATATATATACACAAATATAGATTGACTGGTGTATCAAATTTTGCTCATTCCAACTTCAAATGTTTTTTTTTTAATTAGCTATAATTAGCTTACTATTGATAAGTCAGAGATAACAAATCCATGAAAATTCTTGGATGTCTAAACAAATCCTTAAATGTCTGAGATAGATGTCTAAACAAATCCATAAAAGTCTGAGATGGATGTTTAAACAAATCAATGAAAGTCCATGTGGATTTATAAAAGTCTGTAGAAATCTATGAAAATCTGTCACTTAAAAAATGTCTTTAAATGTCTTCAAGAATCCTAATTAATCCTAATTGAATACACCCCCCTTAGATAATAATTTACTCACTTATAATAGATTCACACCTAAAATTTTCTAATCTTTTTTATAATTAGTAAAGCCTAACTATTTTTACATCTAATGATTTTGAATTATATTTTTTATCTAATAATTTTTTTAAACTTTTAAATTTCAATGTTATTTTTGTTGGTTTTATTTTCATTTTAAATATTTTTTTTTTCATTGTAATATTTTAATTTGAATATGTTTATGTTATGCGGTTGGACTAAATCAACTTAAATTTGTGACTAAATTTTGATTTTAACATCTCAACCACTAATGCGCTTTTAATATAAAAGTTGTAAATGCATTCAAAACTCAACCAAAGTACATGAGTAGTTAAGATGTTGAAGTCAAAATTTTAAGTTACAAATTTAAGTTGATTTAGTTTGACTCGTTTGTTATTATTTTGTTTTATTGACTTAGAGTTAATTTTTTAAAAATAAAAATAAATGTTAATTACATATAAAAATTGATAATTTGAAAACATTTGTTTTGAATTAAAATACTTATTAAAAAGATGTAATAAATAAAAATTTAAAAATAATTAAAATATAGTCAATATTATACTCGGTTGAAAGATCTCAACAAAATATTTCGAATGGTATAATTTTTATAGTAATTAGATTTATGAATAAAAAGTTATAATAAATTAATTGAGTTTAGTTAAAAATGTAAAAAGGATATGAGAGGAATTTAATTTGTTTGAAGGGTAAAAATGATTATTTTAATGTGAATAATAAAATGGAGATTGAGATTTGGATCTTCAAAATAGAGTCTCCATTTTGGAGAATAGTTGGAGCCAAACCAATCTCTATTTGGAGAAATGGAGACCGGTTGGAGATGGTATTAGAAATTAACGGTTAAGGGGCAAACACGTCTTTTTTCCTTTTCATTTATATAATACTTATCAATTATTATTTAAAACAAAAATGAATGGATGGAGGAGATTATCCATTCAAACGATCTCCACCATTTAAAATAAAAAATAATTTTTAAAAAATTAAAAAAGAAAAAGAAAAACTGAGGAGCCTTTAGATCTCCATAAGTTTCAAATAAAAATAAAAATAGAGAGAGAGTTTCAAACCAAAAATAAAAAATCAAAACAATTTTCTTAAAAAATAAAAAATAAAAAATAAAAAATAAAAGGCTGAGGGGAGAGATCTAGAAAATTCCTAGATCTCTCTCTTCCAAGCTCTTTATCAGGTCTGGAAAATTTTGTGACGGTTTTGGTGTTGAGGATTTGATTAGTGTAATTTTTTTTTTTCCTTTTGTGTTGGTTTTGGTGTTGATGATGTGGTGAAGATAAAAGATTGTTTGTGTGTTTAGTGTTGATGATTGTGGTTCGATAAAGATGAAGTTAGGAAGAGATGCCTGGGTGATGAAGATGAAGTTGGGTGATGTTAGGTGAATAGGTGATGAAGTTAACTTTTGGAATCTGAAAATTTGGTGTTTGTAGGGTGAAAAAATGAAAAAAAAAAAAAGGGAAAAAAATTTAGAGGGAAAAAATAATTCCATGATGTTTATTTATTTATTATTTAATTATTATTATGGAAATGATAACATAAAAGATATAATACATGACAACGGTATTTCCTTTCAAACAAAAAAAAAGTGACACATGTATTTTAGTCATTACATGCCAAATGTGATCAAAGATTAGAATTAACGAAAGTCAATTTACAGTAGGACATGTTTGTGTAATTTTTTTTAATGTTTTTTTTGTTGCTAAAATTGGACTGACCTAAGGAGAAAAAGCATTACAAGCGATCATATGCTGAAAAACCTCTAGGTAGTAACCATCTATAAAATGCGTATGGTGAGATTTGAACCCTTCACCACTTACGTGGAAGGGGGTGCACTACCATCTTTGTTAAGAGGGTATGTTTGTGTAAGTTTGAGCAAAAGTTGCATATGCTAGAAATAGGCTTAATATTAGTGTATGTTTATACAATTTTCCATAATTATTAATATTATTATGCTTTTTTGTCTTTTTGTGTTTTTTTGTTTTTTTTTTCCATCTCTTGATTTTTTTTTCACGTACCACGTGTGGATAGTACTGCTGCGCGCGCACACACACACACACATATATATATATATATATACTAGTGGGAAAGGCACGTGCAGTGCCCGTGCCAAATTTGTAGTATTAAACCTTTAATATAATATATATATATATATTTATAAACGAATACAAACTTATTTACAACATATTTACAATAAAAAATTGTTAGTACTCTTAGTGTTGCAGTTGAACTTGGGGTTTTTACTAAGATCTGTCTATTAATAATAAAAAATCAACAATAACATTTACGATTGCCACGTATCGCTTTCACAGTCCCACATTAGAAGTATGAATAGAGGCTATTATAATTATATTGAGTAATGCTAGACTTCCCAAATTTCTTACTAAATGGTGTTCTCTTCTGTTTATTCAAATCCATGTTTTTATGTGCCTCTTCTTTTGTTTAGATCCACGATTATTTGCCTTACATGTTTATTTTAAAAATTGTACTTTTGATTTCAATATTTTGTTTTGTTTCATAGACAATATGATATCTTTTTATTGTTTAAATTTATGTTTTAGTTGTCTTCTCTTGTTTAGAATTTTGTATTCAAGATTCTTTCTGTTTTTTTCTTGATTATTGGTGGATTTAAGGTTAATTTTTTTTTCTCCTTTTATATTTCAAGGTTGATTTTTTATATATAATAGCACGATATTTAGTTATTTACAGATTTTTATTTCAATTTTCTTCTCTTGTTTCGTCTCTTGCATGTTCAAATTTGATTTATATGGATACTTTAGTCCATCTTTAGTTAAGCAGAGGCCCAAAGTGCAGCCCAATCTATAAGCCAACATTCAACCATATTGAAGCCCATAATAAAGCCCAATAGAGTGACCTGATCAATTTTTGCAGTCAAACAAAGTCAACAGATCAATACGGTGCGTATTGGATATTTGGATGTCATCAGAAAATATCAAAGATGAGAGCTGAGTCATGGATTGAAATCTGAGGTGGCTTGCTTTTATTGGTCTTGGCAGATTACACTTACAGCTGGATGATAAGAATATATAAAGAGTAATGCTAGATATCACACCTAAAATCACAACTTTTTATCACAACACATGTGGCAGTTGATGTGTCAATTGATGAGTGGATACACATTAATAATGATTTATCTCACTTATCCATATATCCACTCACCAATTGACACCTCAACGGCCACATGTGTTGTGATGAAAAAGTTGTGATTTTAGGTGTGATATCTAGCATTACTCATATATAAATGAAAGGATGGAGAGAGAGAGTGTGTAATCAGATTCATTTGTTGTCAATCTAGGGTTTTATAGATCTTCTCTCGTCAAATATCCCTCCCCCTCTCGCCTATGTATTCTTGAAGTGTTCCAATTGTTTTCTTATTAAATCCTTGTGGATTTGTAAGTGATATCAGTGTACCTGATTGTAGTCTTGATCGAGAGGTTGCATTGTTGACTTGTAGTACTCACTAAAAGTGAGGGTTTTGAGTTTGTTTGTCCAGTTATATTTGATTAGTTTTTCTTTAGGATTTCTGGGTTTGTTATGGTAGTGTTTGGCTTGTAATCAACATCATATAGTAAAGTGAGCCTATCTGGTTGGCTCAACGTGGATGTAGGCCATTCTTGGCTGAACCACGATAAACTCTTGGTGTATTTTACTTTCGGCTTTGTCATTTCTGTTTCATACTTCTCTATACTTCTTGATCTTCTGTTGTGGTATTTTTATTTGTGTGTTCTTGTTGTAAGTATTTCTTGCAAGTAATAGAACAGGTGATTGGATCTCTGTGTCTTGTGTACACTGAGTTATAACAATTTCAAAGATTGGGTTTTTATTTTTATTTTAAAAATTATATCTTGGTTTCGAAAGTTAAAATTTTTATTTCTCCTTAACTTCTTTATTATAATTATTTTGTTTTTATAATTATTTTTGTTTTTCATTGATTTCTCCATGATTCATCATTGTGATTTTAAATTCAACTAACCCAGAAAAAAAAATTCATATTCAAGCATCATCATCACAACTACAAGCTCTATAAAAGGATAACTGGGGAAATAAATCAATTGATCACACCTGAATGTGTTAGATTTTGCTCTGTATGTAGTTGAATTTTTAGTTTTTTTTTTATTAACTTTAATTGAATTTGGGCTATGTCGATGAACTGAGTTTTGTTCTGTGGTTTGTGTGATTTGCTGGGTCTGGGTTTGATGTTGGTGTTCATGATGTTGGTGATGCGAGACACGTTAAAAGAGGGAAAAAAAGGACACAAAGGGAAAAAAAAAAAAAAGGGACACAAAGGGGAATAAGGCTAATGTGTAAACAAAAAATTACCCTTTTAAAAATTGCAAAGGGTGAGAAAAAGACACAAGAGGGCAATTCATCTCAATCCTTTACAAAAGGGGAAAAAAGGGACACGGAGGGAAATAAAGCTAATGTGCAAACGGAAATCTACCATTTTGAAAGTTTTAGCCTCTTTTATATATATATAGGATATATATATTGAAAGTATATAAACGAAGTTAAATTGCTTAAAGCATACCTAGAGGGGGGCGGGGCGGTGAATATGTTTTTACACCTTTTTTCAATCCCTTGAACAAACATTCGTTTGTCCCTCAAGGTAGCCTTACACACAACAAAATAAGCCAAGGAAGACATACATAGACAATACGATAATACAATCATAAGAGCAAAGTCTAAGTATATCAACAAGTTATGTGAGGTAAAAGAACAAATAAACACAAAAACAAAGTAAGCTTGTATTTCAATAGATGTTCAATGAGTTACAAGAGTGATCAAATATCACTATACAAAAATTACAATATACAAAAGAATCATAGATACAAAAATGATCAAAAGAATGAATCCATAAATCACACTATACAAAGTCTTGTTTCACAATATATCACAAGTGAATATTATGAATCAAGATAATAAAATATACAATTAAAATATAAGAGAAGAGATAGGAAGAATTAACACAAGAGATTTTTTAACGTGGTAAAACCTCCAAGGAGGAAACATCCACGGGTTGAACTACAACCATTGGGTACTATATTATTGGAAAGCAAACATAGAACATTCACAAAGTGACCAATCTTTAGCTCACCCAACCTAGTGAAGTCTAAGTCTACCCAACCCTATTGGAAAGTGTGAAATCCCTCAATGATGCAAAACCACCATATATTGGACAACACACAAAACCAACATCGATGGTAGATTAGAAATTCCTCAAGAGTGCATACACCTCCCGTGTACCCCGCTCTATCGGAGTCTATGTCTAACCATACGCCTAGGCCTACCAATACAATAGCCAACTCCCTATCCAAGGCACTCTTGCCTCTAGGGAGCCTCCCATGCATGACTATCCGAGTCCTCCCGACTCTAGCCATGATTCCTTGCTTACCTATCCGAGTCATCCCGACTCTAGGCAAGTCTTCTTGCTTGGCTATCCAAGTCACCCCGACTCTAGCCAAGACTTCTTGCTTGGTTATCCGAGTCACCCCGACTCTAACCAAGACTTCTTGCCTTTTATAAGGACTTCCTAGTGTGATCATGTGAATGCAAATGATGCAAACAATCAATACAACATAGAACATGTGATCAATACATTCTATGGCACAAGTAGACCTAAACATGTGATATCACAAGTAATCAAGTCTAAATGCAAAAATAAGAGAATAGAAACCTAAGCATGTGAAACACCTAACACATACACTCAAAGTCTCATTCACATAAACAACACTTGAATCACAATATGTTCATGAAGTACAAATTCAATATGCTATCAATTTACAATTAAATGCTAGATATATGAGATTAAAATCAATCAATATACTAGTCAAAAATATAGAGCAAAGTTTTGAGATTTACATCAATCAAAACCTATATTCTCTAAATCACAAACAAATACACAAATCCTAGATTTTATCAATCAAAGGATCAAATCAAATCTCAAGGTCATTTAACACAAAATTAATTCAATTAAGTTCCAAACAACCTAAGATGCCATTCTAATCACAATACAACTCACAAACATATGTAAAACCTAGAATCATAGAATCTAGTCAACATTAGTCCACAAATTAAGTTTCAATTAGAATGATAATCAAGCTATCTTTCTCAATAGCTTTTACCAAACATAAACATAGATATAGAAGAAGAAACCCCAAGCAAATGGAAGGTCAAAAAGAAAGAAATCCCAAAGTTAAGTCCATTACATCGGATTCTGCAGCTGGTTCGGAAATCAGTGTTGAACCACTAGAAATCACGATCAAACAGCACCAAACCACTAGGAGATGATAGAGGACTCAAATACGAACACTCTCCAACTTGAATCACTCAAATCCGACTCCGGATGAGGAAGATATGGTGTTTTGAAAATCTGAAAACTGGAGAGAAAATCCTTACGGGAAAACACAACTTTTTCTTCTTAATTTTTTAAATGGAGAGAGAGAGGGAAGAAATAGGAGGAGAGAGAAGGCCAAAACCGACCAACCATGTGAGGCCACGTCACCCCCTGGCCGTGGGGGGCGCATGGCCCACACGGGGGCAGAGGCCCCTCCAGGCCGTGGGGCCCACGGCCTCACCAACGGCCAGCCCAAGTGGCCCACGGCCTGGGCTGTCCTCTCTCGCGCTCCCTCGGTTCTTCGGCCCGTATCTCGGGCGTCCGAACTCCGATTTCGAATCCGTTTTCAGATTACGAACCGTGACTCTCTCACGCACGACTACGACTACACAACTTTGAAAAACGGTTGAGAAATCATCTCAGAAATCATCGATGAAGTCAACTCAACGAATGAGAACGAAAAGTAGCATAGTCAACTTGTTTGGACTCGAAACCTTATGAATGAGTAACCGAAACGACCAGAACTCAATAAGGCATTAAATAAGAACATGTTCAAGTCCTAAACACAAAATACAGAAACATACGAACACAAAGACACACACATATGCTAGTTTCCGGACATAGTCCTAGAAAATTCAAAACACAAAGTTTATCAACTTAATATGAATGCATGAGCATATTTTGCCAAGTGTGTGAAAGTGATATGTAAATGAAATTAAATCATGAAGGAACACAGAAGAATGATATGTGTGTGTGTGTGCCTAGCCTTGTAAGAGATAAAAGGTCCTTTAATACCTTTGTCGACCAATAATGCCCGAATCTCTTAAAAGCCGGCTTCTTGAATGAATTGTGGTTGAGACGTCCTTCGTCTTCAAAATTCTTCAATTACTAACCACTAAACATTACAAGATAAACACGTTTTGATATGGAATTAATGCCAACACTAATTATCAACCTTACATATATATATATATATATATATATATATATATATATATATATATATATAGTTTTTCTATTATCAGTTTATCCTGACAATAATATATCCTGACAATAATATGGAGAAGTTTTGACAAGTGCATACACTTTGAGTCAAAGTATGTAAATCTAGTGGTCCACATTCTTCGTCCTGATATATTTATTATCAGGACAAACTGATAATAGAAAATATATATATATATATATATATATATATATATATATATATATATATATATATATACAGTCTTTCTATTATCAGTTCGAACTGACAATAAATATATCAGGACGAAGAATGTGGACCACAGATTATGGAGAAGTTTTGTCAAGTGCATACACTTTAAGTCAAAGTATGTAAATCCAGTGGTCCACGTACTTCGTCCTGATATATTTATTGTCAGTTCGAACTGATAATAGAAAAACCGTATATATATATATATATATATATAAGCCATTCTTCGGTGTAACATTACATGATGCAACAGTATGTGATCACATATGATTGTATATGATCGCAAATATATATAATGTTATCGCATATGAATTATATATGATCACACAATTAAATTATTGTGATCGTATGTTAGAACATGCAATCACACATTGGTTAATGTGGTTGTACTAAAGAAGATATGATCACAGTCAAATTTTTTTATGTTAAACCATGCAATATTGCACACAAGAGCAGCCATATATATATATATATATACTATATTATTTCTTTCTTTCTTATATTTAAGTGATTATCATCTTAGGTATGGATTTGGATCCTCTGTTGATCTGATCTGATCTTTTTCTTGACCTTTTCAAAGCTTGTGATTGGTTGTGAAAACCAATCACATCTTAACCACCCATTCATTGCGATGCTTATGTGTAATGAGATTAAGTGAGGTCAGGAAAAAGATCAGATCAGCATATGATCCAAATTCCTTAGGTATACCTGAGAAAATACAAGAATCTGGGATACAGTTTTGGCCATTGGATCAATCCAACTACCATAAACTGGACTGCCACAATTCTTAATTAAAATAATAATAATAATAATAAAAAGCAAAAAGCTGGATGAAGTTGAGTGTAGCGGTGGATGTGTTAGTTGCTTCTCTCTCTCACGTTTCTTCATCCAACTGCTTCTCTCTCTCTCTCTCTATCTCTATCTCTCTCTCTCTCTCTCTCTCTCTCTCTCTCTCTCTCTCTCTCGTCTCTTCATCTCACTCTTTTCCATTAACATATTTTCTTCACTCAAAGCAAAAATGGCATTGTCAACATAGTTCATCAGGTCCGCTTCTTTTCTGTATCTCTCTCTCTCTCTCTCTCTCTCTCTCTCTCTCTCTCTCTCTATCTATCGTCTCTTCATCTCTCTCTCCATTTCTCTTAATAGAGAAAAATGGAGAACTCTTTAGACTACAAAATCCAGTGATGGAAACTCACCGCTTCAACTCAGCTTCACTCACTTAATCACTCTTTGAACTCGGCGAAGATCGATTTTTCATTCATGTACAAAACATAGATGTCTATGTACTTGTCAACTGTGTGGTGTAGGGGCGGCAAAAATCCCTGACCTGCCCTGCCAAAACTCGCGAGGCCCCGGTCCGTTTTGGGTGAATTTGGGCAGTAAAAACAGATAACGGGACAGGTTTAGGGTAAAGTTTTTGACCTGATCGGGTTTGGGGTGGTACCTTTTGCCCCAACCCGGCCCGTTTGACCCGTAATATATATATATATATTTTTAAATATAAAAGGTAAAATAATATATATATATATATATATACGGTTCTGTTCTGGTCAGTGCACACTGATGTAACTACATCAGTGCCAATGCATGTGAGCCACTGATTATGGAGAAGTTTTGACAAGTTCATACACTTTGAGTCAAAGTATGTATATGAAATAAATGTGTTGTACAGTGTGGATTATTGAGTCAAAGTATGTACATGTGTTGTGTGGATTATTGTTTAATGGAAGCACATGTGTTGTACAGTGTGGATGGCTTTACGGAATATCCAAAAATCCAAGCAAAAAATTGATATTTTCTTCAAAAGTAGAATCATGTCCATTAAACTACAATCTACACAACACATGTACATTGTTCACGTCTTCCTACAACTGAGAACAATAGAATCCAGAACAATTTCTTCAAATTCAACCACAAATCTGTTTCTAAATTGAACAACCAAGGGTACTATGTACATTCCTGCTGTTGGGGATAATCCTACGAATCGATGAACGCATAAACGTCGTGCCTAATATACGCCCATAACTCATAGCAAATAATAACCTCAATAAGCAGAAAAATAGATGAGAGAGAATAGTCAATCACAACACAAGATATACGTGGAAAACCCAAATCGGGTAAAAAACCACGGGTCGTCAGGACGAAATAGAAAGTTCCACTATATGATAAACTGTTATAACTATATACTCTAGGATTACCTCTCTCACCCCAACCCCAAACCTCACTCACAAGATCCTCATCGAGTACCCCCACAATATCCCCTAGGTCTCCCCTGAATATCACCCACGTATCTCTAACTTGATCCACTGATATTCCCTTGGATCCCTCCCCGGATATTCCCTTGGGTCTCCCCGGATCTCACCACACTCTCTCTGATGTTACATGATGTTCTTTTTTCTTCACAGCCTTAAAATCTAATAACATAAATATTAAGACTATTTATACTAGTTACAGGGAGTTTAAGATAAAAGGAAATCCTACTCATAAACATACAAGACTTACTTGTTTCACATAAATACTATTTCCTTTTATGACAAGTCTTCTTGTAAAGAGTATTCCTTTTCCTTCAAGCACAAGAACTTACTAAAAGAACACTTTCTTTTCCATTGAAGATTTCCCATTCCACGCATGCTTATGATTGACTACGATTTGGGTCACAGTTGCGCACATGCTTCCTAAACCGTTACAAGTCACCTTAAATTATATCGCTCATAAAACCGCGATCCATACGATGAAACGAACCACTTCTTCAGTTCTTCATGATCTTCAACCTCCCTCAAACTACATCATTCCATCTTCCAAACGTATCCCACGTCTCCATGAAGCTCCACATCAGTTGAGTCTTGTTTGGTTCACATTTGGTTCGCTTAGGAATGCAAGTCAAAATCTAACACCTGCATGTCCCTCTACTTTTGTTTTTGTTTTTCATTTTTGTTCTTTGTTTCTTTTTTGTTTTAACTTAAATATAAAAAAAAAAAAACATATTTTTTGGTAAAAATAAAATATCCCTTTACAGTAAAAAAAAAATCACAAATTACATAGAAATGTTCAACATAAAAGTCACAAATTGCAAAGAAATGTTTAACATGAATCTCTGATTATCACCACACACAGTTGATAAGTACATAGACAGCTATGTTTTGTACCTAAATGAAAAATCGATCTTCACCGAGTTCAGTGATTAAGTGAGTGAAGCTGAGTTGAAGCGACGAGTTTCTGTCACTAGATTTTGTAGTCTAAGGAGTTCTCCATTTTTGCTATGTTAAGAGAGATGGAGAGAGAGATGAAGAGATGATAGAGAGAAAGAGAGAAGATAAGACTGATGAAGAGAGAGAGAGAAAGAGAGAAATACAGAAAAGAAGCGAACCTGATGAACTATGTTGACAACACCATTTTTGCTATGAGTGAAGAAAATATGTTAATAGAAAAGAGAGAGATGAAGAGACGGAGAGAGAGAGAGAAAAGTAGTCAGACGAAGAAACGTGAGAGAGAAGCAACTAACACATCCACTACACTCAACTTCATCTAGCTTTTTTTTTTTTTTTTTTTTTTTTTTTTTTTTTTTTATCATTATTTTTTTAATTAAGAATTGTGTCAGTCTAGTTTATGGCCGTTGGATTGATCCAATAGCCAAAACTATATCCTAAACTCTTGAATTTCCTCAGGTATACCTAAGGTGATAATCAGTGTTTAGAGTATCTCTAATGTAAATATATATTTTTGAGTTTCTAAATAGTGCCTACTTTAGAAATATATATATATATATATATTAAAGAAATGCATATTCACATATTTAATGCAATTATGTAAAATATAATATGTATCCATTTTATGACCAATCATAATAAAACAATTATTTCACTCCCCCTTATCTTTTATTTTACAATTAAATGGACTTTAATATTATTGGTGTAAAGAGTTAGAAATCTTAGTCAGCATTTCTATGAGAGTTTCTAGAATTAAAAACTCAACTCTATATTCTTTAATTTTTTTTTACCACATCATCTCCATATTAAAGTTGGATAATTGCATTAGATAATGTTTTTCTAACTTTTTATCTATCTATCCCATGTGACACTCAATTTTCTCCAAATGCATATTTGCATTTGAAATGCTCTAATATCTTGCATGTTTTGTACAACTAAATTGGTGCATGTTATCAGATATGATATTTTTTTTAAAATTATATTCCAGATGATACTATTTATAATTTTTTTTATATATATTTTTTTAGCAACTAAAAATTATAAACAATCTCAGGTCTACTTAATTAGTAAATATTGTATGGCCAGTAACTCAAACAAAAACCATACAAACAAAAGTCTAGAACCTATTCAGCATACAAATTGATAATGCAAAAGAAACTATGAATCAGTGATGGATGAGCAAGCAAGGTACACTGATACTACTTGTGTCAATGAAAGATATTTTAACTTAAAACTCAATGTTTTAACTCGATGAAAGTAGGGGAAAAACTTGAGTGCACCGGGTGCATTGTTGAATGGTGCATCCGACCACTCAAGATAGGACATGTGGTTGCCACATAGACGCCACATATGATTTTCTTACCACTTGTCCTATCTTGAGTGGGCGGGTGCACCCTGTGCACTCGAGATTTTCTTGTGAAAGTAGAACAACTAATTGCAAAAACAAAATCCTAAAAATAAGTCAATAACTGAAAATAAGCCAACTACCACAAAAAAAAACTAGTATGCAAAATCTTAAAAGTGTTAAAATCAGGATTGTAACAGCATCTCAACTCATTTATCTGATACTTCCTATCAACATGGTCGAGAACCAGATGGCTTATCCTTCAAACTAGCCTTCCTCTTGCCAATGTTGATATCACCTGCATGGTCCTTGTAGGGCTTAACTTTTCAATCGCCATTTGTTTGTCACGGCAATCATGGAATTCCCTTGACCACTTATAGTGCAAAATATATCCCGAGAGGAGGGGGGGGGGGGGGGGGGGGGGGGGGGGGGGTGTCTGAATAGGTATATGCTCAACTTATTGCACTTCTTTTTCCTCACAAACAATTTACGCACGCTTAGAATCTTTAACAAGTAAATTGCTTCAACAAGTCAATATAGATTTGATTAAGCCAAGTGTTAAAACAATACAAGTCAAAGTAAGGAAACTAATATACGAAAATCAACACAAGAGATTTTTACGTGATAAAACCTTAAAATGAGGAAACATCCACGGGTTGATACCATAACCACCGGCAAACCGTAATTCACCTTGTCAAATAAGAGATGCACACTTAAAAAGCAATCAACACATGATACATTCTCCAAGTTATCAACTCCTATTATACTATCGGGCCTAGTGAACCACTTTGCCTACTTCCTATCCAAGATGTGACTATCACACCTCTAAGAAGTAACTTTCTATCCAAGACGCTCACGTCTCTAAGAAGATTCCTTGCATGACTATCCGGATCCTCCCGATCCTAGACAAGACTTCTTGCTTGACTATTCGAATCCTCCTAATTCTAGTAAAGTCTTCCTTGCTTAACTATCCATATCCTCCCGATCCTAGTTAAGACTCCATGCTCAAGTTAAAGCTTCACTCACTCCAACAAGAGACTTTAACCTTTCACAAGGAAATGATCTAAGTGAAGTGCACACAAGCAATATGATGCAATCACAATCAAATAGAGCAAGTAGATCAAGTGCACACACTCTATGAACATGCAATTAGAGAACTAGATTAGGCTTTCAAAAATCAATCACAAAGATATCTAGAAACCTAAGCATGTTAATCAAACAAGAACTAGATTAGAATAATAGAGATCACAATCAAAATATCCTAGTTCTTAGAACATGTGACTAAAACCTAGAAATCAACAATCAAGCTTAAGAACACAAAGTATTTCTAGATTCAAGTTCATGTTCATCAAGATTAGCTAAAAGATGTTCAATCAAAAATCATAAGAGCTAATCTCTAAAACCACTCAAACAAGCCTAAAAGTTGAATCAAAATAATTCTAAACATTTTTCCTTAATCAAATAAGAAGATTCTTCAAGTTGATCATAAAAGAAATGAAGAGATGATGATTCACTTACAAATGATGAACACATGAATAAAGATCAGATCACTGCAAAACAGACATCTTTTTACTTTGAAAATGCTTAGGGCTTGTTTCTCTCTCGAAGACTAACAATTTTGGCTTTTGAATCACTCAAAGCGGAGTTGAATTTAGAGAGATATGACCAAAACAAAAATAAAAAAGTTCATGAAATTTTCTGCACTCAAATTTCTTCAAATTGAAAAATGTGAGGGAAAGGAGTTTTAAATTCCACCTCACCACCCCGAGGTGGCGTGTGGCCAACTCGGGGGCAGAGGGTAGTCTTCCCCGAGGTGGCCACACGCCTCCTCGAGGAAGGTGGGCAAAATGGCCTTTGGCCATTCCCTTATTCCCTCACGCTCCTCACGTGTTCTTCGACAGTTCGTCGACCTCCGAACTCCGAACTCCGAATTCGAATCCGTTTACGGATTCTGAACCGTAACTCTCTAACAAACATGGATGACTATGAAACCTTGACCAGAATTTAGGAATTCGACTCGAGACGAAGACCATGTACGATCGACACACGGAAAGTTTCATAACTTCCAACTCGGAACTCAAAAACTAATGAATGAGTAACTGAAATGACCGGAACTCAATAAGGAATGATATGAGAACATATTCGAGACCGATATTCATAAAACACAAACAAACAAAACACAAGAACACACAAGTATGCTATTTCCTAGAGATAGTCCTAGAATATGCAATTTTACAAAAGTTGTCAAATTAAATCTAATGTATGTGCATACTTCAACAAGTGTGTGAATGTGTTATACCAATTTAGTACAACGATGCAGGGACACAAA
This sequence comes from Acer yangbiense, assembly GCA_008009225.1. NCBI lineage: Eukaryota > Viridiplantae > Streptophyta > Magnoliopsida > Sapindales > Sapindaceae > Acer > Acer yangbiense. The sequence goes on along the minus strand of CM017762.1, from coordinate 29,272,603 downwards.
TGCATGCAATGTGTGTGTGTGTGCGCTTACACCTTGCAAGAGGAAGAAGAATCTTGATACCTTAGCATCCAAGTAAGCACCTATCCTCTTGAAGACGAACTTTGCATAATAAGTTGCTTTTCTTCTTTGCAGCTTATATAAACCACGAACTACGTAAGCAACTAGACATTTCAGAGAAAGAAGGTTTTGTTATGGAATCAAGCCAACACAGATCTAAAACCTAACAAATCAAATGAACAAAATCTACGCATGTCGCTGCAAATAAGTAACTCCAACTATGTATATTAAAATTATATTGAATACCCAAGAAACTATAAATGAGCATGACATGAAATCACCCAAGGTTTTATGAGTGATTCAAAGGTGTGTAAATTGTACGTGTATTCATCGCTTGTACAATCAGCTATTTTATATGATAACTAAAGCAAGATAAGAGAACTTCTATAGACATAATATATAGTTGGAACATTGACAATAATATTGTTCTAACGATGCTATAGTTGTCTTAAATAAATAAATCTAGAGTCTTATTCATTAGCTAGATCTCACCATCTAGATACATTTATTACCGGACATGCATAATTATCAAGATATAAAATTATGGGTTAATTGCAATAACTGACCACACAAAAATGGCTATTCGCAATCGTACGAGCTAGGCCGTAAAGTGTAGTATAATATAAGTGTAGATTTGTTCCCACGAGGATTGGGTGTTGAATACCGAAATTGATTAGAATGACTACTATTTGGATAATGAAATATGATGATGATTGTTGTTTTGACTAATAAAATCTAAACTTAATTAAAAACAAATTACTAAGCAATTAACTAAAGCAAGGCACACAAGAGAGTATGATTGCAGTTTTATAAATGAGATAGCTAAGACTTCGACTCCACCTATCCAATCCTATTTTAGTTTAGACTATCATATAAATTAGACTATGCAAGTGAATGTTGTATACTCGTGTTATCCCATAATTAGTCTCTATTCTCTTTCGAGCAACAAAGACCACACCCACATACACCTATAACCTATCTCTCGATGGTCACAAGAAATGCACATGAATTCATTAAGAGCTATGGCACACATAAAAGGGTCATACAAGCTTGCCTAGCGTATTTTTACCTTATTAGACATGTATTGGGCCTTTTGTCGAGCATGTTGTGTGCGTCGTCTCTCGGTCCATAACACAACAACCAAATATCATTCAAATGATGGCCAATCACGCAAAAGCATTAAGCATACAAAATTTACATACAATGAACACAAGCACAATCACATAAATATTAAGTCTTTATTTAATAGTCATGGAATAGGTTTCATCTTGGAATAGGTCTCTCATATTTAGGGCTTGTTTGTTTCCTTGTATAGTATTAGATAAGAGAGTTAAAATGTATTACATAATGCAATACATGTGTTTGGCCAATCATATTGTATTGTATTAATTAATACAAATAGTGTTTCTAATACATTAGACACTCTATTATCCAATACACAGTGAAAGGGAGGGTTTAAGCTGTATTAAAGTTGGAGATAAACATTTTTATTTTATTTTTTCAAATCAAATTATATAAAATATTAAAAATTCAAAATTAATTATAATATTTTTTTGATAATAATTTTATAAAATAAAAATAAAATAAAACAATTATTATTATTATTGTTATTATTATTATTATTATTATTATTGTTATTATTATTATTATTATTATAAGTTCCAAATCAAATAATAAATATTAAATCATGAATAATGTTTATATTAGATAAATTTAACAAACTTGTGTTGTATCATGAAATTTAAATAAATATTTAATTCATACATATTAAAAATATTTAGGAAGATTAATTTCAATAATTTTTATTCATTATTTAATTTTTTTAATTTTAATAATTGAAAAAAAAATTCAATTTTATAATAAGAATATTAAATATTATTTTAAAAATATAATGCAACAAATATATACTTTATAATAATTTTCTTATTCTAAAAATGTATTAATTTTATTAGTTAACAAAATATTTGGAAATAAAAATCATATCCAAACATTGTATAACTTAAACTTAATACAGTCTAATACGAAATATCACCAAACATAAGATTGTATAAGAATAATACAATCCAATACAATACTATCCAATATAGTCTAATCCAATACAATCCAATATTATACAATACATCGTGCCAAACATGGCCTTAGTTCATAATACAAGTAAAAGCCATCCAAGATATAAAATGTGCAATGTGCAATAAACATGGCTAATACAATAATAAGAGAGAAAGAGATGTGAAAGAAACGATTTTGGAGTGCTTCCTCTTCATCTAGCATGGAATCTTCTTCTCTTGCTTCTCTCCTCCAATTCCTTTGCTTCTAGATGGTTGCTTTATGATGGATCCAGGTGGATGGTTGGGGATTTTGGTTGGATTTGGTGATATGGTGAAGATTTGATGGATGGGTTTTGATAATTTGGTAGGAAAATGTGTTAAAAATGGTATCTTGGAAGTTTTGGAGTTCAAGAGTTGTGGAGAGGTCAAGAACACGAGAGAAGATGGGGTATTTATAGATGTGCAAAATTAGAGCACGAAGTTCTATGTTTGCTGAGCTGGAAACCTTATGTATGGTACAGATTCATTGTACGCTTTGACGCACCCAACCACGACAAATCACTGGAATACTTGTGTTGTACGTGTTGCGTGGTACGCTTTGACGAGGTGAACCGCGGCAACTCACTGGAATTGTTTCGCTATTCAGATTCACGGTACACTTTGACGAAGCCAACCACGTCACTTCTCTGGAATGGATCCGCGGTTCAGCTCTAATTATTGCGCAGTTCACTTTGACGCACTGAAACGCGCATGACCTTCAACACTTCTCCAAATCTTCTTTTTCACTCCAATTTTGCCAAACTTTACTTCAAGGGTGAAATCCATTTTAGTCCCTCTAGTTTAACCTATTACACAAACTAGTCCCCCGGTTTTCAGTATTATCCCGCTAAGTCCTTCTGTTAAAAATTCCGTTGAAAAAGTGCTTTCTGACAGGGTCAGAGGGTCAAATGACCCTGTTGCACCTGATTAAAAAATAAAACAATAAAAATATAAAAAAATCTCAAAATTAAAAAATTAAAAATTAAAAATTAAATAATAAATTTTTTATTCACCTCCAAATCTCTTATGTTCATCACCTTCATCGATTAACATTTTTTTATTATTTTTTTTAAAGTATTGATCTAGTGAACCAAATCAAACCCAGACCAAAACCCAAAATTATTGATCTGTTCATCACCTCCATCTGGTGTTGAATGTGTTCAACACCAACCACTTTCAACATCAATCACCAAACCCTAGCCATAAAGACACCACCCCCACCAGTGTTGATCAACCCACCACCCTTAAACTAGAAAATCAGAACCCTTAATCCCTAAACGTAGAAAATCAGAACCCACATAGCAAACCCAAAACCTAACTCAACCCCATCAACAACCACCACCCCACTAGAAATCAAACCAATAATACCCACACACCCACAACAAATCGAATCGAACCTTTAACTAGTTGAGTGAGATAGAGAAGATTTCTGGGTTGAGACAAAGCAGTAACAAGTCTTCTTCTTCTTGTCAGTTGTTTCAACACCTGAACCCATTGAATTTAAACTGATTAAATTTAAAAATAAAACTAATTTGTCACGGATCATCATCATCATCATCATCATCATCTTCTTCTCACGGATCTTCTTATTCTTCTCATTGATGTGAGATCTCCATTCTAGGTTTGGGACGTTCGATCTGCACTAGATGTGCTTCATCCTCTTCAAGTTCTAGGACTTCCAAGAAATGAACACCTACCTCGAATAAGAGCTCTAGAAGCGCTTCATCCTTTTCTGGGGCTTCCCAAACAAAACCCATTTCCTCGACGCTCACCGTAACACCATCCGTGCCGTCGTTGGCAACGCGACGACGGGGGCAGACACCGAGTTGATCGAAAACCTGCTCAAGTTGAAGATTGTGTTGAGCTTTAGTGTGGGGAAGATTTTTTTGAAGGGAATCGAAGATTTAGTGAAAGAAGAAGAAGTTAGGGTTTTGGATTTGAAGAATTGGGGAATTTTTTTTGTTAGGTTACAGTTTGGTGAAGAAAGAATTCAATCAGTGGAGTTTTTAAGGACTTTTGTGAAGGAGAAGATAGAGTTGAGGAGGTGTAGACCGTGATTTAGAAAGAGAAAGTAGATTCTGAATTGGGTGTTTGATCGAGATTCAGAGGTTTTGAATAGGTGTTTGATTAGAGAGAAGGAATTTGTGAAGCGAAAAGAGGATTTTTTTTTAATGTTTATTTTTTAATTCAAAATTTTAATTGTTTTTAATTGAAATTATTAATTTTAACCCTGCTTTTACCATTATACCCTTAATGATCTGACGGAACCCTAACAAAATTGGACAGCAAGGACTGAAATACAGATTGTTGGAAACTAACAGGACCTGTCAAGATAAAGCTAAAAACCGAGGACCAGTTTGTGTAATAGGTCAAACTAGAGGGACTAAAATGGATTTCACCCTTACTTCAATGCCCCTAAAATGCTATAATGACCTACACAAGCTTATTTAACCGTTAAATACTTGGTTTTACCCAAGAAACAAGTACAAAACAATAGGAAATGGGGGCTACACCAAGTGTAGAAATGGAACTATCAATAACTTACCTTGACGTTTTGCAATATCACACCTATATTGTACTTTTTCTTTAATTAACAAGAACATACCCTTGACCAGTTTGACCAAGGTTAGATTTAACAGAGACTTAACTATGGGAAGGGCATGAATGTCTTTTTCCTTAAAATGAAAATAAAAAAATATAAGTTATTTATCATAAAACTACTAAATATTAAAATTCTTAATGAGATGAGGTTGGTCCAGTGGTAAACCCCCCACACCTGAACCACGAGGTTGCTAGTTCGAGTTCCCCCCCTCCTCAAAAACCCTGAATTTATGTAATAGTGTAATACTTCACAAAAAAAAAAAAAAATTATATTAAAAATCTTTTCAAAATATTAAAATGAAAGACATATTGAAGATCACACCTTTATACGATCTCACTAGATATCTTGTAGAGATATCTCCAGTTTTCATTGAAACCATATCTCCAGTCTCTCTGATGGAGATTTGGTATCAATAGAGGAGATTCTCCTTTTTTCCCTCTTGGCAACCAGTCTTCTCTGCCTCATTCTCTGCTGTATCACCTGGTCGTCTCCCTCCATCCTCCTCTCCATCCACCACCCAATCCCGCCCTCTGCTCTCAATCTCCTCCATTAGAGCCATGCCATTTGAGTGAGAGTGATTTGGTGGTGGGGAGGGATCAGAGTGTTTGGCTTCGAGATAGATGAGTGAATTTGAAGCATTTTGTTTGCAATTTTTAATGGATTTTAATTATTTTTGTTTTTGTTTTTTATTTATTTATAATTTTATGGATTTTGTTATTAAACTCATAGATAGAAAAGAACAAGATAGTGATGGTGATGATTGATTTTCAATTTTATTCGTTTTGGGTTAATTTTGATTGATCAGATCTTCTCCAAGATTGAGGATATCTGATTGTAATGTTAATTTTTCTTAGAATTTTATGATTTTTTTGGAGAAAAAGATTTTTATGATTATTAATTGATTTTCAATTATTTTTAATATTTGTTTAAACAATAACATTACATCAAATGAAGGATAATTTGGTCATTTTATATTTTAGTACCAGTCAACGGTTAGTCAAAGGTATATTTTTGTAAAACTTCAAGGTATATCATTGCAATTAACCCTAAAATTATCAATCATTCATACACGGAACGCTCGAGAGAATTTCCGTTATCAACCATTAAATGTCTCGTCAACATATTTTTGTTTTTTTTACGAGTCTTGTCAACATAATTATTTACAAGGAAAATTGCACTAAAGTACCTTGGCCATTGTTGATATTGCAACTAGACCAAACTTTTACCAAAATAACAGATCGGTACCCTTGACCAAATGGTTGTCCGTTAGAAATAATTGGTGACTAGTCAAATATTACAAAATGACCAATTTACCCCTAAGCATCATATTTTAACAATTATTATAATAAATTTACTTTAAAATAATAATTTAAAAAAATTATTGGAGGAGGCTCTTAAATAAAGATCAAATCGACCTCCATGGAAGAGCTCTCCTTCATGGAGATTGGGATCTCTTTCAAAGGGGATCCCGATATCCCTTGATGAAGATCTTATGGAGATAAGATCTCCATTAATGGGTTATCTGGGATCTCTCTTCATGGTGACAGACGCCTCCATTAAGGGAGATTTCAATCTCCCTTAATGGAGACACCTGGTCACCATTGAGTGAGATCCTAGATCTCCCTCTCTTGTATTTTTTTTTTTCTAACTTTCTTTTGTTTTCTTTAATTAATGACAATGATTGAGAAACAAAAATAGTGATGATGATAGATTAAGAAGAAAATGGAAATCAAACCCAAAAAAGAAATTTGTGTATTTTTTTTCCTTAAATGATGATGATGATTAAGAAGAAAAAAAAAATGGAGATTTGAGATGGAAATCTAGGTTTCTGGTTTCTAAATCTCCCCAAAAAACAGTTTTTTTTCTTCTTCTTCTTTTCCTTACTTGATGTTAATAATAATGGTAAAACAAAAGTTTATGATTTCAGTTTTTTTTCTATAATTTCGTCTATTGAGAAAGAAGATCTCCATCTAGATGTTTCCGGATCTTTCCAAAAAAGTCTTTTATTTTTCTTTAATAATGATGATGGAGAAGATAAAAATGGAGATTTGAGATGGAGATTAGGTTTCAATATATCCAAAAAAAAAAAAAACAAACAGTTTTTTGTTTTTTGTTTTTTGTTTTTATTTACTTGATGTTAATGACAATGGAAGAATAAAAGTTTATGATTTCAATATTTTTCATTAATTTTGTCTATTAAGTAAGAAGATGATGTTCTAGATCTCCCAGAAAGAAAAAAGTTCTTTATTTTCTTAATTTATTTTTCTTTAATGTTCTTTTTACCATATTTTTTTTTTAGTTTTTATAATATATATATTTTTAAATATTTTGTTTAATTTTTTTTATTGCTTCTTTTTATTTAAAGATAAAAAGACTTTAATACCCTTCTTAAATAAAAGGTCAAGTTAATTCTAACGGTCAACCCTTTGGTCAAAGGTATTGATATGTTATTTTTACAAAAGTACAATCTAGTTGCAATATCAGTAAAGGTTAGGGTATTTAGTGCAATTTTCCCTTATTTCTAATAACTCTGTACCCTTATATACATAAATATAAAATAAGATTCCTATATTAATAAAATCCATACCCTACATAAATACATCTGAAAATATACTGGGTGTGTCTTATACAACCAGAGGGGTGGGGAATGAGTTATTAATCGATTACTTACCAACTTTTTCGATTAGTCAATATTAATCACAATTAACCCAAAAAAAAAAAAAAAAAAAAAATCAAATGAAAAGTGCGGAATTAAATGGACACTTGATTTTATGCGTGGGAAAACTTCAACAAGAAAAAACCCACGGGACTAGCCACGCTAGCCATAGAACTCCACTTAGCCACAGAATAAATGCTTACAATCTAGTCACACTTCAAGGTTTGTAACACAATCTATCATACCCACATGCCTTTAATAGTGAGTAATGACAAATGCTTACCAACCAATCCTTGGTTGCAAGACTTCACTTGCTTGTGAAACTACCACATGTAGTCACAAGACTTTGACTTATTGAAAAGAATTAGAGTCTAAGTGAAGATATGAATATTCTAAATGCAATAAAGTGCAAGACTGAACAATATATGCTTAATTAGATGTTAAGATGCAAATCTAACAACCTAATTATCAAACAAGCGTACATGCACATACATGAGGTCTTAATTAGATGTAGAATGATTCTAACAACCTAATTGTCAAATAACATGCACAAAAACATTCATGAACTTGACTAGATGAACAAAGCCAACCTAATCATCAACTAAGCATACATGAACATTTATGGATTAGCTATTTAGGCATAAATGACCTAATGATGCAAGCTATTACAAACAAACCCAATCATGCAATTAAGACTCATAAATATATGCAATAAAAGGAGTCATAGTATTTAATCATGCAGTAAATACTAAATCTAGAGTAAGAAGAACAATAAATGAGATTTAATGAAGTTCTAACTTACCTAAACATGAAACCAAGAAGACCCATGCTCAAATGATGATTGATGATGTTAGATGCATATGGATTTTGGGTTTGGAGAGTCAATTAATAAGGCTTAAAGCTTTCTCTCTCTAGAACCACTCAATCTCACTCTCTAGGGTTTCAATTTTGTGATCTCAATGAAGAAGATAAGAAAGAGGGGTTTAAATAGGCGCTCTAAGTGAAACTAAGACATTTTAGAAAAAAAAAAATGATTTCTTGGCGTCAAAAACAACTTGGTTGGCAGGTCGCTTTATTCTCAGGAAAAAAAACGCGACAACACAACTCGAGTGACCCAAAATATGACCAAACGACATCGAAACCTTTCGTATGATATACTATTGGAAATGTATGAATGTCTACTTTCTACTCATTTTTACAAAATTAGGTTTCGATGTCTATAGAAAGAGATATGGTCATTTGAGCAACCAAATGTCAGATTTGGATAACAATAAGATTGCCCAAACTAATGGTATAAGACCATGTGACCCAAGATCAATCCAAGAGAGGAAAATGGGACCTCTTTAGTGGTCACACATGGCGCTAAGACAAGCACACCATCGTGCAAGCGCGGATGTTTTCGATCCATAAATGAATTATACCACACTTAAATCTAACAATGAATTGCAAGTGTGATTGTGAAAAGAATGCACACATAAGCAATAAGGTACAAATGCATGTAAGTGAGTGTGTGCACCTAATCCCTTCAGGAGTTAAAGTCATGTAAACTACCTCTTGAAGCTCATGAGATGTCTAGAAACTTGTCTTTGAGAATCCACACTTGGTGAACTTATGTTACCTGTTACAAAAAACATACCCAATTTGGTTTGTCATGAAATAAGACAATCATAAAATAGAGGTTCTTACAACATCATCTCGAGTAGAGATTATCTTCTTGTAAAAGTGACACTACTTAAGGAAATTCGCCAGCTTTCCATGAACATTAATATGATCAACACTCTCTTCTGGTCACCTCAAGCAAGGGTGAAATTAGGTGGCGGGGGAATAAATTATGATATTATTAGTATAAATTAATTAATAAATATCTTCCCTATTTTATTGTCCATGAAATTAGGAGATAAAATCAATCTTTTTTCCTTCCTTAATTTTAATTTACAATGCAAAAAAGAAAGAAAGAAATTTCATTAAAATACTTATCTTATGTTGACATAATTCTTTACTCTAAATAGTTTGTTTATTAGTAATTATTCAATTTGACCTTTCACATTATCTTTACCACTCTTCAAGATTTTAGGTTGGGAATTGTTAATTAATAAAAAATTTATATTTTTCACTTAAGCAATTTTATTCCTACTGTTGTAACTAAATTATTCTTATTCTCTATCCGAATAATTTAAGGTACTAGATTACAAAATAATAAACATTTTAGGTTATTAATATGATTTTGATACATTTATTATATAGTTTGTTAATTAAACGTTTTCAACTGCAACTACTTAAATGTCATTTCTAGCTATACGTATTGTCAAAATTAGTTTTTATAACAAGATGGAAGATGAATTTTTCACAAACTCTTTGATCATGCATATAGAAAGGGAATTCACATAGCAACTTAGTATATATTCGATTATAGACAATTTTATAAATTTAAAAGAGCGTCATGTTCTATTTTGAATTATAAAATTGTGTCTATTTTATTTATTAATTTATTTGTTGTACTATTACAATTTACATATGAGACTATACATTATTACATTTGATTTTTTAAAACATTAGTATACTTCCGTCGTCTTCCGTCAACTTGAATATTTGTTTTTGTCTGTATTATCTGCCATCAACTTGAGAACAAAATTTTAGAATGAAAACAAGAGAAATGATTAGATGTTTTCTAATTTATCAAATTTCATATTTTTAAAATCAGAAAACGTAGTGATAAATAGATAATTGAAAATAGTTTTTAAAAGAAATAATCAAGTTCGGAGAAAAACATGACCGATTGATGATAAAAATAAAAAACAGACATATAAAAGAAAACTTCAATATGATATCCTCCGACTAGGAAGGAAAATGGTAATTGTTCAATGGTTCCATGTAAAAGGTATATATATCTAGTAAATGATTTATTTTTTTTCTTCTGAAATACATATATAATTGGGTGTCGATATTGCCACCCATAAAAATGATTTACACACCCATATTTTATTAAAAAATTTATTTATAAAAATATCCCAATACAAATTGACCAATAAAGACAAATTATTTTAATCAAAAACTAAATTCAATATTATGTACACCAATTATTTACACTAATCATATCTTCAACTACATTAATTTTTTTTTTTTTTAGAAAAAGAAACAAATAAATGAATTATAAAAGCTTATGATAAACCCTAATATTTTTTTTTTTTTTGGCAAAACAAACAAGAACACGTGTTGCAATAACAAGGAAAAAATGTCAGGAATCGAGATTGATTGGAAGCAAGCAACTGATTAATTGATTTGAGGCAAGTTCACTTCCAAAATAACAGAATGCAAGAAGCTCCAACTGATTTTTATCATAAGCCTTCTCCAAATCAATCTTGATGCCATATGCGCACTTCTCCCTTTGATGGCTATCTGCGCACTTTTATTTATTTATTTTTTTTGGGTCCAGAACCTTCTCCCTTTAATGGCTATATGCGCACTTCTCCTTTTTTTTTTTTTTTTTTTTTAACAAAAACTTCTCCCTTTTTTCTTTGTGTAGGGCACAAACAACCAATTGTTTGTCAAAACTAATTGATTCAATTCCTCCAAGCATTATTCTTTTCTTTTTTTTTTAATAATTTAAGAGAGTTTATAAATAAAATATATTAAAATGAATACATTCATTTCATTAAGGGTATTATAGGTATTATGATGGATGCTTATTATAATAGTTTAATTTTAAATTTTAGATATGGGTGTATTTATAAATATGGGTGTGTAAATCATATTTATGGGTGGTAATATCTGCACCCTATATAATTTTATATATTCTAAAGAGATTAATACATGTATCTGATTGGCCTCCGAGGGTGTAGCTCAACTTTTAGATAGACAAGGTTGGAACTTGAGCAAATGACTCCCAAGTCAGCGGTTCGAATCCTACCAATGGTAAAATCTTCAAAAAAATATTGTCAAAAAAAAAAAAAAAAAAAAAAAGATGTATCTAATTGCAAATTCACATCTTAAGTGTTAAGTCCATCATACTATATTTAAAAAAAAATATAAAAATAAAAAATAAAAAAAATCCACCATATTGCATCATATTCAATATCATAGTTTTTGAAAACTATATCATGAGTAAACGGTCCCCAAATTGTTTACCATTTTTCTTTTACATATGTTGTGGGTCTTTTTGAAGGAAAAAAAAAAAGATCGGTCATGTTATCAAAGTTTTGCCAATATGTTTTTCACGTTTGTTGTGGAAGAAAATCGATGAGAATATAAGTAATTTTGATGTTATAGAGAGAGAGAGAATTGAACATTTGAGAATTTTTGTTGTTAGAGAGAGTTGAACATTTGAGAGAAGAAAACACGTAGAGATAAGATTTTCGTTTGTTTTTTGTAGAAAGAGAAGATTTTATTTGTTGATAATGTAAATATATGTTTTAAAGAACCAAATATAACCATTTGATGAAACCAACACTTAGATTTGGATATATATATATATAAAGATTTAGATGTCCTAAGATTCTGTACACACTAGATCTAACAAAAATACCCTTAAAACACAATCACAAAAATAAGTCTCGTATTTTTTTTTCCGAGACTTATTTTGGTGTTTCCAAAACTTATTTTGTAATTTCTAAGATATATTTTGTAGTTTCTGAAACTTATTAGGTGTATTTGAAATTTCCGAGACATATTGGTAAAAAATGAAATTTCCAAAAAAAAAAAATTGTTCATCTTCTTCATCCCTCCAATGGAGGTCGATTTTGACCTCCATTGGAGGTCTGTTCCATCTCCATTAATGGAGGACCTCCACTATTGGTCCTACATCAATGGAGGTTTTTGAAAAAAAAAAAATACTTAAAAATTGTAAAAACGTAATAAAAGAAGATTATGGTATTTTTATATATTTTTATATATTACTTAAACTTAGAGAGTTTCTCCTTATAATCCAATGTTTTTATTTTATTTTTACAATTCATTTCTAAAGACACTCCATTCTAAAAATTTAAATTTAAAAAAATTCTAAAGACACTTCCTTTAAAAAAAAAAAAAAAAATTATTTCTTTTATCTTTTGGCACTCCTATTTTAAAGACACTCCATTTTATTTTAATATTACTCATTTTGAACACTTATCTTTAGAAAATTTAAAACAAGAAATGGAAAAGAGATGTGAAATAATCAAATAAAAATAAAATTGAGAATAAAGCTTATTAAAAGATTTAGAAGATATTTTAGGGTTTGATGGTGTCTGAAAAAAATAATATTTTGAAAAGAAGAAGATATTTTAGGGTTTGTAAAACAGGAAAAAAATAAAACACAAAAGTGGAAAAAAAATAAATAAATAAACTAAAGATGGAAAAATGCTTGTTTTCTGAAAAAAAAAAAAAAATAGTTTGGAGTGTTTAGAACTTTCTTGTTTTGTTTAGTAATTTTAATTCAGGTTAAAATTGTTATTAATAAAAAAAATTAAAATAAAGTGTAAACAGATAATTAAATGATTATCAATAGTATTTATCTAAAAACTTAACTTATTAAACTAGTGTTGCTCTTAAAAGTTAAAAAATAAAATAAAAAATACTGTTATATCCCCTATTTCCACTATATATTATCAGTACAAATCAATTAATTTAATTTTAAATTGATTATTATCTTGAATATATTATCTACCTTATGGAAACAATGTAACTATAATTGCTATAAATCAGTTTTCTATATTATCGTGACAAACTTTTGATAATGTTGTATTATTGTTATGATATTAGTTAAAAGGAATATAATGACAAAAAAATATGTATCTATATTTTATAATTTTTTTTTTTTTACAAACTTTTGATAATGTTGTACACCACACGATTGTCAAAAAAAAAAAAAAAAAAAAATTGTTGTACACCACATGAGATTGTAGGCTAAATCTCAAATTATCATAATATATATATATATTTTTTAAATATTTACATTTTATAAATATATAAAAAATAAAAAAGAAGATCAAACTATATCAATTAAAGTTTAATTCAATTTTTTGACTTTAATATTTCAACCATTCAATTATTCATATGCTCTTAAACCGATGGTTAAGCAAAAAAAAAAAAAAAGCAGCTTAAAAATTGAAATTTTTAAGAAATCAATGCCTTTTTATTATTGGGGTCCCACTTGTAAATTGTAACCATAGAAAGAAAACGGAAATGTTGGTGGAAAATGTTTTTTGTTTTTTTTTTTTTTTTTTTCCGTTTTTCTCAAGAGAATGTAAAACAGAAAATGAGTTTATAAAATAGTAACTCATTAAAAATCTGAATTGAATACACAACTTTTAAAATCTTTTAAATTCCAATAAATTCTAGATTGAATACACACCCTAAATTCCATTTCAAATTTGGTCTTACATCTCAATATACTAGAGCAATTGAGTAATGAATATAAGAATTTATTACATTAATAAAAGAGAAAAATTTGCATATTCAATCTCCAAAAATAGCATTCAAAATTTTCAAATATTCATCTGGTAGCTCCATATTCATTAGTGACAAAAATTGAGGGATGCTCAAAAGATTTAAGACAAAATTATACACTAATGCATAGAAATATACCTTTTATCCGAACGAATCAAGTCGTCTTGATAATCTTCTAAGAGTCTTCTCATGGACTTGTCGGATTCTATTCATAAGGATTTCTGAAACTCTTCAATAACTCGGGGATTTCGTACGCAAGCATGTCATCTACAGCTTGGATCATCTTAGGCTTCAATTTCTCGAATTTATCGATGCTGTATCCGTTTAAGACCTCCCGGAAGTGCTCCACATTTGGGAAATCGCCTGCTGGTAGATGGAATTCTCTTTGGACCTGTGTTGCAGCAGTATAAGTACAGTTGCAAGCACATTCAAGAAAGTGAGAAAAACAGGAAAGAGAGAGAGAGAGAGAGAGAGAGGATAAAGAGACCTTAGCAAATTCATCTTCGAGACTGTCGATCAGGCGTTGTTGAGCCTTAGCTTTGCCCATCATCGAAGGCATCTCCTTTTTGAGATGGCTGATAATATAGGCATGAATTTTAGCAGCTCTGGCGCGCTTCACAAATTCGTTGATCTACATTATTCAAATATCGTCAGACCCATTAACATGCATGCAAGGAACAACTAAGCACATAGACTTATTATATGCATAGTAACCAAACAAACTGTGGAAAGGTAAGAGCATACTCGACGATCACAAGCTTTCTTTGGAATGTTGATCAAATCCATTAGAAGATCATCTTGTTCTTTCTCAAAAAGTTCTCGTCCTATTTCACCAACAACTGCTTCATTTATGGGTTTGTCATTGAATGAACTGTGAAAGCCATGAAGAGAAACAGAAACTTAGTATATTAATGTTGATTTCAAATGCTAGACTTACAAAACAAAAAATTGTGCTTGGAGCCACTAACACTGATACATCATAATCAACCCCGCACCATTCTATATGAATCGCGAAATTCTTGCTCTGTCATGTTAAATGAGAAAATTGTATGCTCGTGTGTGAAGAAAGTATTCAAACTGATTTTGTAAACTCAGTATAATAACCACTCAAAAGGAAACACAGACAAAATAAAATTAATTTTTTCAAGGGAGAGAAAAAAAGAAAAGAAAAAGGAATAGGTGAAAGATTAACATACCCAATATAAACACGGACAACCTCAGGAGTATTCAAAACTTTTCCGAGCGACCACATGAGTGCACCATAAACTCTCATCAACTATTAATAATATAAGCTTCAGTAGGTCAGCCAACTGAAATTTTTATTTCAAATCGAGAATAAGTATGAATAGAGTGACAAAATGACTTACTTGTTGGGTATCGACTTGGTCCGCTTTATTAAGAACAACACGTATCTTGTCATCGTTACCACGTAAAGATGAAATTACACGCTTAAACTCATCGCTAATGTCAAGTTTATGAGGATCAAACAAAAGAAGAATGAGATCACATTTTGCTGCAAACCATGATATAACACCAGTGAAGTCATAACTCCGTTGTGTTCGCTGTTTTTCGCCTGATAGAACTCCAGGAGTGTCCACAAATGTAATTTGATCTAGTAACTGCAAGCATATTGATGATGTTGATTACAATAAAAACGAAAAAAGATAGATGGATGGATAGATAATAATTTAACTAAGAAATACACAATTTAACTCACTGGATGAGGCATCTGAGAACACTCGAATTTTGATAAAAATGCTCCTCCAAAAGTTGACAGGCCACTGAATGGCATATCAGCTTGAACAGCAATGGTGTTCCCCGGTACACTCCTTTCATCAGGTCCATCCTGGATACATGAGTAGAATGAGCTATTAGAAACATAATGCCATAATGGGTTTTAAAAATAACATATATTATGGAATAAAATAAGAAACAATGCTAATTGTTTCAGCCTTAGTGTCAGACAATTCTGTTGTTTGAAACAACATATTTATTAGTCACCCAGTTCAAAAGTTCTTTTGTAGGAAGACATAGCTCAACTACTTTGATAATTATGATATGATTGGTTACTTATGATGATATCGGCAACACCAAATTGGACAAGAAGTTTAAAGAGACTATTGTTAGTAACCATCAAACCTAAAAGTTTAAACCGATAGGAAATGACCCAACAATAGTATATAACTATATAAGCACTCTTAAGACACCCCTTCACGTGCCAAACCAACGTTCAAAATACAGTTAAGAAATCAAAGGATTCAAATGGTTTAACTAGTCCATTTAAACAACATTCAAAATTAGAAGAGCAACATGAAAGTGGCTTGTTATACCATTACGACAACAAATCTATCTGTTGTAGGCTCTGGTCCAATATGAGCTCCTGTGCTCAAGAGAAAAACATAGCAAATGGTCATCTCAGCATACTATTTTTTTTATTTTTTTATCTTTTAAATAATGATGGCATCTTAACAAACCTGGGTAGTCACATTTTAGCAAATGTTTGATAAATGTTGTTTTCCCAGTAGAGTACTGACCCAAAAGCATAACCATAGGTTTGGCATCAAAATCGCTATTTGCCTACAAAAGGAAAAAACACTAATCAATAATAGAGTTATATAAAAATTTTGTCTGACATCCAGAAAATTCTCTAAAACTGAGATGCAACCAACCAAATAAGCATATCTAATGCTAATAAATCAAAATACATGTTGAGCCCACTCACCAGCAAGGGAGATACAAAATCATTAAACCGGTAAGTAACTTCCAATGGCTTTAGTTTTTCAATGTACAATCTCTTCAATCCATCAATTATTGATGTGACTGAACTTGCAGGTGTCTGACAAGAAACATGACAAGGTAAACTCATTGTTAAAATAACTAATCAAGTTTCAAAGATCTCCCTACCATGTCTGCAACTTCAGAAAAGATTGCCAAAAAGGAAATGTAAAAAGAAGAGAAAATTAAACAGTAGAGAATACTTGAAGTTTTAGGGTATTGCAGGGTTAAAAGAAATAAATAACTGTGACATGAGATTGTGATGACTTTTACATATCAATAGACTCAACTGACATAATAATAATATGCATTACATTTGTGTAAAATACAAGTCAGTGACATATGTGTCAACAGAATCGAAACCTTAGTTAAAAACAGAAAGTTAAATTAATAAAGCTAACCTTAGCAGGCTACACTTTGATCATAAAGAGAAATGCAAAATATAAAAAGTAGGGAGAAGGCAAAAAAAATTGCTCAAGGCATATGCAAATCTGTCATTGTGGAATTGGCTTAAAAGTTAAAATAAACACCCCATGAACAAGAGATTTTTGCACCTAAAAACCCATTAACCTAATTGCATCTTTCAGGATATGGCCAGTAAACCAACCATAAACTGTTGTATAATTCAAAATGCATCTTTAAATAAAATGTAGCAAAATCATGTCAGGTTTGCTTAACATTTAGGTAAGAAGGAATTAACTTTACATATCCTCTTGGAGCTAATTCTAAGTTCTTTATGGTTAATATTATAATAGAAAAAAAAATCATTTAATAGCCCACTAAAACAAAGCAAAAAGAAGTAACTTAAATGCATTTAGCAAATAAACTGATTTGGCAGAAAAAGTACTTATAATAACGGAAAAATTTTGATACACTCATTTTGGATGGTAAAAGACAAATCATTGGCATCACGTAAAGAGACATACCATGGTATTAAAGAAAAATCTTTTACTCATGAGAAGGATGTTAAAAATAAAGTTTTGGAAATTTCCTAGTGCATAGATAGAGAAACATGAGCCTTACCTTCTTTGAAGATTTAGAAGAAAACCAATTAGCTGATGATAAAGTTTGTGATTGGGCAGACACTGCAGCATTACCAGCCCATAAATATATCAACTAATTCAGTAATATCACTTAGAATATTTAAAAATGAAAATTAACTAACCATTCACAGTAGGCTCACTATTTGTTGTAGAACCTTTATTTTTCTGGAGAAAGAAAAGCATAAAAGATAAAGCTCAATGCGTTTAAGAGCTTCAACTAGACCATTGACTATGCATAGTAAGACAGGAAGGTTTCTTACAGTTGCAAAGGCATCCAAACCTTCCAATGATGGGGGTTCGATATTCTCCATGTGGGCTGCAATTGAAAAAAAAAAAGAGAAGAAAAAAATAATCATGAACTTAGACCGATTAAAAGTCACAATATAATGAGATTATAGTACTTGAAGCATAAGACTGCAACTAGTCATGAAGAAAGGGTTTGCTGAAAAGAAACTTAAGAACAAAGCCTAAAGCTTAGATCCTTGATTCTTGTGTGTTAACTTGTCAAGAGAATTATGACATTTTCAGACTTTATACACCACGAGAAAGTTTCCATACTGAAGAAGATTAACACTTGCTATTGCCAAGAAAAAAAGACTATCAAATAATCTTAAAGGTGTTCTATACTTCTATGTAATCAACTTTTAAAGTGTAACGAACAGCAATTTATCCTTCCTCATATAACTTCAATTATGAGGCTTTAGAGCATATCATTGACTTAAATTACTACAAATATAATCTTCAGCTAAACACTTTTTCATTTGCTTTATATTATAGTTAATTTTCTCATTTTTCAGACGGTAATGCTTCATAGCATGCCTTCAATTTTCATGCTTTACACATTTATTAGGGAACTAATACATATTTTGTCATGTACATAATTAAGGTATAAGGTAAGGTCATTTTACTTGCCTCCATTTTTAAGTAGATCAGAGGTTAATTCGTGTCCCGCTTGTGCCAGAGAAACAAGCTATCAATTAAAAAAAAAATTAAACAAAATTCCGATTCTCATACATTAGATAATCAAAAAAGGAAAAAAGAAAAAAAAAGAAGCAGAAACAATATTTCACTACAAAACCTGCATAGCAGTAACAAACTCCGCAAAATCTAGAAATCCTTGTCTTTTAGAATCTGCAAGCCCCCAAACCTTGTGAAGCAAAGAAAACAAACATACAAATTTTGAGTCTAACACAAACATATTTACAATCAGCAGAAACAATTGAAAACAACCATGACAAATCAAAATGTCCATAAAATAAAATATGTTAAACGATATTCTACTTCCCTCAACGGAACTAACACGAACAAACATCAATCAATCAAGCTATTCAACGTTCGAAATCAATTCAAATCATGATCAATCGTCACTAGATGCAGACAATCGAACTGTACAGAACCTAAAATCCGATAAAATCAGCTGTGCGTGCAAGCTATGGAGTCTCTAAAAAGTACCTGCTTGAGCTCTTGCCGAGAAAGTTTTGACAAAGCGAAAAACTTAGTAGCATCGTTTCCGGTAATGCGTCCATCTCCATCTGCAAACAAAAACCAGTCAATAATTTGATCTATAACAACTAAAAAGCAAAAAATACATATATATCTATATATATATATATATATATATATATTTAATTAAAAAGAAAAAGAGAAAAACCTGAATCGGCTATGTCGAACCATTCCTTGTAGATTCTTTGGTGCTCTTTTGAGCACGAAGAGATCGGAGCTGGTGGTATCTCCATTTTTTTTTTTATTATTATTTTAACTGTAAAAGTAAGTTACAGAGCTCGCTCACTTTTTTTTTTCTTCGTTTTCGTTTTCAACTTTGAAAATTGAATTTTAAGTCTTACAATTTTAATATATAAAATAATAATAATAATAACGAGTTTGGCGCTCCTGAAATAAAACGACGGCGTTTCCAGATGCTGTTTGTCTGTACTGGAAACGTCTATTTTTCAAATTGATTAAGATTGATCATGTGATTTAAGTCATAAGGTGCTCGTGTTTGATTTTGGCCGTCTGATTTTGATTTTGATTTTAGAGAGGGACCCAGTAAATTAAAGGGGGGAGGCAGGTTTTGATTTTTGAAAGGTATGTGTGGGGCCCGTTTGATGATAGCTATGGATTCCTTGGCGCAGGTTAATTAAGATAGATGTTCTACACTGGAGCTTAGCTCTGTTTGTTTAATTTGAAGTTTGAATTAACGCGCCATTTTGATTGAGAATTAAGTCAGGCCCACGTGTCATCCAATCATAATTTAAAATAAGAATGGCATCAACGGACAAAGCGGTCCCACGTTTTACAAAATTTTGACCGTCTTGATTTGCGGTGCAAAAGTCTCTAAAAAATTAGAAACACTCATGTTCTTCATTTTATTAAAAATAAAATAAAAAATATAACATTGAACAAGTGGGGGATTGAATCTCACGATACGTATTTTACAATTATATGTGAGAAATTTTAATTGATCCAGCTGATTACATTCATGTTCTTGACATCAAAACCCAAACAACTTTATCTAAACCTTAACACCATTGATAAAATTGTTCGTATTTTTGTTAAATCATAATTAGAGAACGATTATAAAGAAAAAGAAAGGAATAATGTTTGGGTACTGACCGTCAGTACCCAAAATACTGACTCCACTAAAGGGAGTGTAGCACGTGGTTTTTTTTTTTTTTTTACTTTTTATATTTATCTCACAAATTGGACAACATGCTACATTCCCATTGTTGGGTTGGTATTTTGGATACTGACCGGTCAGTATCCAAGCATTATTCAAAAGAAAGTTAACTATAACAATGACTGATTCACTTATTCATGTAGATTGTAGTTGTTATTTATTTACAAAATTTTCATTCATCCAAATGAATATAATATAACTCGTCATTTATTTAAATTTTCGCTTGCAATTTGGATTCAGATGGTTGTAAAATCAAAAGGCTTTCCTTGAATTTTGTTAAAAATTTAAAGTAGAATTAGTGAAAAAACACCTTTAAATTTCAAATGTTAATAGGGCCACTATAAGAAAATATTGTTTTCTTGACAGTTATTTGTTGATAGTTTTTAACTGTCATAAATCCTTGACAGTTAAAAACTGTCAACAAATAACTAACATTTTTTATATTTATACACCACCGTCCGGCCACCACCACCCCTCCGGCCACAGTCCGTCGGCCCCCTCCGTCTCGTCGCCGCCACCACCACCCCTCCGTCCAGCCACCCCCACCCCTTCGGTTACCGTCCGGCCATCATCCGTTGGCCCCTTCCATCCCGTCGTCGTACAACCACTGTTAGTCGGCCACTGCCCACAGCCGTCCGACCGCGGCCATACGACGGCCGCTGCCGGCCCACTTCTAATAATAATGACAATTAATTGTCATTATTAGGAATCGAACTTAAAACCTCAAGTCAAAAGTTGTAATAATTGAACAATATTCATATATAACCTATTTAAGTTGTTAGAAGGAAAAAAAAAAAAAAAAAAACTTGTTAGATAAATTTAAATTTATTAAACTAATCAAAATTATAATTTCTACAACAGACATATATTAAAAAATATTTATTGAAACTTTTAATAAAATTATATTTTTTTAAACATATATAGTCGAGTTAATGGTCTATACTCTATGATCACGAATGGGAATGGGAATGGGAATGGGAATGGGAATGGGAATGGAAAGGAAAGGAAAATTGAGTTTTTGTTTGGTTGGAACTTGAATTAGTCTCTAAATCAGTATTATTTTGTTTGGTTAACAACGGAATGGAATGATGTTAACTGTATTTTGACCAAAATACCCCTAATTATAAAACATTCATAATATATAATATAAAGGCTCATTCTTGAGTGCAACATGACACCATACAATTTTGAAAAATAGTATGTGATCACATATGATTACATGTGATCATAAATATATATAAGTTATCGCATATGAATTGCACGTGATCACACAATTAAATTATTGTGATCGCATGTTAGAACATACAATCACATATTAGCTGATGTGGTTGTACCAAAGAAGACATGATCACAGTCAAAAAAATTTCGTTGCATCATGTAACGTTGCACCTAAGGGCAGCCCATATAAAATACATATATAATACATATAATAATATATTATATTATACAATATATAATAATAATATATTTATATAATATAAATATATAATATATATTATTTAATATAATAATAATAATATATATATATATTATATTATAAAACATTCATAATATATAATTTTTTATTTATCTTTAATAATTTTTTTAAACATTTACATCCTTCCTATTTTCAACACTAAACAAAATCCTGATATGGATTTATTTTACTGAGATGTCGGTTTTTGGGCAAACCAATATTGGATAAGTAAAATTTTAAATTTAATAAATTTACTTTTAAAAAATTCAAAAAAATTCAAAAAAATAATTTTTTTAAAAATGTTTATTTATTTTGCACCCTCTTGTTTCATACTAAGAGACATGTTAATAATCCAATTACCCATATAAATTACTAATCTGAGTCTTACATTTGTTCATTAAATTGCAATATGTATGTTGAGAAATATCTCTCATGTAGTGAGAGTTGTATTCCAAATCATGTTTATTATAATTGATGTCACGAGTCTCCTATAAACCATGTTTGGTTGAATGGAATGGAAATAAAGCTGTTATAGGGGTTTTTTCGTCAGCATGACACGTCAGCGAGGATAACGGGTTATGCAGAAACATAGTGATTCCACATTTCCACATCATTAAAAGTCAAATGTGAGACACGTTATCAAAAAGGGTTAACATGAACGCGTGACATCACCATATGAAGGGGCCATCTGCAGATGGATTCTGGTTGGCTAAAGATCTGTTCGGCTAAAGGAATCTGCTTGGCCAAAAGTCCACTCGCCCAGGAATCTGCTCGGCCAGGAGTCCACTCGACCAGGAGTCCACTCGGCCAGGAGTTTCGTAAGTGCCTCACTTTTGATTGGCTTATTTCATGACACACCACATTGGGATTGGTATGTAATGGGTAGCTTAGGATATTGTGTTTGACAAGCTTTCGGACTTCCCAAGGTGACTTCAAGAGCTTTAAAAGGTATATCACTTGACCTTGATTCTTGAAGAGATTAGGTGCACACACACACACTTGCATGCATCTTTATATTTTGTGTATTAGTTACCATGCATGTGTGTTTCATTGATTAGTGCATCTATGTCTTTTAGCACACACACTTTTTCATCACGCTTATGCATTTTCATATTGCATATCTTTTGTGTGTCACATGCTTGGTGATTATTCATGATGTTATCCTTTCCCATGCATGTTTATTTGATTGCATCTTATTCATTGCAATGCCATGTCATTCTAACCTTTAGGGTGCAAAGCCAATGGGGCTTTTTGCGCCCTTATTCGGCGGTCAGTAACCGCAGAATAAGGCCGCCATTTTTGGATCAGTGATTCTGGTCCCTTTTCGGCACCCTTGGTTCGGCTTTAAGGGGCCGCAAAACAAAGCGCAGAAAGGGACCAGAAACTCTATTTTTCAGGTCTCATTTCGGCGCCCTTGTTTGGCGGCCAAGGGCGCAGATCTAGGGCGCAGATCTAGGGCGCATAATCCAAAGTCTCGCGCGACTGTTGGTATTCGGCACCCTCATTCTGCGGACACCGGCCGCAGAATCAAGGGCACAGATCTGCCTTTTTCTGACCTTTTTTCCAAAACGATGTCATTTCATTTTGGTTTTATATATATTCATCTTCTTCCTCATTTGGCCGTCTAAGAGCTCCAAAATTCAGATTTTAAAAAGAGGAAAAGCTCCCCTAGTGAGAGAAAGCTTCAAGCTTGTTTTCTTAACTCTCCAAACCCAAAACCCATCTTCATGCATCATTGAACATCTTTAAAGCATGGGTCTTCTTGGTTTCTTGACTTGGTAAGTAGAACAAACATCACATCTTCATTTATTGTTCTATCTTATTCAAGGCATGTCTTTGATTGCTTAGTTTAGCAAATCTTCACTCTTATTGCATATTTAGTGAAGTTATGACATGATTGGGTTTTGTTTGTGATAGCTTACATGATTAGGTTGATTGTCCCTAAATAGCTAACCCTAGAACATTCTTGTGAAATTGGTTGATGATTAGGTTGATAGATGTATGTTTATTTATCTAGTCAAGCTTTATTGAATGTTCTTGAGAATTTAATTGAGTTTACATGTGTGGACATGTTAACATTGCTTGATAGCTAGGATTGTTTTGTGATTGATAACATCTAGCTAAGTCTATGTGCATTGCATTTAGACATTGTTGTGTAGGACTCATTGATTGCATTTGTTAATCGTATTTAGTGTCCTTGCCATGATTATTGACAACATGTGTTGAATTGGCTTTGTATGTTGACAATTAGGTTGCTAGAGTTTCTTAGCATCTAATTGAGACCTCATGTATGTTCATGTAGGTTTTGTTGATAACTAGGATGTTAAAGTGCATTATATCATCTAGTTAAGCATATAGTGTTTAGTCTAGCACTCATTGCATTTGTGCATCATTGTGATATACACTTAGACTTTTTATTCTCTTCTTGAGTCAAAGTCTTGTGACTTCTTGGTGAAGTTTCACAAGTAAGGAAAGTCTTGTGGCTACCCATGTGTAGTGCTCAAGCAATTGGTCGAGTGCCACTGTAAAAGGCCCGTTGGGTAGATTAGGGGTTGCTCACGCCAAGAGTAGTGTATCAGGGGATATCACTAGGGATTGAACCAAGAGTGGCGAGTGGTAGTGTCCATAGCCTGAGGTTATCTAGGGTGAGAGTCCGAGAATCACTTGAGGGTGTAGATTCCTTTTCATATAGTGGATTTCGTTGACCGTGTGTGGCGCACATATCAGCCCGTGGTTTTTCCTCGTGTGGGTTTCCACGTAAAAATCAAGTGTTCTTTATTTTCCGCATATTTACTTGATTTTTATTGTTTGTTGAATTGGGTTTATTGTAATTAATTTTGACTAATCGAAAAATTGGTAATAATCGATTAACAACCCATTCACCCCCCCTCTAGGTTGTTTAGACACGCACGCGAGCTTATATTTGTATTTTCAATTGGTATCAGAGCGGGTTCCTAGACATACTTAGGTGATCCTTGCTCTTGCTTGTGTGCCTTGCTTTTGTGTGTTTTGATTGCTACATTCACTTGCATACATTTGCATACATTCACCAAAAACTATGAGTGAATTTGGGACTAGCAAAGAGGGAGCGTCGAGCGTGAGGCCACCATTGCTCAAGGGTGACAATTACTCCTCATGGAAGGGGAAGATGGAGTCCTATCTTTTGGCGATAGATGATAGGGTGTGGATGGTGATTGAGGATGGATTCACACCTCCAACCGTGACCGCCGAAGATGGAAGCATTATGCCCAAGCCCAAGGCTCAATGGAGTACCGAAGAGTTTGAAGCTTCGAAGTGGAACAACAAGGTCATGCATGCCATGCTTAGTGCAATGGATGAGAGTCAATATAAACTCATCCAAATCACCAAAAATGCACATGAAGCTTGGAAGATCTTGGAAACGGCACATGAGGGAACCGAAGTGGTGAAAGACTCTAAGCTCCAAGTGCTCCAAACCTTATTTGAGTCTATTAGGATGGAGGAGCGTGAGTGCCTAAATGACTTCCAAGTGAAGTTGATGGACATCGTCAATCAAAGCCATCAACTAGGTGACCCATACTCGGATAGAAAGATCAAGCAAAAGATCATGAGGTTACTACCTCCTAGATTTGAATCCAAGGTGACGGCACTTGAAGAAAATGTTGACTTCAAGAAGATGAAGCCGAGTGAAGTAATTGGAAGGCTTCTTGCCTATGAGTCAAGAAAGGCTCCTACCTCCTCATCTTCCAAGAAACAAAAAGGAATAGCCTTGAAGACCTCCAAAGTTGAAAATGAGGATGAAGACTCGGATGAAGACATGGCTCAAATGGTGACGAGATTTAAGAAGTTCTTGAGGCTACAAAAGAATGACTCCAAGAAGGTTGAGCTAAGCCAAGAGAAGTCTTCAAGAAAAAGCATTCAATGCTTTGAATGTGGAGGATATGGGCATATCTCCAATGTTTGTAGCAACTTGAAGAACAAGAGAAATGAAATGGAGATGGCCACCTCATCAAGTGATAGTGAAAGTGTAGAAGACCCTTCAAGTGATGAAGAGATTGCAAATTACTACACGGCCTTTGGAGCCTCTTATGTGGATATTGGAGAAGAAGGCAAAAATGCCTCTAGTTGTGACCTTGAAGAAGGAGTAGATGAAAAGGTAGCTAGAAGTGTGATTGATGTAGCTACGCAAAGGGAATTTGACTTAATTAGTGAGAGGCAATGTGATGAGTGTTGCTCATACTCATGTGATGACGATAACTCCGACTTGGAGAGTTTTGACATCAAGAAAAGAATGAGTTATGAGGATTTTATGACATTCTTTTATGACTCCTTGAAGAAGAAAAAGAAGGAGATTTTTGTGTTGAAGGAAGATAATCTTCAACTAAGAGAAAAGGTGATTCTCTTAGATGAGGAAGTAAAGCTTGTCAAAGAAAATGAGGACAAGTTGAAGAAAGAGCTTGAAGAAGCAAGGATGTCACTTGCTAAATTCACTTCAAGTACGGAGAAGCTCAACATTATGCTAGGTTGTGGGAAGGTACCTTGTGACAAAAAAGGCTTAGGGTTTGTTGATGAGGGAGCCACACCTTCATCTAACAAGACAACTTTTGTAAAGGAAAATGTTCCTAAGTTGCCTCCTCAATCCTCTTACCATAAGAAGACTCTTGAAGTTGGTGAATCTTCTAAGAGTGCTCCCTTTAGGATTGTCAAGGAAAAAGGGATGAGTAATTTAGAAGTTTTGAAGAAGGCTAAGATCAAGCAACCTCAAGCTCAAAGAAAAAACTTAGCTTCACCTCCTCACCATCTAAGGAGGAAGATTGATCTTGGAGAGTCATCCAAGAATGGCAAATTGAAGATGCCAACAAAGGGTAAAGCTCAATCTCAACATTCAAGAGCTCAACACCCAAGCTTTGCACAACCAATGAGGCACATTCAACCTGCTCAACCACCTCAACAAGCTAGACCACAAAGGTGCCACCAATCGGCTCAAGCTCCAAAGAGAAGCAAACCGATGCACCATCAAAGACAACCTCATCAACATGGCAATGCCTCGATGAGATCACAATGCAATGGTATAAATTCTTACTTTGTACCTACTTGTCATTTTTGTGGTATGATTGGTCACTTAAGACCAAATTGCTTTCAATACATTAAGAGGTGTAGGTTAGAGAGCACGAGAGAAAAACGGTTGAAAAAGAGGGCAAGTTTGCATGAACCTAGGGATTTCAGAAACAAGTCTATGACCACTAGAAATGATAAAGTGGAACCTAGGTGGGTTAGAAAAAATGAACCCGCTTGCCATTATGCCAATGTGATACCCGGAGATGCTACTAGGTCCAATAGACTTGGTAAGTCTGTAGGGGCTCATGCCTCCCATTGACTTGGTTGGAATTAACCCCTTGTGGGGAGCTCAAGCAAAGAGAGCAAACTTGCATGAATTATCATATGCAAAAAATTGATTAAATTTATGCTCTTTTGATAATTGCTTGAGATTGTTGGTTGCACATATTTGCTTATATGTATTTTCTTAATAAGTGTGCACAATTGCTTTTCTTGCAATCCATGTCATATTTATGCTCAAACATGCATTTTTGGACTAGGAGAATTATTTGGGAAAGTACATGTGAATGACCCATAATTTATCTCCATGACATGAGAACTTTATGACATGCTTAAAATGATATGCATGAAATGTTTTTGATTGCTTATATGCAAAATTTGTGTGAAAAGCAAATAAGAAGACTAAATCAACAAGGATCTTGCATCCACTTAATCAATAAGGATTTTATATCCAAATTAGTCTTCTCTCTCTTCTTAAAGGTGTAAACAAGGCTACTATCATACGGATGTTTAATCCGGAAAAATCAAATAGGATCCTTGAATCCATGTCTTGGTTTGCCTTTAAGGATTGATATAGTTGCTCCTAGCTCGAAAATATCTTTTGAAAAACTATATCTTGCTTATTCATGACAAAAGGGTACAAATTGGTTTGAATTTTCTTGGAAACCCTTTTGATGTTTGTTTTGCCAAATACCATTGTTTTTGAACTTGAATGCAACATGTCTTGCATGTAAAGCATCCTTGTCACACATTTTTTTTAAAAAATAAAATCTCCTTGAATCTCTCTCAATTACTTGAGTTGTATAAAATTGGTGTATATGATTATGCAATTGTCGTATGTGCTAATAGCTCTCTTTGCTAAAGCAACCCGATAGGAGGAGCTCCTTTGCCTATCTCATGACAAAAATGGGGAGAAGTCTTGAGAGATATAGGGGGAGCATTGTATGCTTTGGGGAGAGAAATTTTGAGAGAGAATAACCTTTTAGGGGGAGCATTGCACATGCATTTATTTAATATGTTCTTTTTGAGTGCAAACGCTTTTTATGTTTGTTCACCTCACATGCACTTGTTCTTGGAAAGTGCTTTCTTGCTATTGTGTGTAGGTACAATGATCTACGAAGAGATTGAAGACCTTGAAGACTTAGATTCTTAGGTTTCTCTCATTGTAACGTAGAATTTACATTTGTTGACCAATAGCTTTCTTTTGTTTTGTGAGGATATTTTGTGAGTGATTGTTTTGTCATGAAATAGCCAAAGGGGGAGATTGTAAGTGTCTCACTTTTGATTGGCTTATTTCATGACACACCACATTGGGATTGGTATGTAATGGGTAGCTTAGGATATTGTGTTTGACAAGCTTCCGGACTTCCCAAGGTGACTTCAAGAGCTTTAAAAGGTATATCACTTGACCTTGATTCTTGAAGAGATTAGGTGCACACACACACACTTGCATGCATCTTTATATTTTGTGTATTAGTTACCATGCATGTGTGTTTCATTGATTAGTGCATCTATGTCTTTTAGCACACACACTTTTTCATCACACTTATGCATTTTCATATTGCATATCTTTTGTGTGTCACATGCTTGGTGATTATTCATGATGTTATCCTTTCCCATGCATGTTTATTTGATTGCATCTTATTCATTGCAATGCCATGTCATTCTAACCTTTAGGGTGCAAAGCCAAGGGGGCTTTTTGCGCCCTTATTCGGCGGTCAGTGACCGCAGAATAAGGCCGTCGTTTTTGGACCAGTGATTCTGGTCCCTTTTCGGCGCCTTTGGTTCGGCGTTAAGGGGCTGCAAAACAAGGCGCAGAAAAGGACCAAAAACTATATTTTTCAGGTCTCATTTCGGCGCCCTTGTTCGGCGGCTAAGGGCGCAGATCTAGGGCGCATAATCCAAAGTCTCGCGCGACTGTTGGTATTCGGCACCCTCATTCTGCGGACACCGGCCGCAGAATCAAAGGCGCAAATCTGCCTTTTTCTGATCTTTTTTCCAAAACGATGTCACTTCATTTTGGCCTTATATATATTCATCTTCTTCCTCATTTGGCCGTCTAAGAGCTCCAAAATTCAGATTTTAGAAAGAGGAAAAGCTCCCCTAGTGAGAGAAAGCTTCAAGCTTGTTTTCTTAACTCTCCAAACCCAAAACCCATCTTCATGCATCATTGAACATCTTTAAAGCATGGGTCTTCTTGGTTTCTTGACTTGGTAAGTAGAACAAACATCACATCTTCATTTATTGTTCTATCTTATTCAAGGCATGTCTTTGATTGCTTAGTTTAGCAAATCTTCACTCTTATTGCATATTTAGTGAAGTTATGACATGATTGGGTTTTGTTTGTGATAGCTTACATGATTAGGTTGATTTTCCCTAAATAGCTAACCTTAGAACATTCTTGTGAAATTGGTTGATGATTAGGTTGATAGATGTATGTTTATTTATCTAGTCAAGCTTTATTGAATGTTCTTGAGAATTTAATTGAGTTTACATGTGTGGACATGTTGACATTGCTTGATAGCTAGGATTGTTTTGTGATTGATAACATCTAGCTAAGTCTATGTGCATTGCATTTAGACATTGTTGTGTAGGACTCATTGATTGCATTTGTTAATCGTATTTAGTGTCCTTGCCATGATTATTGACAACATGTGTTGAATTGGCTTTGTATGTTGACAATTAGGTTGCTAGAGTTTCTTAGCATCTAATTGAGACCTCATGTATGTTCATGTAGGTTTTGTTGATAACTAGGATGTTAAAGTGCATTATAACATCTAGTTAAGTATATAGTGTTTAGTCTAGCACTCATTGCATTTGTGCATCATTGTGATATACACTTAGACTTTTTATTCTCTTCTTGAGTCAAAGTCTTGTGACTTCTTGGTGAAGTTTCACAAGCAAGGAAAGTCTTGTGGCTACCCGTGTGTAGTGCTCAAACAATTGGTCGAGTGCCACTGTAAAAGGCCCGTTGGGTAGATTAGGGGTTGCTCACACCAAGAGTAGTGTATCAGGGGATATCACTAGGGATTGAACCAAGAGTGGCTAGTGGTAGTGTCCATAGCCTGAGGTTATCTAGGGTGAGAGTCCGAGAATCACTTGAGGGTGTAGATTCCTTTTCGTATAGTGGATTTCGTTGACCGTGTGTGGCGCACATATCAGCCCGTGGTTTTTCCTCGTGTGGGTTTCCACGTAAAAATCAAGTGATCTTTATTTTCCGCATATTTACTTGATTTTTATTGTTTGTTGAATTGGGTTTATTGTGATTAATTTTGACTAATCGAAAATTTTGTAATAATCGATTAACAACCCATTCACCCCCTCTTTAGGTTGTTTAGACACGCACGCGAGCTTATATTTGTATTTTCAAGTTTACTCGGCTAGGAATCTACTCGGTCATGAGTCCACTCGGCCAAGAGTCTACTCGGCCAGGAATCTACTCGGTCATGAGTCCACTCGGCCAAGAGTCCACTCGACCAAGAGTCCACTCGGCCAAGAATCCACTCGGCCAAGAGTTTACTCGGCCAAGATTCTGCTCGGCTAAGATTCTGCTCGGCTATACTCGGCTCTGCTCGGCCAAAGATCACTACTTAGCCAAAAACGGGAAATACAGCCTTACCAAGATACGCCATATCAGAAAGAGATCTGCACAGATACGAAATCTTAGGGTAATATTCCAATAAGGAAATATCCCTATTTTCTCTCCAGTACCAGAGAAGTCTAATCATAAAAGAACTCTAAGCTTCCAAAAGGATAAACACTAAATGGGAAACGAGTCCTGATTGGTCTACTCTACCAAAATCTTACAAAGACTCTAATTAATGAGTCTATCGCTTATACAACAGAAACTAGGGCAACCTTAGATCGAACCCTATAAATACATCCATGTATTCATTATATAAAAAAAAGGATGATCATCATGAGCGACTTACACTGACATGAGAAACGAGATACGATACATAAGAGAGAAAGCGAGTATTGAGTGTGTAATCCTTATATTCATTGTGGATCACTTCTCGCCGTCACCGGCACCGTGAATGTTTCCCGCCTTGGGGTTTTACCACGTAAAACATGTGTTATGCTTGTTCATCTTTTATTTTCTACTTGTATTATGTTTATCATGCAGGTTTCACTAACCTAAATCGTTGGCTGGTTGACTGTCGAGAAATCACTGTCAACAATTGGCGCTAGAAGAAGGGGGCGAGAACTCAACTTCGAGAAACCCTCATGAACAGACCACAGAAGGAACTATGATGTAGATCCAACACTTGAAGCACCCAACAAACGACTATTGGAAGTGCTAGGGAGTGGATTAACTACAGAACCAGTAGCAGGAGCCGCAGCCGTGACCAATTCCAGAGGAAGAATATTGTGAAAGCAATACTTAGAGCTTCAAAGTATCAAGAATCCGTTCGAGGAATTGCTTTCACATTTCGACAGCTTACAAAAGAAAAGAGGAGAGCTGTCCAGAATCGCGGAATTGCTGACCAATACGCACTAAAACAAGCATATCTCCCTCTACAGAAGTCGGATTCATGAACTGTAAAAACCACTGGAAACTAGACATCCAAGGCTTTCCAAAAATATATGGTTCGTATCCTAGTTCAATTTGAGCAATATTTGGTGGCTCCTGCAATATTGAAGAAACCAGATCGCGCACAGATTTCTGATCTGACCATCAAAAACTAAAACAGGCATATCTCCCTCTACAGAAGTCAAAATCGCGAGCCGTAAAAACCATCAGAAACTAGACATCCGAACCTTTTCAGAAATATAAGGTTCGCAATCTGGTTCAACCTGTGGAATATTTTATGGTCCCCGAAACATTGAAGGAAGTGATTCGCAGAGGATTTTCCAACTTAACCACCAGACGCTAAAACAGAGATAACTCTTTCCAGAGAGCATGGAATCATGTACCGCGAATTTCGCTGTAAAATAGACGTATAGATGTTTCTGAGGATATGTGGGTCTCAACACAATTCATCCTGAGAAATATTTGACGACTTCCGGAACGTTGCAGTTCAGCATAAAGTTTACCTTGACGTGTTAGAAACCGAGCCCATCTTGGTATATAACACCCAATGTCAATTCTCAACTGAGCCCACTCGATTCTTCATCAATGATCCAATGGTAAAACTACTAATCCAGGTTCGGTAAGTGGCTGAGGTTAGTCAATTTGCAGTCTAATTTTATGATTTTATTTACATTGTGCAAACAAGGAATCTATGCATAGTTACATAAACAAAAGTGAAAACTGACCAAATAATGATTATTCAAGATTTAATCAGGACTTTGATCTTGATAAAATCATTCGGATTCGGGGGTATGTTTTCACTTAATTATTATTATTAATGATATCGTCTTGCATCGATAACCGTACAGAATATCAGGATGCTTAAATCTTATACTATGAATACACTCCTAATTTGTTGAAATTAGAAGTTGCATATTGTAATTTTCTATTAAAATATTTGCATGGATTGCCTTGACTTGGGAGTGTATTGCCGAATAGATTCAGTCGGCAGCAAATATGTAACATGATTATTATTATTCTAGATTAATAAGAGCAAAACATACTGATTGATATTTAATATTTGTGATACTTTGATTAACCAAACAATAATTCGATTGAATTTAATTGAGACTTTGATCTTGATAAAAAACGATTGAATATTTGTTTTCTAATAAAGATTACCAAGCTCATGACATACATAGCTTATTTAGCATATAATTGTTTTGGGCAAACAATACATTACGAATAATGCATGGTTGATTGTGTCATTAATTTAATTCGTTAAATAATAAGGAGAGGAGTGACACTGCTAGAGCCTGGATGCAATCGCACTAGTTGATTATATGCACCCTCCATGTCTAATGCTTCTTCACTGCTCTTTTGAAGATAAAAATTGTGAGGAGTTGTTCATTTAACTGTTGTGGACAAACTGACTCCATGTTATTAATAGTGTTGTGATCTATTACATATACTAAGTTTGAAAGTAATTATAGTATTTTTTTAATATCTTTCGAGTAAGTGTTATTTAATGAAATTGGTCAAGACTTTGATCTTGGTAAGAAATGCTTCCAAAAGCATTCAAAAGCAGAACCAAAAGCGTTTGGATAAAAAGGTACAATTTCTCTTAATCGTTATGTTATTTATTATCGTTGGCATCATATTGCACCTTAAATAAAAAAATATAGAAGGATATCATAGTGATTATTTATGGTTGGAATATTATGAATTTAGCATTGGAATCTCTAGAACTATAAGTATATAATCCATGCATTTCTATCAAAATTCCTACTGATGTTTAAGTATTCATGATAGTGGTTGGACTCAACAATATTGGGTTTGACCAATTCGTTCTTTAAATCAAATGAGCATGAGTGTCGAAAAAATGTGACTAGAAGTATTTGGTATGCTTAAGACATTGAATTTATGTAACCTAGATATATTAAATTATATCTGCCTCCTCATATCGTTATACTTTCACATACAAATACACAACACACAAAAGTAGTGTAATTCTCTTTATGTTATATTGCGTTCACATGTTATCTATGCATGTCTCTCTCGCACACAATACATAATACATGTGCATAAGTCTATAAACATATAATGCATGCTTAGTTAGTATGACTGACAACTTTTATGGCTCATACGCGCATGTTGTCTATCGTAGATTTATAGGTGTCGAATTTTGACACCGATCATTAATATATAGTACCATGTATGAGTTGATCGCTTCCAATTATTTGGTCTCATTAAATGCATGATTATTGTTACTTGTGCGAACTTTACTCACATACTTGGTATAGAAAACAAAGTTGAAAATACTAGCTCATGAATCTAGTCTTGCCTCGGTGCGCGGGAATCGAATTTCATCTCGACGCACTTAAAGGTTTTTAAGAGAGACCATATAGCCTTGGTGACCCGATTAGAGATGGAAGAGTAGCATTGGCCTCACAATGCTAACAACTGCCTTCATCAATCCGGAACCATAAATGAAGTCCGATGGATACTTAAAAAAAAAAAAAAAAAAAAAAAAAAAAGGGGTGTTAGGGGGTGGATTATCTGTTGTATCAGCACCAAGAGATGCGCAAGCAAGCGAATTCACAAACAGGGTACAATGAAAATAATTTTGCCTAAGAAAAAGAGGAAATCGCAGAGGGTTTCTATACCTGACAGCTGAACTTAAAAAAGAGTTTGCTAAAAAAGAAAGAAGAGAACAGAGTGCAAAAATAACACAATTGCCGGTTAATAAGATACTCGGTTTAGTTATGGCACTGTTCGACTAAGAGCTAGAGATGATCAGTTTAATAAAATACTTGATCATTCTTGAAGTTGAAGAAAAATTGATCAGTTTAATGAGACACTTGATCAGTCTGGAGATGATCAGTTTAATAAGATACTTGATCATTCTTGACAAAATTGACCAGAGGTATTCAACCATTGCAGACATTTCAGCTCATCGTTATGTTAGATACCCCAACTGGTTACTCAGCAAAAAAAAAAAAAAAAAAAAAAAAAAAACGCGATGTTAATAGTACTGTTCGAATTAGGGGTGGGCAAAAAACCGGTCAACCGAACCGAACCGAACCGAACCAGTGGATCGAACTGGTTGGACCGGTTTTTATTAAGTAACAGGTTCAATTCGGTTGTATTTTATAAAAAACCGGTTGAACCGGTTTTTTTTCGGTTTGATGACTAAAACCGGATAACCGAACCGGTAGTACTATATAAAAAAAAAAAAAAAACCTAATTTCTCACTTCACTCTTCAGTTTCAGACTTTCAGAGCAGCCACACCCATACACACACACAGACACTTCACGCTTGAAGCCATAAACACTTTCGTCGCCTAACACTCATCGTCGATCTGTCATCTTCCGCTGGTCGCCGTCAATCAGTCATCACTCGTTCTCCTTTTACTCGCCGAGTCGCCGCTTGTCGTCTTCAACTCATTTAGTCGTTCGTCGATCAACAACTCAGCAAGGTTGTTGACTCATTGGTCTTGTCTTTTGGTCCTTCAATTTCAGGTATGTATTTCAATTTTCAACTATTTTTTTCATTTTTTGTCTGCTCTTTGTTTTGTCTCGGTTTGTGTTTTGCTATGTGGTTTTTTTGCTTCTTTCCCCTTTGCCTGCTGTTTGGTTCAGGCTCCTTGTTTGCTCTTCCTTGCCTGTTGGCTGTGTATAAAATTCAACAGTAGTACTTGTTGCCTGATTGCCTCTGTTGGTTTATTGATTGTGTGCCCATATATAATAACAAATAAAACAAAACTCATCAGAATTTTGTGTCTTTGTGCTATGTTGTGTGATCTTATCGTTGTAATATATAATTGATATTATGTAGAGAAAACAACATCTGAGAGTATATTATATAATTAATTAAAAAATATCCTTATATATATTTGCACATCAATATTATGTTCTAGTGTTGTAACTTGTACGTAACTGCTAGCTTGTGGTCTTGTGGATGTGGATTTAAATAATAAACTTTCTTGATTGATGCAAAAAAAAGGAACGGTTTATGGTGTTGATGAGATGTGCTGGTCTGATGTATGATTGTTTTGGTTGGCGTGGTTCAGGGTGCCTGCTGGTGTGTCCTCTGTTTTGGGCCTTCTTTGTGGCTGTCTGGTGCCTTTTCTGGGGTCTTTTTGTTTCTGTTTTGTGGCTTGTGGTTGGTTGCTTTTGTTGTTCTTTCTGTTTGTGTGGTCTTTGGCAGGTTTGTTGCCTGGACCTTTGCTGTTGGGTCTCTCCTGGCTCTGCTCTGTTTGGTTCTCTTGGCTTGGTGCCTCTGTTATTAATTTGCCTTAAAAAAAAAAAAAAGACACATTTAAGTATCTAACTATATCTTTACTTGCTAATATTCTGTAGTACATATGTAAAGTGTAATAAATATAATATGTAACATCCAAAAATAATTGTAACTTATTGTTTGATGAATAATGAAGTTAATTTAATGGCATTAACAATGTTGCAGGTGGAGAATTGGTTCATCACAGGCTGCTGCTCACATGCTGTGGCTAATGGATCATTTACTGTTTTTAAACTTGTAATGCTATTTAAATTCGTTGTAATATGTTTACTGCATTATCATCAATCAGCTGTGTAATGTTGTGGACAGTGTGCATGCTGTGGAGTGTGGACAGTGTTGTTTTTATTTAAATAGACTCAATGTTGCAGGTGGACTGTGCATGCAATGCTGTGGTGGCCAGTGTGTAATGATGTTGAACTGTTGAAGTGTTGTGTTTTAAACTTGTAATGAATATCATATTTGGTATTATTTTTTATTTTAGTCAAATTCGGTCCAATAGGCCTAATATATGGAAAAAACTATATAATTGAACAAGTCCAAAATTTTGGCCCATTAGGCCCAAAACCGAAAAAACAAAACCGAACCGAACCGAACAGGTCCAATTCGATCGGTTTTTGATCGGTTGACAAATGTCAATTTGATTGGATCGGTTCACTTTTTTAAAAACCGAACTTTATTGGTTTTTTATCAGTTCTACGCAAAACCGAACCGAACCAATCAACGCCCACCCCTAGTTCGAATGAAACATACTTTAACAACTGCTGGGGGGCTAGAGGGTAGCACAGCATAGTAAAAAAAAAAAAAAAAAAAAAAATTCGCAGTTGCAAAAGTAGTTTTAGCGAAGTCTTCTATATCCTGGTGATTCGGCTGATATGTGTATATAGAAAAGAAGATGAACCATAACGGAAGTTGTGGAAGTTGAAGTACAAGACTAAAGCTAGTGGATCGATCACCACCTTTCAGCACATGTAAGAAGTCGAATAACAGCAGACCATCTCAATCTCGACGGTTTAATCAAAGGATTGCCCGCAGTCACAAAATCTCGTCACTCATTGCCACTATAAAAGATACTAAGATGGATCGCTGCAATTCACGGAAGGTCCTAAGGATCGTTCAACCTAAGGAATGTTTGATGATATTCGGGACATCACAACTCTACACTGGAGATAGAAACGCCCACTACACAGGTTAGTATTGATTATTAAATTGTCTTGTTTGCTTCATTGTAATGATCTGGGGAAACATAAGACAAAGTATTATACAAAAGCACAAAGAAAAAACGACTTGCGATTTGCCGACTCAAAATGTAAAGGTAACCAATTTTGAATACCTCATCAAGTGGAGTTAAAGGTAAAATCTAAATTATCGCTTAGTTACTTTTTATTCGGCCTATAAATCAAATCTTCTTGGATTTCATAACCGCACGTTGATGACGAGGAGGTAAAATGTGGGGAAACACTTTTTTCACCCTTGTTTATTGAAATTCTTTACTGCACTTTTAACATGATACACAACACATGTAATATGTGTATTTATTCTAGTATTACACCCTACTTACATATGCTATCTCTGTGTTTCTTTCATACATAATAAATACTATGCGTGTATATACTTGCGAAAACATATACTAGTTTTATTAGCATACTACATGGTTTTTGTATGCAAAACATCTAGCAAGTCCATGGGTATTCATTCCGAACATCAACCAACACCAATAATGTGCAGGGATCCAACTATTTTTTCAGCATTATTCAAAAATATATTTGTGCAAATGTTACGTGTTTGACAGAGAAAGACAAGCTGAAAACTTTAATTGAGCTTAGTCTCAATACACGCAAAACGAGTTTTATCTTAGCGTATGTAGAAATTCAAAGAAAAGGCCAAATGGATCAAAATCTTCACCAACATAGGCCAAAGGGGTCATCTTTGGAGCGTAAAGCCCGAAGATAGCACTTGGGCGCCATGAAACCGCAAAGAGCGAGTAGATAGTGTCCGAGGGGCGGAGAAGCTGAAATAGCATGCCCGCCGAGCTAATCAGATACGAACGTATCCTTAGTGAGGATACCTGGAAAATAGGATACCTAGAAAACTGCTCGGGGTGCCACCGAAATATGTCTGGTGAGATGCACAGCTGTGTTGGTCGGTATACACTACCCCAACGATTTGGCAAACCCCTGTAGCAGACAAAACTTGGAGACGTCCTAGGTGACTTGTGCAGGGGACCTAAGTGTATGGTCGTGGTGAGCCTCGACGTAACACCTGGGTAAAACTGACCAGTTTAATGAGACACTTTGTCAGTCTCGAAATGATCAATTTAATAAGATACTTGATAATTCTTGAAGAAAAACTGACCAGTTTAATGAGACACTTGGTCAGTCTGAAGATGACCAGTTTAATGAGATACTTGATCATTCTTGAAGCCAAACTAAGGATAATATATTTGTTCATACCAAGGTAACTAGATACTTGGATAAACCAATCAAGTATAACAAAAACTTGACCCAATAAAACCAATGGATTACTCAAACTTAATGTCAGTTAATGAGATACTTGGCTAAATGAGTTACTTAGCTTAAACAAAGAAATCAACGTTACACTCGGGTAAAAATAAAACAAAATATTTTTATTATTTACATGTTTACGAGTGTGCAGGTATACCAAATTGATCAAAAAGAATAACTGACTGGGTGCAAATAAAGCACTGTCAGCTCAAAAACTAACTGGGTGCAAATAAAGCACTGCCAGCTCAAAAACTGACTGGGAGTGAATAAAGCACTGTCAACGATCCGGCCTTGTTGAAAGAGGTAAAGATTTTTCTGCTTAAATTGCATCTGTTAAGTTTAAAATATGTAGGTACAAAGCTCTAATGGGCAAGTGCACATAAAAACAGTCAGGAAGCTTTCAAACGCAAGATCTAGGCCACCTGAGCCGAACGCCTTGAGGTTGGCTTGGCTCGGCTCGCTAAAAATCAAGTAAAAACCCCGAAAGTGGGTTGAAACTTAGATACAGTGAGTCAAGACCCCCCGTGGTGTAAAATAAACGCTCAAGTTGCCCTGAAGCCATAAACGAACACCTGGAACAATTTGCAAGAATTACAAAAGCCAATTAGCAATTGCAAAAAAGACAATGAACAAAGTCGAATGCAAGTAAGTTATAAGTCAAAATTGTATTTATGTACATAAAGTGCTTTGCTTTTGCAGGAGTATTAGCTAGAAGGTATATATAAAAAAAATAACCGATTTGTAAGAAAGATCGGCCAAAAGGAAGAATCAAACCTATAAAAAAGATCAGCCGAGAAAAAGTTCAAATGGACAAGAAAGATCCAGGCCGAACGCTTGAAATGACTCGACCAAAGAAGAAAAGAATGGCTACCCAGACAATGTGCCAAAAGCGTGGCTCCTACCCTACACGTCGGCATCAACTCAAGAATAACAACGATGCTAGGGGGTAGATTCCAAGCAACATGAACCCCTGGAGAACAAAAGCCCCCAACTCGCCATGAGCATGTATATATATATGGCAGTGGTCTCAGGGGGTGGATACTTTGAAGCATGATCTCTATAAAGCGACATCTTACCTTGCCAAGAGCGATGACATATACCGTATTTTTCTCAGCTTGTGAGGAAAGACACGGCTCAGGGAAACCTTAATCAGTTCCTCTTATGATCTTCAACCTTGACATCTTCAAGCTGTCTTGAGCACTAAAACTTCAAAAGATCGTCAGAACTTGCCTTTAAAGGATACGACAAGAAGAAAAGATGTTTCGGATAGAAGCATTCTTAGCTATTCAAGTCCTAGAAGATAATTGGAAGCAATTTGGAAGATTTCTTGATCAAACCCGTGAAAATAGCATCTGCTGATGGGTCAACTTCAAGAATTAAACTGTATCATCTCAGAGAGAAATGGGTTTGTGCCTTAAATGGTTGGAAAGGTATGGAAGTTAGCATTCTGTAGAATTTTACGGTTTGTGATTTTGAGTTTTCTAGAAGGTGTTATGACCATTTTACTACCCAAAGGTCAGCCTAGAATTTCTACGCGGGCAGCATCTGCTGATGGATCAACTTCAAGAATTAAACTGTATCATCTCAAAGGGGACTGGGTTTTGAGCCTTATATGGTTGGAAAGGTACGGAAGTTAGCTTTCCGTAGAATTTTACGGTTTGTGATTTCGAATTTTTTAGAAGGAATTATGACCATTTTAGTACCTAAAGGTCAGTCCAGAATTTCTACTTGGGATTTTGGAAATAAAGCATTGCGGGCTACCTATTCAGGAATGAAGGTCTTAAACGAATTTACTATGTTTTGGAAGATTAATGAAGGCTAAAAAGTCACTTTAACTCAGTTTTAGTTGATCCTAAGCTTTCCATGTTCAGATTAGTTGAGATTGGATTAAAAATTCCTAAAGATTAGAAGGGTTGTGCTTCCTATTTTGAGTCACATTGAATTAGCCTTATTGGAGGTTGATTATGGAACTAAGAGGAGACCTAATTCATGCATGTTTAAGAGGAATTATAGACGGAAGATCGGATACGCAGCAGTAGTGCAAAGAAGGTCTGAGCGTTAGTAAGATCCGCTCAAAGCAAAGGATCTAAGTGAAGTCGAGAAGAGGATCCGAGCGTTAGTAAGAACCACTCAGACAAAAGGATTCGAGAAAAGCCGAACAAAGCTAAAAAGGGGTCTCACATTCGCCTAAATGAACGAAAATATCTCAACAATTAAAGCTTGTGGAGACAAGGAAGTTTATTGAACGTGACTAAAACAAAATGCAAGTAAGTAAGAATTTACAATTATGTTTATACAAACAAAGTTTTTATTATTATTGCAGGAATACTAGCTACAAGGTCTTGAGGAAGAAAGGTATACCAAATACCAAATCTATATAGTGCGAGTGCACACCAAGGCGTTACAGAAGTATACAAAGCAAAATATTACAAAAATCAGAGGAGAACTATTCAAATCCCTTTCGACGATTTGCCAAGAACTCATCTCGCAGATTTGAGGGGGTATTGTTATAGGGGTTTTTTCGTCAGCATGACACGTCAGCGAGGATAACGGGTTATGCGGAAACATAGTGATTCCACATTTCCACATCATTAAAAGTCAAATGTGAGACACGTTATCAAAAAGGGTCAACATGAACGCGTGACAGCACCATATGAAGGGGCCATCTGCAAATGGATTCTAGTTGGCTAAAGATCTGTTCGGCTAAAGGAATCTGCTCGGCCAAGAGTCCACTTGGCCAGGAGTCCACTCTGCCAGGAGTTTACTCGGCCAGGAATGTACTCGGTCATGAGTCCACTCGGCCAAGAGTCTACTCGGCCAGGAATCTACTCGGTCATGAGTCCACTCGGCCAGGAGTCCACTTGGCCAGGAGTCTACTCAGCCAGGAGTCTACTCGGCCAGGAGTCTACTCGGCCAAGGTTCTGCTCGGCTATACTCGGCTCTACTCGGCCAAAGATCACTACTTAGCTAAAAACGGGAAATACAGCCTTACCAAGATACGCCATATCAGGAAGAGATCTGCACAGATACGAAATCTTAGGATAATATTCCAATAAGGAAATATCCCTATTTCCTCTCCAGTACTAGAGAAGTCTAATCATAAAAGAACTCTAAGCTTCCAAAAGGATAAACACTAAATGGGAAACGAGTCCTAATTGGTCTACTCTACCAGAATCCTACAAAGACTCTAATTAATGAGTCCATCGCTTATACGACAGAAACTAGGGCAACCCTAGATCGAACCCTATAAATACATCCATGTATTCATTATATAAAAAAAGGGTGATCATCATGAGCGACTTACACTGACATGAGAAAAGAGATACGATACATAAGAGAGAAAGCGAGTATTAAGTGTGTAATCCTTATATTCATAGTGGATCACTTCTCGCCGTCACCGGCACCGTCACCGTAGATGTTTCCCCGCCTTGGGGTTTTACCACGTAAAACATGTGTTATGCTTGTTCATCTTTTATTTTCTACTTGTATTATGTTTATCATGCAGGTTTCACTAACCTAAATCGTTGACTGGTTGACTGTCGAGAAATCACCGTCAACAAAAGCCATTCCATTAATTTGGTTTGTTAAAATGCATTGGAATGGTGATTCCATTGGAATGAGGGTTCCACTATTTTGGTGGAATGGATATTCCATCCAAAAACCAATGAAAAGCCATTCCATTCCAAACTAAAATTTATATTCCATAAATACCCTTATATGCCCTAACTTCATTACAAAAATACCCTCATATGCCCCAACTCCATTACAAAAATACCCTTAGCTCCTTTCCAAAAATAATATATTATTATTATATATTCTATTAATGATATATAAATATATTATTATATTAAATAATATATAATTATATATATAATATACTTTTATATTTTATTATTATTATCCATAATATATCATGTTATTATGAATGTTCTATATTATATTATATAATATATATATTATTATATGTATTATATATATTATATTATTATATATATTATATGATATATATATATATATATTATTACATGTATTATATATAATATTATATATATTATTATATTAAATAATATATAATTATATATATAATATACTTTTATATTTTATTATTATTTTCCATAATATATCATGTTATTATGAATGTTTTATAATTAGGGGTATTTTGGTCAAAATACAGTTAACTCCATTCCATTATGTTGTTAACCAAACAAAATAATATTGATTCAGATACTAATTCTAAAGTTCCAACCAAACCAAAAACTTAGGGGGGTGTATTCAACTTGAAGTTTGTTGGATTTGATTTGATTTTGTTGGATTTTAGAAATCATGGTGTATTCAACTCAGATTTCATTGGATTTGTTTGAAATCCAACAAAGTCTGGGGGTATTCAATCTAGATTTCGTTGGATTCCAAACAAATCCAACGAAATCCAGGTGTATTGGAAATGCAATGGATTTGGATGGATTTGTTTAAGTGATGGATTTGGTTGGATTTGGATGGATTTGGAAGGGGAAAATATAAATAGAGATGTGATTCTCAAATCTT
This sequence comes from Acer yangbiense, assembly GCA_008009225.1. Lineage (NCBI taxonomy): Eukaryota > Viridiplantae > Streptophyta > Magnoliopsida > Sapindales > Sapindaceae > Acer > Acer yangbiense. The sequence goes on along the minus strand of CM017762.1, from coordinate 29,229,652 downwards.
GCCATTTATGCCAAGATTTGGATGGATTTGGTCTTAATCCAATTTGACAACTCTGCTCAAGAACATCGCCCAAGCAAAAAAAATTCTGCACAAAACCTCAAAATTTTCTTTGCTCAAAACCTGGATGGATTTGCTCTGAATCCAATTTTTTACTCCTCCCACCACCCCCAAAATCCAGCCACCACCCACCAAACCAGAAACAAGAAATTGAAGCCAATGAAGTTTCCCCAGTTCACAATGTCAGGAAAATATGGAAAATTCATAAAAAGCTTGCAATTACCAAGCGACTGTTTTGACAATCTCATGCATTGAAGATGAAGCCTCAAGTTTCAAAAATGAAAATTTTGAGGAGCTCTATTGAGTTGGTTTTTAATGATTACAGAGGCAATGCAAACTGCATAACCTTTGCATACAAGAAGAAATTGAAACATTCAAATCAAGATGTCAGTGGATATGAGCAAGCAAAATGGAAACATATCAAGCACTTGCATGATATATAAAGAAACAAAGAAGCAATATTCTCATAGACAGCAAAAGGAGAGAAGAAGATTTGGGGTTTTGGTTGTCGAAGAAGAAGAAGAAGTTAGGGATTTGGATATGAAATTTGGGTATTTTTTTGTCTATAAAACTCGAAACGGTGTCGTATTGAAGCTCTTTGTTGGGTTAGATCATCAGCAAACTTGGGCCAATTGGGAAATCCAAATCCATCCATTTTAAACTTCAATTTTTTATTTTTATTTTAAGACAAATCCATCCAAATCCATCCAAATCTATATAACGAATTCCAACGAAATCCAACAAACTCTTTACACAATTCCTACAAAATCTAATGAAATCCGTGGGATTTGTGAATTCCACTGAAATCCATCACTTAAAACAAATCCATCACTTAAAACAAATCCATCAAACTCCAATGAAATCTAGGTTGAATACACCCCCCCTTAGGGCGCGTTTGGTATCGTTTTTAAAATGGTGTTTTTGAAAACCATTTTTAAAAATGGAAATCATGTTTTAAAAATGATGTTTTTAAAAATGTAATGTGTTTGGTAATGTTTTTTAAAAGTAGTTTTTTGAAATGGAAAACGATATAAAAGTGTTTGGTTATTGTTTTTAAAATGAGTGAAATAGTTGTTTGGAGGGAAAAGTTATGGTTTATTTTAAAATCCTGTTTTGAAAACAATAGAAAACAATAAAAAGTTGTTTTTAACTTTTTAGTTATAATTTTTAAAAAGTTGTTTTTTGTTTTCAAAAACAGTTTTGTAAAATGGGTAGCCAAACAACATTCAAATCATTTTTTGTTTTTAAAAACAAAAAATTGTTTTTAAAAACACATCCAAACACCATCTTAGTTTTTCTTTCCTTTCCATTCTCATTCTCATTTCGATTATTATTCCACTAATATAACCAAACGTGACCATAGAGTATTGACCAATAACTCGACTATATATGTTTTAAAAATATAATTTTATTAAAAGTTTCAATAAATATTTTTTTAATATATGTCTGTCGTGGAAATTAGAATTTTGATTTGTTGAATAAATTTAAATTTATCTATCAAGGTTTTTTATTTTTTATTTCAAACAACTCATATAGGTTATATATAAATATTGTTCAATTGTTAACACATCAAATGTTGTACTCAAGTGGTAAAACTTTACAACTATTGACTTGAGGTCTCAAATTCAATTCATAATAATGACAATTAATTGTCATTATTATCAGAAGTGGGTGGTGGTGGGTGGTGGTCCGGCGGCGGCCACAGCGGGGGTGGTGGTAGTGTATAAATATAAAAAAAGTTATTTAATTAAATATTATAATTAAATATTATAATAGCATTGTTGACAGTTTTTAAAACTGTCAAGAATGTTTTTCTTGACAGTTTTTAACCATCAACAATTTTAGTATTTTCTTGTAGTGGGTTTAACAATTTTCTCAATTTATAGATATAGTTATGTGAACAAAAGAAATAAGAAGAAGATTTCTCAATATAAGAAAATAAGGGGCCATCTTGTAAGCGTTTTTCAGTTGTTGTTTTTTGAAAAATAAAAATGAAAATGAAAACAGTGTTTTTGGTTTTAGTTTCGAAATTTGAAAACGCATATGGTAGCATATACTGAAATCCATATTTTAAAAACAAAAACGGGAAAAACGCATCCGGTAGGCTGACTGAAAACTATTGAAAATTGAAATATCAATTTTTACATTTTGTTTAATATTATAACAATTACAAACAAATTGATTAAATAATTACCAATAAAATTTTTATAATGTAATTTATAAATTAAACAAAAGTTAACAGCTGAAGAGGAAGGGGAAGAAATAGAAGAAGAACAGCTGTAGAAGAAGACTAGATTGGCGACTCAGCAGAGCAGATCGGCGATCGGTGGCGAGAGGTGAAGCAAAGCAGATCAGTGGTGAGCGGAGGAGGAAGAGGAAAAAGAAGAAGAATAAGAAAAGGAAGAGGAAGAGGAAGAAGAAGAAGAAGACCATATCGGCGAGAGGAGGAGGAAGAAGAAGAAGAAGAAGAAGAATAAGAAGAAGAAGAGAAAGAAGAAGACCAGATTGGCGGTGAGCAGAAGAGGAAGAAGAAGAAGAAAACCAAATCGGCGGCTAGCGAGGAGGAGGAGGAGGAAGAGGAAGAAGAAGAAGAAGACCAGCGGTGGTGGCGAGTGGAGGAGGAGGAGGAGGAGGAAGAGCTATGAATGAAGAAAAAAGATGAAGATGGGAAAGAAATACCTGATGAAGATCTCGTTCAAGACAAAAAAAGAAAAAAAAAAAATTTTATTAATTTTTTTGAAAAACAAAAACAAAAACAAAGAACGCATCTTTTTTTTTCTTTTCAAAATTTCCACTTTTAACACTGGTTTTGTTTTTCATTTTGTTTTTGTATTTTGAAAATAAAATGGAAAATAGTTAACGATCGTGAATTCGAAATCATTTTTGGAAAACAAAAACGAAAACAGGCTGAAAAACGCCTGCCAGGCCCTAAGTTAAAACAAAGATTCCTCAACACAAGGTTGATGCCTCTATAATATATCAATTTGAAGCCAATGAATTTCACTTGTTCAAGAAGTCCAAAAGGTTTAGTGAGAAAGATTTTTTTTTTGTTTCTATCATGTCAAAACACAAGGGGTCTGTTTGCCATAAACTCACCCAATATCTGAAAAGAAGAAAAACAAACAACACAATATTATTTTCCCTACATATTTACTTACAGCTTTCTGCAAATCACAATCTGCCACACTAATAACACATTATTATTTATAAACAAAAATATCATCAAAATTCATTATGGTAATGCAAGAAAGTTACCTCATTTGGTCACTGAACCCCAAGCCCTTTGATGTCTTTCGACTATTTTCAGTCAAGAGTTGCGTTAGACGTTGCTTAACTTCTCCGGTTAGCATGCGTCCCTCGCCATACTCCTAGAAGAAGACGGTTTAATGAATATTTTCCGAATTCGAAAGATGTTTTGCTTATAACAATAAAATTAATAGAAGATATGAATCTAACCTTTTTTATCTGTTCGAGTTCTGCATCATCCTCCAAGAAAAAACTTAATATAATCATTATAATATGATTACATATTTATGATCTCTATGGAGCCAACCAACAATTTACCAACCCTTAAAAAAAAAAAAAAAAAAAAACTAACAATTTACCAACCAAACCATTAACTAAACAACATCTAACCTTTTTTTTTTCTCTACATCATCAAACCTTTTTTTTTTTTTTTTTTTTTCTCTACATCACCTTTCATTTTCATATTTGAAGTTTTAAAAACATTGGGGAATGGTTTGAAGGGGTAAGTATTACTTTGTAATTATTATTTTTCAACCTCCCAATTTATTTATTTTAATCCGAATAAGGTTCAAAAATTATGAAAAAAACCATCGGGTCACCCTGACTTGATGGTTTTCAAACCTATTTGAAAAACCGTTGGGTCAGGGTGACCCGATGAAAAAAACCATCGGGTCAAGGTGGCCCGACATTGGGTCGCACTGACCCGACAGTTTTTTAAACTTATTTGGAAAACTGTCAGGTAAGGGTGACTCGATGTCAGGCCACCCTGACTCGATAAAAAAAACCATCGGGTCAGGCCGACCCGATGTTGGTCCCCTCGACCCGATGGTTTTTTCATATGCCCGATTTTTTTTTTTTTATATTTTTTTTATGGATAATTTTGTTTTTTCCATTTATGTTCTTTGAAATAATGAATATTTTAATGATTGATAATATTTGTTTAATTATTTTTCAGGATTGACGATGAAGAATGTGCATTTGATTTTGAATTGGGGTGGAGAATGGAAAAATCATCATGGTGAGTATTGGTATGAAGGTCGAAGAGCGAAGTCGTTTGCTTTTTCAAGGGATTCAAATTATGATCAATTGTTAGATAAAGTGTACAATGTAACTGGAATTGATAGAGATCATTATCAGGTTAGTATGACGACTCTTCCACAAACCTTTCGTCCTAGCATGCCAATTGAGATTGTTGATGATGAGGACGTTGCATTGTTGCTTCATTGAGAGAATGTTGACACATTAGTTTGCATCGGTGTTGAGGAAATTAGCCATGAGTCTCCAGAAATGAAACATAAACCACCAGAGTCGTCTCACAACCTACACCATACAACTCCACACCATGAATTTCACCATACACACAAAAGCAATATACATGTCAATACTATGGATGAGTTTCAAAGGTTAGATGTACCTAACATGGCTGCCTATTTGGATGATATTGGAGAGGGATTCACACCAATTGCCAATATTGATACATCTTCTCCTCGTCATTTAAGTTTTCAAGATACTACAGGTAACCAACATATTCATGAGTATGATGAAACAAAACCATAGTTTAATTACAATCGTGAGGGAGCTCCCAATCGGTATGACGAGTAGTTTGCCCATGTCCAAAGGCTTGTTCCACCTCCATGTGCATTTTATTCTATTAATTCTGGTGAGGTTGCACCGAGACCGGTTACTATGCGTATTGAAGTGGGTGAATTGTTTCCAAGCAAGAAATAGCTACAATCGCAAGTGGGTAGTTATGCCCTTAACAACAGGTTCTAGATTAGGGTGTTCAAGTCCGATACAACACGGTATTAAGTTTGATGCATTGTTGAGGATTGCAATCGGCAACTGCATGCGTCTAAATGTCACAATTCAGATTATTTTCAGATTAGAAAATTTGACAATCAGCATACATGCTCAACAAAAGCACGATTTTCGCATCAGAGGCAAGCAAGTGCACGAGTTATAGGGGAACACATACAGGAGAAATTTCGTGATCATTGTTTATACAAGCCCAAGGAAATTATACACGACATGCAAAGGGAGTTTGGCATCTCTTGTAACTACCACAAAGTGTACTGTGCTAGACATATCGCCTTATAACAGGTTCAAGGAACACCGGTTGAGTCATACAGTATTTTGTCATCATACTTATACATGTTGGAGAAAGCAAATCCTGAGACTGTTACAGACCTCCACACAGATTCATCTAAGAGGTTCATGTACATGTTCTTTTGCTTAAAAGCTTGTATAGATGGTTTTCTATCTTCAATTAGACCGGTCATTGCTATTGACGGGACGTTTTTGAAAGGTCCTCATAGAAGGGTCTTATTTGTTGTTGTGTGTACGGATGGCAATGATCAAATATTTCCTCTAGCTTTTGGTGTTGGTGATTCGGAAACAAATGAAGCTTGGGAATGGTTTTTAACTAGGTTGCATAAAGCCGTTGGCGAAGTTGATGATTTGGTTATCGTTTCCGACAGAAAAGGCAGTATCATTGCCAGTGTAGAAAATGTGCTCCCAAATTCATTCCACGGGGCGTGCGGTACATTTAGAACGGAACATGGTTGGTCACTATGGTAGGAATAAGGCACTTAAATAGCACTTCAAATGGGCAGCCATGGTGTATCGGGAAAGTCAATTTTTGCAGCGTATGGAATAACTGATATTAATCACGAAGTAGCTCAGTATGTCACGAATGTTGGGATTGAGCGTTGGGCATGGGCATATAGTCCAAGAAAAAGGTACAACATAATGTCAATCAACATTACAGAGGCCATGAATAATGCAATTAAAGAATGCAAGGAATTGCCTATTACTGGAGTGATTGATTACATCAGAGGGGTCCTTTAATCTTGGTCCCATGATCGACGCACAACTGCACTTAAACTTACAACTCAGTTGACAATAGCCGTGGATGTAGCCATCGGTGTCAAGGATGAGAAAGCACTATATATGTGGATCTACCCCATCACATTTTACACATTCCTTGTTAAAGATGGGGATTTAGATGGAAATGTGGATTTGACAGCATAAACCTGTACCTGTAAAGAATTTGATGTCGACCAACTTCCATGTGCACATGCATTAGGTTACGGGGATTTTCATTTGTTGATTATTGTTCTCCTTATTACTCTAGTGCGTTCTTGGTTGCAGCATACAGTGGGGAAATACATCCCGTTGGACAACCTAGTGAATGGTTGGTTCCTGAGGATATTGCATCAAAAATTGTTCACCCACCAGTAGGTCGTCGTGGTCCTAGAAGACCTAAAAAGAATCGCACTCCGTCATTTGGCGAAGAAGTAACTCAAAGGAGATGCACCACTTGTCATCGTGTTGGTCACAATAGCCATACATGCACCTATCCGAAGTCAAGTAGACCATCAAGTGGTATAAGAAGTACTAGTGAAATTGGTGAGGCAAGCGGATCACATGATGTTGTTGCATAACTAATGTACTTGAATTATCTTTTATTTTAACATGTGTTATGAACATGTATTATTATATTTTATTTTAACATGTGAACTTTTGTTATTATATTTGTTATATCAGGTGTAGTATTGAAATTGTAGTATTTACATTGCATTTACATGTATCAAGTGTACATGTAATGTGAACATTTAATGTAAATTTATTATACTATATTGTTGTTAGTAACGGATAGTATTGAAATGATAGTATTTACATGGCATATTTAAGACTTAGTACATTATTTACGAAATTTTGACAGAGTTTGTTTTTTGAAATTTCAACAAATCCATATCTTTTTTTGGTCCTTGCAAATTTAACACTTCTAGTAGCCACACAAGTCTTTACACCATTCACATAAATCACAACCATAAGATATAGAAAGTCATGTCCCAAATCAAGTTGCACAACAAGTTGCATATACATATTACATTAGGGTGATTTACACATCAAGTAGGGTGTAAATTATACTTATACCAATCCTTCGTCATGTACATATACAGTTCTATCATTTACATAAGGTACTTCTTTTGAATTCTGGAATATTTCTGTTGCTATTTTAACTCTAAAGGGTTTTCCGTCATTTTCATCAAAGTCGAATTGTTTTCTTACCCATAGGTACTCCAAGAATTTGAGCGTAAAAACCCCACAATAGGACCTATTTCAATAAAAACATTCATTAGTAACAACAATCATGTAAGACAAAATATAATCATCAAGACATAAACAAAGACATACTGATTTCCTTGATGTAGAACCCCTTCTTTGGGTCTTTCGCTCGTAAATGACGAAGGATCGGTATAAGTATCTGGCATCACATGCACCAACAAAGATGGCAACATCTTTTTAAGACAAGTTGCCCACTTTAGTATTTGATTAACACTATATGCGTTCGAATTTGAGTCATATACTTTGATGACCCGCTCATTCAAATCCACCTCTATCGTGACCCAATGATTTTGATTCACATTCGCAGGAAACAAAATCTGAGAAATTAAGAAACAGTCGGATGAATGTGTACTAAAGGTTGAATAACAACATATTAATCTGAAAATTACTTACAGTGTTGACTGTCCGCCAATGTTCCGAAGCATGCAAATGGTATTTTCAAGTAACGTAGTAGTCTATCATTGCATTGTCCCGTTGGTAGGTTTCATGCTTGAATTGTTTTTTACTCTTAGTTACATTTGCCCACCTTTCTTGAATTTTAATCTACAAAACATATATGCTCAAATAGGTAAATGCGAAAAAGAAATGATAAACGTTGTTGTCAAAAATGTATTTCAATACCATAAATGTGTAATCCAATAACACAATAATCTGCTTGTATAACTGATGATTGTAATAGGCACGCCGCCATATTAAACGACAATATGTCTCTATATGCTGTCATGAAACAAATATGTGTTACCAAAAAATGAATAAAGTAGATTAAATAACTGCAATATACGGTGTACAACTTACATCTCCCTCTAGCCACCTGTCTGGACATAGCAACCATTCAAACCAAGCAGGCTTAGCTTCGAGCAAACCTGTGTTCATGCTACAGAGGTTTAACAATTAAAAACTTGTTAAAGAAATCGAAGTGGGGATTACAATAATAATACATTATTTAACTTACCAAGTATTCTTGTTGTCACTTATCCATGCTTGCATTGAACGTACAATTTTATCATCCACTTTGCTATCACTTCCGAATTCAGGTAATTTTGGTTTCCAAGACCTCTTCACCGTGGGATCAATATACGGGCTCACGGTAAAAGCGGACCGCTTACGATCTCTAGGTACTCTTATGGTCAGCTTCGGTGGTCTTGTCAACTGCTTAACATCTACACTTGTCTCAGACAAGACAAATTCAGGAAACTTAACACCATGGGGAACCGAAGGTTGATAGTCTTGTATGTAATCATCGTGGCTATAATCGGTAGTATTTTCTTCATTTAACTACATCAAATATAAATCATATTTGTTAGAACCAATTACGTATTTTAAGAGTTTACAAATTAAACCAACATGTACCTTTTCAGCCACTTTGTTCAAACATATAAGCTTCGTCAAGCGAAGGAATCCCATTCGCATCTCGTCAATCATTGAATTTTGCATGGAAGTCATATGATCTTGTATAGCTTTTTGTTGTGCTTGCATAGCATCCAACCTTTTGACAACCTGCTCAAGTGTAATCGGTCCTTTCTTTTTTCCTCCGACTTCAACTTTTTAAAATGTTTTGGTTGGATGATCTCCATCAATATCATCATGAATAACATCATCAACGTCATCCTGAACATCATCCTTAGCATCATCCTCAACATCATCCTCACCGACACAACCATCAACATCAGGTGATACATATTTCAATTTATCCACACCTGTCCAATATGACATCCTTGTTTCTTCATCCGTAGGGCCAAGAGTTATGTATATGGTTATCTGATTTTTTTTTCCAAAATATATTATTACGGTGTAATCCCTAAAAAAATAACAAATCAAAATAATTTTAATTGAAACAACAATATTCAATACTTACGTTTTTGAATTTAAATATGGTTTTCTGAATATCTGCATATGAAAGAGTTCCCGTGTGTAAGGATTCCCATATCTTGATTAGCTTATTTCGTGGACAGACCACATATTGAGGATTGAATGTAAGGGTAGCTTAGGTGATTCATGATCAAGCTCAATGACCTTCTCAAGTCCTCAAGGTTGACAAACACTCTAAAGGTATTTCTCTAGTGCTTAGTTTTTTTGAAGAGATTTAAATTGCACACACACACTTAGCATACTTGCATTTGTGTGCATACTCTTCACATGTCACTTTACACACTAGCACTTTGATTGATATATCTTGTTGTGTGTTTTTGTGTCTTGTAATTCGTTTCCTGAATATATTCGGAAACGTCCGTGCTTGCACAAATGTGTGCTTAGTTTAGCGCGAAGACCGCCTACAGAGAATGCCCTTGGCTTCTCCTTTGGTTTAACCATTTTTGGTGAATCGACGGTTTGATCGGCGACCTGGCTGCCGAACGAAACCGCCGTTTCATACCTGATTGATTTAGTTCTAGGGTTTGTTTCTGCGGTTTAATCGGTGGTTTCGAAACCGCCGAATGAAACCGCCGTTGATGCTCTGTTCTTCTCGGGCTCAATTCGACAGTTGTGAACGGCAGCCTGGCCGCCGATTGAAACCGCCAATTGTGCATTTTCAAGGGCAAATTTGTCTTTTCACGGGCAAATTTGTCTTTTCACATGCTCTGTTCTTAATGTCTATAAATATCACACTTTCTCATTCTCTGAATTATGTTCTTTAACTCTAAGAACCCTAAACTTCAAAGAGAGACATTTGAGAGAAAATCAAATCAAGAACACATTTTTAACACTAAAAAACCATTCTCATATGCATCAAAATATCATTTAGCATTTTCTAGCATAGTTAGGATGCTTGCTTGCATGTGTTTTGGTCAACACACATTCTTTGGTAAGTTCTTCACTATTATCATATATAATTAGTGTTTTATTTATCATTGACATCTCTTATATTATTTGTATGTTCTTAGAATATATTCTAGATACAAAATAGAGTTTGTTGTGTTGACATGATTGAGTGTTGTATTTTGATAGCTATATCTAGGTTGTTTAATCTTTGATTAGCTAAGTTTTATGACATGTCATTTAGCTATTGATATCTAGGATTATTTTAATTGCAAAATCATCATCCTAGATAAGCATATAGGGTTACCTAGCTCTAAATTGCATTTTGAATATTTCATATATTCACTTAGGTTGTATTATCTCTTCTTAGAGAATTAAGTCTTGTGTTGTGACCGGGATTAGGTTGCTTAATTCGCAAGCAATTAGCCTAGGTCCACTTATACCGAGATTAGGTAGGTGTGTGATTATATACCGGGATTAGGTTGTAATCTTAACACATTTAGTGGATTCGAGGTTTGAGTGTGGCGCACTTATTAGCTCGTGGTTTTTCCCGTGAGAGTTTCCATATAAATATCAAGTGTTATTTAACTTCCGCACATATTACACTTGTTTGTCTTTTTGACTAGTTAGGGGCATTTTCGTAAAATTGTCATACATGCGAAAATTGGGTAATAACGTTTAAAATCTATTCACCCCCCTTCTAGATTAATATATTAGAACACACCGTTAATTTGTTTCAATTGGTATCAGAGTGGGTTCCTATATATACTTAGGTGATCCTAGCTCATTTTTGGTGTGTTTTGCATTTTGTGTGATTGTTTGATTTCTTCATACATTTTGCATTCATCTCATTTGCATTCATCCAAACACTATGAGTGATTTTGGGATGAGCAAAGAGGGAGCGTCGAGCGTGAGGCCACCGTTGCTCACCGGCGATAATTACTCCTCATGGAAGGGGAAGATGGAAGCATACTTATGCCAAATCCATGATAGGGCATGGATGGCGGTGGAAGATGGATATGCTCCACCTATGATGACTCCGATGGATGGAGGAGAAAAGGTTTTCAAACCTAAGGCACAGTGGAGTCCTCAAGAGTTTGTTGACTCCATGTGGAACAACAAAGCTTTACATGCCATCCGATGTGCAGTGAGTGAAAATCAGTACAAACTGATTCAAATTACTAGGATTGCCAAAGAGGCATGTGACATCCTAGAAGTTGCACATGAAGGAACCGAGGTAGTTAAGGACTCCAAGCTCCAAGTCCTCCAAACTCTGTTTGAGACCATTAGGATGGAAGAGCACGAGCAATTCAATGACTTCCAAGTGAGGCTAATGGATATTGTGAACCAAAGTCACCAACTTGGTGATCCTTACTTGGATAGAATAATAAAGCAAAAGATCATGTGATCACTTCCCGAGAGGTTCGAACCCAAAGTGACTGCTTTAGAAGAAAATGACATATACAAGGAAATGAAGCCGAGTGAAGTCATTGGAAGACTTCTAGCCTATGAATCAAGAAAGGCTACAACCTTACCTCCTAAAAAGAAAAAGAATCTAGCCTTGAAAACTTCCAAGGTGGAAGAGGAGGAGGATGACTCAAATGAAGACATGACACTCATTGCCAAGGGATTCAAGAAGTTCTTGAATCTACAAAAGAGTGGTTATGGCTCAAAGGGGGATGACTTCAAGAAGAAGAAGACCACAATCAAGAATGTCAAGCCAAATCATGAGATGTCATCAAGAGAGAAGATTCAATGCTACGAATGTGGAGGATTAAGACATATTTCCAAGGAATGTGCAAACTTGGAAGATGGAAGAGAAGGAAAGGAAATGGCCGCCACTTCAAGTGATAGTGATGAAGAGGTTGTGGCAAAAATTTTGGCATTAGCTAGCTCTCACAAGTGGGACAACAAAGTAAAAGTAGTTGAAGAAAGTCCCTCAAGCTTGAATGATTGTGAGAATAATTATTTTGCCTTTCCGATCCCCTACAATGAAGAAGAGAATGAGAGTCAAGAAGAAATTGACTCTAGTGAAGATGACTTTTCATCTAACTCCACACATGGATATGTGGAGAAAAGATTCTAGATGAATTCCTCGCTAAGTTTAAAAACTTAGAAATGAAGACCAAGGAAAAGATGCGAAGATTGAGAGAAGAGAATCAAGACCTTTTAGCTCATATTGACCACTTAAGTGAACAAGTGGAAAGATCCAAGAAGATTGAAGACAAGCTAAAATATGAGCTAGCTTTGTCTAAGAGGAATGAAAATGGTTTAAAGAGAGAGCTTGATGAAGCTAAAGAGTCATTGACTAAGATGGCTTCAAGCACCAAGAAGCTTGACCACATGCTTGGTGTTGGAAAGAGCCCTTGTGACAAGAGAGGTCTTGGCTTTGAAGATGACAAGAAGATTCTCACTCCTAACAAGACTGTGTTTGTCAAGAGCTTAGGCAAGAAAGAGGCTTCACCTGTGCAAACTCCTAAGAAGAAGATTGATTTAGGACAATGCTCTCATAGTGCACAAGTGAAGGTAGCTTCAAGAAGACAACCTCAAGCTCAAAAAGTTCCTCATACTAACTTCCCTATACCTCAAATCCATCAAGGGAAGAGACCAATTATGCAAGCTCAACCAAGGAAGCAACCAAGTCTTGGTCAACAACAAAAACGGAGAGATCCTATTTACCAACCAAGACAACCACAAAGACATGGGAAGGCTCTTATGCATGCACAAGGACATGGTATGACTCCTAACTTCATCCCTACATGTCATTTTTGTGGTATTGATGGTCATGTTAGACCAAAGTGCTTTCATTACATTAAAATGTGTAGAGTTAAAAACATGATTGAGAAGAAGAAAGCTAGAGCTAGAATGCATGCTCATAGGAAGGAAGAAATTCATTTACATGATCCTATGACATCTAGATCTCTAGAACCTTTGACCACTAGGAAGAAAAGTGTTTCACCTAAGTGGATTAGAAAAGATGAACCCGCTTGCTATGAGACAAATATGTCTCTAATAGGTTCAACTAAATCCAATGGACTTGGTAGGTCCATAGGACCTCATAACCTTCATTGATGAAGGATGGTGATGACCCCAAATGGGGAACTCAAGCAAAGAGAGCAATTGCATACTTTATACATGCAAAAATTTGAAAATTTTTATGCTTCTTTTTTTATTGCTTGAGTAAGCTTGGTTGCACATATGTATATATGTTTTCAATTCAATAAGTGTGAACCATGCTTGTTTACAATCCATGCCATGTTTATGTTCAAACATGCATTTTTGGACTAGGAGATTTTCATAGGAAGTATGATTTGAATGACCTATAGTTATCTTCATGACATGATGATTCTCAATTGACATGCTAATGACAAATGAAAATCATGAATTGATGATTGCGTTCTTAATGCAAAACTTGTGTGAAAAAGCATATGAGACTCAAAATGAATAAAGGATCTTGTATTCGTTCAAAGGAATTTATATTCCAAACGTCTTTCTTTCTTTATTAGTTGAACATGGTTACTGTCATACGGGTATCATTCCTGAAAAAATCAAATAGGGTGCAAAGTCACTCATGCTATGTTTCGCTTATAAAGTTGGATATAGTTGTTCTTAAATTGAAATCAATGAAATCTCTATATCTTTGCTTTACTCATGACAATGGTGAAATTGGTTTGAATTCTTATTTGAAACCTTTGTCATTTGCTTTGCCAAATACCATTGTATTTTGGACTTGAATGCTACATGTCTTGTATGCAAAACATTTTTGATTCACACATTTTCTTTAAATAAATCTCCTTGTTTCTCTCCAATTAATTGAGATGCATAAAGTGACTTATATGATTATGCAAATATCTTGTATGCTACTATCTCTCTTTGCTAAGAAGTGACCCAGTTGGGGACTACTCCTTTGCCTATATCATGACAAAAAGGGGGAGTAGAATGGTGGTAAGGGGAGTTGCTAAATGTAGTAGCAATTGTGCATGTTGTGGAGAATATACATTAAAGAGGAGTAACCCATTGAGGGGGAGCATTACATACACATACATTGCATGATGTTGTGCTTAAATTCTTAAATGCAAATGCTTGTTTTATTTTCACTTGATCATCTCACATACACTTGCTTTGGAAGTGTAATATTTTGTTTTGAAAGGTTGATAGTTCTACAACAGATTGAAGACTTGAAGTTTGTTTTTATATCTTTATATCTCTTTGTAATGTAAAATATCTTTATTATCCCGTAGCTTTAATTATGTTTGTGAGGATCAATGTGAGTGGCGGTTTTGTCATGAAATAGCCAAAGGGAGAGATTGTAAGGATTCCCATATCTTGATTGGCTTATTTCGTGGATAAACCACATATTGGGGATTGAATGTAAGGGTAGCTTAGGTGATTCATGATCAAGCTCAATGACCCTCTCAAGTTCTCAAGTTCTCAAGGTTAATAAGCACTCCAAAGGTATTTCTCTAGTGCTTAATTTTCGTTGAAGAGATTTAGATTGCACACACACACACACACTTAGCATACTTGCATTTGTGTGCATACTCTTCACATGTCACTTTACACACTAGCACTTTGATTGATATATCTTGTTGTGTGTTTTTGTGTCTTGTAATTCATTTCCCGAATATGTTCGGAAACGTCCGCGCTTGCACAAATGTGTGCTTGGTTTAGCGCGAAGACCGCCTACAGAGAATGCTTTTGGCTTCTCCTTTGGTTTTACCATTTTTGGTGAATCGACGGTTTGATAGGTAGCCTGGCTACCGAGCGAAACCGTCGTTTCATACCTGATTGATTTTTATCTCAGGTTTGTTTTTACGGTTTAATCGACGGTTTCGAAATCGCCATTGATGCTCTGTTCTTCTCGGGCTCAATTCGACGGTTGTGAACGGCGGCTTGGCCGCAGATTGAAACCACCGATTGTGCATTTTCAAGGGCAAATTTGTCTTTTCACATGCTCTATTCTTGATGTCTATAAATATCACACTTTTTTATTCTCTGAATTATGTTCTTTAACTCTAAGAACCCTAAACTTCAAAGAGAGACATTTGAGAGAAAATCAAATCAAGAACACATTTTTAACACTTAAAAACCATTCTCATATGCATCAAAATATCATTTAGCATTTTCTAGCATAGTTAGGATGCTTGCTTGCATGAGTTTTGGTCAACACACATTCTCTGGTAAATTCTCACTATTATCATATATAATTAGTGTTTTATTTATCATTGACATTGATAATGCCTATTTCTACACTTGATGTAGACTCGTTTTACCTATCATTTGCCTTCGTTTTCCGGGTAAAACCGGTATTTTTAATGTTTAAATAAGCTTGTGCAGGTTTCGGGTCTTCTAAGGGCTTTATTGTAGATAAATGAAGAATGAGAGGCAAAAACATCAAGTTTAAGGAAAATACCAGGCCTGAAGAAGTGAAGACAGAAAAGGGGCGCTGTACAGAAGCGCTCTACGTACAGCGCCCAAGCCTGGAGAAGCCAAAATTGAGAAGGGGCACTGTACAAAGCGCTGTACAAAGCGCTCTACGTACAGTGCCCAAAACATGATTTGCAAGATCAGAAAAGTGGCGCTGCACATGCGCTGTACAGAAGCGCTCTACGTACAGCGCCCACACTGCCACATCAGAAATTGGTCTAGGTTTTCGTGCCCTAATTTCATACACTATAAGTACCTCATTTCAGCTCTGTTCAAAGGACCTCTGGCACGACCATTGAGCTCCAAAACACCTCTACTTCACTCCCAAACATCCAAGAACACTTCTTTCACCAAATTCCTTCACTAAATCACTCACATCCTTCATCAAATCATTATCTAAACTCATTTCTCACCTCACCACCTCATTTCCTCACCGAAACCCACCATAAAAACCACACCTTGGAGCAAGAGAAGTCAAGGAGAGAAGAAGTCAAGCACAACCAAGCAAGAGAGGAGGAGTTCTTCACATTAGTTTACTCTAATCCTTTCTCTCTTTACATTTATTCATCTTTGATTATGGCTTGTACTTATTACTCATATTTTGTATTCATTTATTGTACTATGAACTAAACTTCCTTGGCTAAGGCCAAGATGAAGCCTTTTCCATGAATTATTAATCAAGGCCATCACTTTATCATCATTGCTTGTGTTGTGTATGCTTATTTCATATTCTTAATCATTATTGAATGTCTAGCTAGCATTTAGTAATTGTTTGGTTGTTGTGTGAAGCACCGAGAGGAGAAGCACACAACGTGCTTGATGAAATGAGTGATAGAGGTTGGTAAGATAGAGATATGCGATGCTAGCCTCTAGGGTTCATTTATGTGCCATGAAACTTAATGAATTTATATGTAGCTCGGATAACCATTGAGAAATAGGTTGTTGGTGCATATAAATATTGTCTTTATCACTTGAGAGAGGTTAGAGACTAATTGAGGGTATCACGAATCTACACACACACTTGCATACTTTACTTCAAATGATGTGCCTAAAATTGATGAGAATTGGACAGGTGGAGTCAAGGTCTTAGCCTAATTTCCCATACGAGATACAATCACTTGCTTGTGTTTGCCTTTGCTTAAGTTTGGTTACTTGTTTATTTTCAATTATTGCATTAGTGTAGTTTAAGTTATAATTGAGTAGTATAATCCATCATTGAATATTGCTTGTTTGAATAGCTTTGGAACTAATCAATTTCGGTAATCGGTCACTCAATCCTTGAGGAACGAATCATTTCTATCATTGTGCTACTTTTCGACCTCGTACTATTGCGAGAGTCTTAAAGAGGCTAGTCAGACATCTCTTATATTATTTGTATGTTCTTAGAATATATTCTAGATACAAAATAGAGATTGTTGTGTTGACATGATTGAGTGTTGTATTTTGATAGCTATATCTAGGTTGTTTAATCTTTGATTAGCTAAGCTTTATGACATGTCATTTAGCCATTGATATATAGGATTATTTTAATTGCAAAATCATCATCCTAGATAAACATATAGGGTTACCTAGCTCTAAATTGCATTTTGAATATTTCATATATTCACTTAGGTTGTATTATCTCTTCTTAGAGAATTAAGTCTTGTGTTGTGATCGGGATTAGGTTGCTTAATTCATAAGCAATTGGACTAGGTAGGTGTGTGATTATATATTGGGATTAGGTAGGTGTGTGATTATATACTGGGATTAGGTTGTAATCTTAACACATTTAGTGGATTCGAGTGAGTGTGACGTACTTATTAGCCCGTGGTTTTTCCCGTGAGGGTTTCCACGTAAATATCAAGTGTTATTTAACTTCCGCACATATTACACTTGTTTGTCTTTTTGACTAGTTATGGGCATTTTCGTAAAATTGTCATACATGCGAAAATTGGGTAATAATGTTTAAAATCTATTCACCCACCCCCCTCTCTAGATTAATATATTAGAACACACCGTTAATTTGTTTCACTGTGCATTGCCAATTCAAAATTCTAGGGGCGACATTGTTCACTCTAACGGTGTAGCCAAGTGTGACCCATTTTGGTATTGCTTTGACCACCCACACCTAGAAATGAAGAAAAAATTGATAGTTAAGTTAGTGCATGGAAACATGCATATTGCCTAAAATGTATTTTATTAATGTTCATCAATTAACACGCATCATCTGAAAGGCCGTAAAAAACCTATAAACATTGTACCTCTCCCCTTTCTGTCTAACTGGACCATCAACATTCTCCTCCAACTTATCATCAGTGAACTTAATCTTGAATTTATCATCACGGCCATGAAGACAAGTAGTAAGGGAGTTAAATGTCCTTGCGTATATGAATAAACCCAACGGAAACTTATTAAAAGCCTCTAAGTCATCAACTAATTCTAATGCCCAATATAGAATGCTAGTCCTATCGTCCTTCCCAACCAACGTCATCTCCAAAAAAAGTATTAACGCCAACTTCACAGCATCATCATCACTAATTTTATTATTAGGACCCAAATTCCTAAACCAATCAACAATCATTTTAACCATCACTTTACTAGCTTAGAAGTAGATTCGACGAAGTCTACTATTCTTTTGTTTAAAAAGCTCAGATGTGGATTCAGAGTATTCTGCAAAGGCTAGCCCACTAACCAAATAAAACTCACTGGACTAAACCGTATCAACCCGTTGCCAACACGGTACCATAAAGAAGATGCATTATCATCAACATTCTTAACATGACACTCCCTAAGCAAGATATGGTGGCAAAACTGCCCAGACAACACCATATCGCTCACATCCAAAAAATGACCGAAACATGTCGCTTTAAACAACTCGAGTTGTTTTGGTGTGAGATGCGACTTAATAAGCCTTATACTCTCCCAATTACAGTGCCCACAAACTCGTGAAGAAAAACAATCACATTCCTTAATCTTGAGGGATTCAAGTAATTTGTTCCCACTCATGATTATCAACCTAAAGACATTCCATAATAAGCATGCTGTTAAAACATTTTTTCTAAAAATATATAAAAATAAATATTACATCTTTAATGGAGATCTAACAATGTTTCCATTTAAATACACTGCACTAATAGCACCAAGGGTTGAAAGGATAAAAACATTGTTATTACATGCATTCAAATATTCACATTCAAGCACACATTGTATGTTTTCCCACACTTAAAGCCAGATTCAGCGCATTCCAAAATTCATTTCCATTCTACCCACATTGCACTTAATCAAAAGAATTTATGCAAATATCAACTACATTTCTAAAGTCACAAATACAAATAAAAAAGTGTTAACACCCACAATTTAATTAGAAGTGTTAAAACCCACAAACAGCAGCAAAGCTACACAAATACAAAAGCAAAACAAGCCCATAAAAGGGACACAAAACAGCTACATCAAAGGGATAAGACCCACACAAGCTTTCTTAATTTCTACGAATACATCACATGCAAGGGTAAATTTCACTTATAAACAACTTGCATTGTCAATTAAGCACAATTAAAGCAATGTTACTCGAAATTGATTACCAACAACACTTTCAACTTCAAATCTCTTCACAAGTTCCACTGTTTCTTTCAATTAACACATGACCCAAATCATTTGCATTTAAGAATCCTTAATCTAACATTGAATAGCACATGCAAGCATCAATCAAGTCCATTTCATCACTTTTAGGCACAAAATCAAAATCCCTCAACCCTAACTGTTGAATTTCAATCAAAAGAGAGGATTGGAGAGGGGTTTTTACTTGAATCTTATGTACAAAACAATTAAACAAAATGGGAAGGAGGCATGCATTCAAATATTCAAATGAATTAAACGAATTAAACAATTGTTATTACATGCATTCAAATATTGACATTCAAATAACTGGAAAACTTTGAAGGAAAACTTTGTATTCAAACACCAACCAAATCGGCGATGTAGGGCAATGTCAGAATGACGGCTGAGAAGGAGGTCGGCGACGACGTCATTGTCCTATTGACGAAGACGATGGTGTCAAATCTCGCCGATGAAGAAGTCAATGGCCGGCGGCCAGCGGGACGGGCAACTCGACGGTAAAGTCGAGATGGCCAACGCGATGGCAACTCGACGACAACTGGTCGGGATAGGGAGGTATCAGGCAAGGTAGGCAAATGGTTTGGGAACAATTAGGGCAATGAGTGATTTTTTAAAATCAAGGGTATTCAGGTCATTTTAGGGCATTTTTGCAATTAATTTGGGTTTTAGGGTAGATTTGCAATTCAGTCCCTAAAATAGTGCAATTTTGCTAAAAACCCTACACACACACATATATATCCTATGCTTTGTATAAGTATTCACACACACATATATATATATCCTATGCTTTGTATAAGTATTTTAATTTAAATAAAAAACAAAAAGAATTAAGTAGTAAATTTTTCTTTGAATAATATATTACATTTTAACAATTATGTCCATTTTAGATATTTTTCATAATCAATTAAAGTTTACCAAACAATTTTGCTTTGTATAAGTATTTTAATTTAAATAAAAAACAAAAAGAATTAAGTAGTAAATTTTTCTTTGAATAATATATTACATTTTAACAATTATGTCCATTTTAGATATTTTTCATAATCAATTAAAGTTTACCAAACAATTTTTCCATAACTTTTTTCACACATATATATATATCCTATGCTTTGTATAAGTATTTTAATTTAAATAAAAAACAAAAAGAATTAAGTAGAAAATTTTTCTTTGAATAATATATTACATTTTAACAATTATGTCCATTTTAGATATTTTTCATAATCAATTAAAGTTTACCAAACAATTTTTCCATAACTTTTTTCATAAGTTGATTATTTATAAAGTCAATTTACCAAACACCTTTCGACTTATCTTGTAAGTTGATTATTCCTTAAGTTAAGCTAAAAGTAAATTATTTCATAAGCAAAACAATCACAAACATAGCCTTAGGATCATATTCTAAACATCAATGCCACCGAATTCTAGCCATGTCAATATGATCAATCACTTCTTCTCGGAAATAGACAGCAAAACATCTGCATCCAAGAAAACAAAAAACAACATCAGTGTAAGTATTTGAGGTCATTTGATTACAAGACTGCATCATTTTATTTAATAGGCCTAAAGATTTTATAAGTTTATAATCTGATCGTAATCGGTCCAATCCTACGCACCCAAATAATAACTTGGGTTTGATTATTCGATAGTTTTTGCATCTTCGAGTTTATGTGTTGGAGATAGTGACAATATACACTAGCTTCAATCACACAGTTACCTTTGATTTATGGGAGGTACTTCCATTGTTTATTTGACTGTCCAAACAAGTGCTTTTTTGTTCAGGGACAGCTTGGAGCTTGTCAGATGTAATATGTTTCTCCTCCTTCAGTTTGTCGAAAATGACAGTGAAAACCTTCACCTGATGTAGGCTCAGTTTCGTTCCAGTCCCTGAATTTTGGTACAGTTGTTGCTCTGTGACTGTGATGCTGCCATCCATTAAATTCAACATATAGGAAGAATTAAGGCTATGTTTGGTAGGGAGGACAAGGGAGAGGAAAGAAATGGGTGGAGGGAAAAGGGAGGAGAAAATGGCGAAGTGTGTGTTTGGTATGGAGAGAAAAATGGAGGGAAGGGAAAAGTGGAAGGAAAAATGTATGTGTGGGATCCACCATTTTGTTTCCTCCCAAAAGTAGAGGAAAAGGGAGGGAAAGAAATGATTGCTTTTTAGGGGACTTAAATTACATTTTTATCCTCTCTTTTATTAATATATAAAATATAATATAAGGTTAAAATAGTAAAAGTGATAAAAAGATCATTTCTTTCCTTTCTGTTTACCAAACAGCTCGAGGGAAAATCATTTATTTTTCTTTCTATCATGTTTTCTATCTCTCCAAATCTTTCCATCCTTCCTATTTTCTTTCCTCCCTAGCAAACATAGCAAGTTACTATCATGAAGAAAGATCAAGTTGTTTCATGTTTAAAAACAATGAGCTAGTACAAATTTCCCCATAGATTATAATAGATTTTAAACGTAACTAACCAGACTGTTAGATTGAATGATCAGAATTGCTTTTATGACGATCATATTCTGACATGACGCCTCCAATACCATGATCATTGGGGTTCATCTTCTTGACAGCTTTTGCTAATCGTGCATTCTCAAAGAAGGTCGTGTAAGGTATGTTACTCCTATCCCAGCTACCAAATTTTAGGACATAGGAGCGATGCTGCAGCCAATCATTACAGTGCCAGCCCTGAGGTGGGTCAATAAGAGGCGCAGGCCCAGGGCCCAGAAAAAAAGGCTAAAAGGGGTCCATTTTTTATTTTTATTTCTTGTGTTTTGTGCTTACCTCTTTGGACTTTGATAAATAAGGGAAATTATCATTCTCCCCCCTATAGTTTGCCATATTCTCTAGTCTCCCCCCTCTAGTTTCAAAATTCTCCAATTTCCCCCCTCCCATGCCTATTTTCATATGGTGAGATTGGGCATGGGAGGGGGGAAATTGGAGAATTTTGAAACTAGAGGGGGGAAACTGGAGAATATGGCAAACTACAGGGGGGAGATTAATAATTTCCCGATAAATAAAGGATCTACAAGTTCATCCTCATCTCTTTTCATTTTCTAAACAAGTTCGTCTCTCCTTATTTACATACGTTATTTCTTTGAGTGGAAACTGTCATGCAGATTTATTTGCTCGTAACCTTTTTTTTGTTTTTTTTTGTTTTTTATTTTTATTTTTTGTTTTTTTTTTAAGTTTTGTTTTTTTCTATGTATCACGATTTAAACTTGATGAAAATTACTTTGATTCAGCTTTTGTATATTTTCTCAAAAAATTATATATATATTAAGTACGGGATTTCACAAGATTTAGATTCGAGATTGAACAAAGGGCCCCATTTTAAATATTCACCCTGGGGCCTCCAAAACCTCTGGACTGGCAATGCCAGTCAACCATAACATCAAAAAATACATGAGTGATTGGATGATCAAATCAAACAAAACTCATGATTATATGTGCAAAAATGCCAAGTGCATGAAACCAAGTCAAAACATTTAAATCCAATGACCCACATGTATGGAATTGATATATTTTATATCAGTTCGAACTGACAATAGAAAAACTGTAAATATATATATATTTATATATAAGACATTCACTCTAAAAAAAAAAATTAAATTCAAACCAAAAATTATAACAATCAAATCAGGATATTTCTCATTAAAAAAAAAAAAAAAAAAAACCATAATATTTCTTGAATTAAAACCTGGGAGAAAATCATAAAGAGATTTTCTCCTTACAATCAGAGGCAAGCTTGTGAGAGGGTTGCCACAGGCTGTAGCTTGGGCAGCCCTCTAGAAAAAAATCAAAATATTATTATTATATAATGGGTTAATTATACAAAAGGTCTCTGAGGTTTAACAATATTATGTTTTTATCTAAATTTAGTTAAATGTAAATATTTTGTTGTTCAAAGTAAGTTGTAAAAATACACATAATATTTTACTTTCTAACATTATAGAATTAAGCCATTTGCAAGTTTAAATAACTTTTTTTGAACTACAAGTTTAAATAATTGCTTATGCATAAATTTTACAATATATTTTATATTCTTGAGCAGTCCATTTTTGAATTGTTGTTATCTTATTATTACAAAATTAAACAAATATTTTCATCAAGAATCATATAAAAAGTTTTTTATTTTTAATCAACGACTCACATGTTTTATATCAATGTGCATTGAGGAGAAAAATCACAAGAGTTTTCTACAAGGTGCACAACAAATTTATTTAATTTAGTGTGAGAGTTTGTGATTGATTAATTAAATATTATAATATATTGACTAAACAAAAGTAGATAAATCTGACTATTGATAGCTTAGGAGCCGACTATTTATATATATAATTTAGCCCGGGGAATAAATATTTCTTGGGTTCGCCCCTGCATACAATCCATTTTTTTTCCACACTCCTTTTTTTTAAAAACACTTCATTTTAAAAAACTAAAATTTCTAATGACACTTTTGTTTACTCAAAAATACCTTTTTTCTTTCTTAATCTTTTATACTCCTTTTCTAAAGACATTTCATTTTTAAAAATTAATAAATTTGTAAAAACATTTATTTGGAAAATCTTTGTTTTTGTATTCAATTTTTTTTTAAACATTACATGGAGGTTATTGTCAAGACTCGTGATATTATAAATATATATTTATTTTATATTTCCACACTTCTTTTCCAAAGATATATAATTTTAAGAAAAATTAAAGTCAAGTCTATTTTTTTCCTTTTCGATAAAATAAAAACTTACAAGTTTAAAATTGATTAATAACTTACTTCGTAGTTAATTTTGTTTATAGTTGCAAAATAACATTCTTCATCACTTTCGAATTAAATAAATTTTCAAATAAATATGAGAGAAAGAGAGAAGAATTATAGGGTCTAAAGTTTATGAATTAATGTTACAAAGATAAAGAAGATGTAAGACATTATGAATTCTAAATAATCGCGTGTAAGTGTATTTAGAACTTTTGTTTTGTTTAATAATTTTAATTAAGGATAAAATTGTTATTAACAAAAAATTATAAAAATGGAGTGTGAATAGATATTGGATGGATTGTCAATAACATCACTCAATCATAAATAGCCATTCTGTTTTTAAAAAATTATAATGTAATTGGTTATGGCCAATTAAAACTACAATTCTACCCTTTACTAAACTTTAACTATCTAAAAAAAAAAAAGATAAAAACACAAGTCAAAATACATTCAAACTCCTCAAGAAGGGAGTTGCTCTAAGAAGAGAGGAGAAAAACTTGGGTGCATCTGATGCACCACATTGGAACCTAATGGTGGTGCATCAGATGTACTCACTGAGTGACTTGTGTCATTTAAAAATTTTCTCTCTATTTTTAAAATCTAATCAGCTCTCTCTCTCTCTCCCATTTCCCATGTCTCAGACTAGATCGGTCACTGGCACGCCTTCTATGGTGCCGGTTGACTCCGGTTATAGTCAGATTTGGAAGTTCGGATGACGTTGAGTTCACTAATGTGATCAGTTTTGTCGGATTCATGACAGATCGGCACAGATCTGATGATAAAGGTTCGACGTCGGTTCGGGTTTGACTTCGTTTCTCTCTCTCCACACAGCTCAAATTTGAAAATGGGCACTTGAGTTACAATGGTTGGCACCTGCTAAACACTTTTTCGATGGTTTTTTCGGTCAAATCACTGGTGATGATGTCAGCGGCGGCATTTTTGTTGAACTTCGAACGATGATTTGACCATCAAGACAATTTCGTTTGGCGATGTCTCTTTTAAGAGATTAGAAGGTCAGCACTTCTCACACCTTATGGTGAGGGTGGTGTCGACTCACTTGCTCAGGCGGTTGACAATCGGCGGCACATAAAGGCTAGTCTGAAAATGAGAGAAAGTGAGTTCTGATAGATAGAGAAGGTGAAGAGAGATTAGGTAGAGGAAATTTTTGTTTGAGTGACATGTGTCACTCAGTGATTGTATCTGATGCACCACCATCAAATTCCAGTGTGGTGCATTAGATGCACCCAAGTTTTTCTCAGAAGAGAGAGAGAGAGAGAGAGCATGCGACGTTAGAGGAGACGAAGCCGAAAATGGAGAAGACGACACGTATCTAAGGGCATTGTTAGTTGGAGAAGATGTCTGAAAACAATTTGACCCTTCTTTCCTCAGATTCACAATCAAAGATTAGAGGTATGTTGAATCATTTTTTCCCTTTTCATGGCATAGGCATGTGGAATGTTGAAGAGTTTGAAGAAAATAGTAAACAAAAAACAAAACAAATTTCCAATTTCTTCTTTTTTTGTTTTTTGTTTTTGTTTTTGTTTTTTTGGTTTAGGTTTATTTTTGGTCGGTTAGTGTTTTGATTGTTTGATACACCATTTGTGTAGGGGAACTTGGACAGTGAAGTTGGGGGGCCAGAATATAAAAACTTGAAATTGAAAGGATTAAATTGTAAAATATACAACTTAATTTTTTTTTTTTCTTCTGTGGACCAAGGGGATCCATGGCTTCGGCCTTTATAGGGTTTCGCCCCTGTTTGTGAAGTGAATGTTTCAAATTTTCATACAATTGCACATAGAATGTCGTGGTGTGGTGTAAGTTTTGACTATTGTAATTTTGTTAAGACCTAATAATCGGTAACCAAAACACTAATATCGGTCACCAAAACCCAAGAATCGGTCACCATATGTATAGTGTCGGTCACCAAAACTCAGGTTTAAATTCGGCCACCAAATTTTGTTAAGACTTACCAATTTTTTTTTTTTTTTTGCTTTTCTTCACAAAATGAGAGAAATATGTGATAAATTAACGGTGAAGCTAGCTTGGTTTAGTTTTCTTTAACATTTTCTTTGTTCTTATTGTGTTCTTTGATTCTTTGAATTTTTTTTTTTCAGTAGCCAAACAGAGGCTCCTGGAAAAGATTCAAAGGACCCCTTTTGTTTATTGCATGTGTTTTTGATTTCTTGATGTTGGTTTTTTGTTTTGCGATGTGATTGTTCTTATTTAACTAACAGATGCCCACTAGCTTAGAAGCCAATCTAAGATGGGAAGCTCCTTCTTCTTGTAGTTTGGTATTGTCAGCTGATAGATCTTTTGGTTTAAGTCTGCAGTAGAATAGAAAAAATACTTTGGGATTGCACAAGATTGGGCATCTTTTGGATCCTTTGATATGAAATAAACAAAATATTTTTTTGAGGATTACAAGGGTGAAGAATCAGAGACCTCATGGTATAAAATCAGATTTTTTTGTTTGTTTTTAAGTATTACACTATTATATAAATTCAAGATTTTTTTAAGAGGGGAAGGACTCGACCTTGCAACCTCGTGGTATAGGTATGAGGGGTTTACCATCGGAGCAACCTTATATCGTCTATAAAATCAGATTTTGGGCTTCCCTATTGGCATATAAGTGTCAACAGAATTTAAATAAGTTCTGTTTTTCTTTATTCTTGAACATTGGGCAGCAGCCTTGATGTAATTATATTCCATTTGATAATATGGTATATATATATATATATAGAAAAAAGACTTCAATTAATTTATCACTAACATTTAATGAATAATTCCAATAAAATCACTTTCTTCACATTTCACATATATAACAAGACCCTTTACATCATGTAATCTCGTAATAACTGTCTACAGTTTTGTTTTGTTTTTTTGGCTGGGATTCAATTAAGATGATTAACTTAGGGGGGTGTATTGGTTCATGATTTTATTAGACAATTTAGACTTTTAAGATTTTTTGAAAGTTTTGAGGTATTGGATCCAGACTTTTAAGATTTTAAAAAAGTCTTGAGGTATTGGATCCAGACTTTTAAGATTTTTTAAAAGTCTTGAGGTATTGGATTCAGACTTTATAGATTTTTTAAAAGTCGAGTGGTATTGGATTGAGATTAAGATTTGTAGGATTTCATGACAAAATGGATTATTCAGACTCTTTCAGTGATGTGTATAAATAGATAGACCTCAAAATTGTCTTGCCTCCTCCCACGATACTTTCCAGACTTTTTTTCACTCTCAACATCAGCTTCATCTTCCCAAAACTCCGCCATCTCTCCTTTTGTATATTTTCCTCCACTAGGTTCACGCACACAGCTCTCCTTTTGTTTCTATATTTCTCCACTCTAGTTGTCTTCTCTTTTCACATTCTCACATCACCTTTTGCTTTTTCATTTCTCACCTCAACATTCTCTTTGTCGGATAAATTCAGCAGAGCATGTGGTCAACAATTGGATCAAATCATTTGTGTCCATGAATTGGGCTTAAAAAATTGTAAAAAAGGAATTGGGTTTGTAAGGGGTGGGTTTGTCCAAACACAAACAAGTAAAACTAGAAGAACAAGCACAAACATATACTGGGAATTTTTTTTATTTACACTAATTTGATGAAACTCATGATAGCTGAGAGATATCAAGTGGGTGAATGGACCGCATCTGGAGCTGCTCGTTGTTACAAGTTCAATCATAGAACGGAGACAGAGCGAAGTAATCAAACACCATGTTTCGATCGAGCGGGTAAGAATTCAACCACAGCTGGTCTCTGAAGCATATTCCTGTCATGTCTGTTCCCGGCAGCACCACCGGCGCCGGTGGTCCTGCCTCGAAGTTCACTCCCGCCGGTGGTGTTGTCATGAATTTGTTTTCAAGTTAAAATACTGTGCCTTTCAAAATGGTTTTTGATTGTTAAAAAGTTAAATCAGAGTTTAAAACCCCAATCCAATACACCCCATAAACATAGTTATCTGACACAATATTCATATGAATAAATCCTAATAGTCTATAAATAAAGTCTGGAAAATCCTAATAGTCTATAAAAAAAAAGTCCAAAGAGTTTTTTAGAATCCTAATAGTCTGGTCTATATAATTCTAATAGTCTTTAAAGTCTTACAAATCCATAAAATCCTTGCACCCAAAAATTGTCTAATAAAATCTCAATCCAATACACCCCCCTTAACCACAAACAGACATCCAAAATCGAAAGTCACTAAAGAAAAACTAGAAAAAGATAAATATAAAATTGTAAAAAATAGTATCTCAATCACGGGAGATAACATGTAGATATATGTGAAACATCAATGCGGTGTACGAATTTTCTGCTCAGCTATAAAGTTTAGTCATGTAGATGATCAATCACTTGTGCTTGGAGATAGACAGCAACATATCTGCAGAATAATACAAATATCAATTTTGCAAAATTGGAAATCCAAATTATAAAACAAGAAAAATAAAAGAGAATAACAGTGAAAATATAGTTAATTAATTGTAATCCGTTTGGTTAACCGTAGAAGACTGTGGAGAAAATAACACTGTCATTAAATAATTTTGGTTTGTTAAGTCGTTCTCGAGTGCGCATGTCTACATGGTTTTCTTTCGGGCGTCAAATTAATTGTTGGATGTTTGAGAAATTGATAAAAATATAAAAGAGGCATTTTTAACATAAAGAATATATTCTCAATGTAGAATGTAGTATGTGTTAGGTAATCCTTTCCCTTCCGTGCAAGACCACGGGCTTGACACTTAGATCCAACTTGAATACAGATGCAAAATAAATACAGAATAGATATATGTGGCCGGAGTGGAATCCAATACATTCCGGTCAAACAAGGCTCTAATATAATGTTAGGGACCATTAGACTCAAATGCTTAAATTATCGGATAATGACTCAAACAATGATACAAAACTCTTACAATTTGTACGGTAAAAACCAGGAATTCAGACCTGAATCTCTGTTGTTTGACTTTGGTTAATCAATTTTTTTTCTCATCTTGCTGTTGTCATTTTTAGTGAGTGAACCTATTGCAAAATGTAAAACTGACAATATGGACAAGCCTTGGTCACACAATTACCTTTGATCTAGAGGAGGAACCTCCTTCAGTTCTCTTAGTATCTGATTGAATATTTGCTTGTGCAGGGACAGTTGGGAACTTGGTAGATGCAATCTGTTTCTCCTCCTTCACTTTGTTGAAAATGACTGTAAAACCTTCACCGGAAGCAGGGTCCGTCTCATCCCAAGCCCCGAATCTGGGTACTGATGCTACTCTGTGATGCTGCCACCCATTCAAATTCAACATAAATTGTTTGGATGAGAAAATGAAGATCAAACAAATCTAAAATGCAATAATTGAAAGAAAATGTTGAGATCTCTAGTGTAATAATGTTTATATGATATGATCAATTTTCTCAAATGTAAGAAGTTAATTAGAATAGAAAATTTACGGGTTCATCTGATGGTTGATTCTCATTTCTCTGCCTAGAGTGTCCTTGTACCAATGGAGAGAAGCTATTAATTCCTTCACCTAGACCCTTCTTTCGATCAGATTTTAAACGTCGGTGACCAGGCTGCTGAAGTGAGTGATCAGAATTGCTTTTATCACTGCTGAAATCTGATGTGATGCTTTTATTTCTTTCACTCTTTTGATGATTGTAAGTGTTTCTCTTCCCCGTGTTTCCCTCAATGAGGCGTTTTTCTGATGACTTGGACTTATCAGAATCGGCATTGACAGAAGCTTGAATTGGTTGGTAATCACCATGATCAGTACTATTCAGGCCTCCTCCGCTCGCGATCATAAAGGCCTCTGGATTCTCCTCTGGATCATTGGGGTTCATCCTCACACCAGCTTTTCCTTTGCGCGCATTCTCAAAGTAGGATGTGTAAGGTATGTTATCCTCCTTATCCCAGTTGCCGAATTTCGGGACGTGGGAGTGATTCTGCAGCAGCAACCAAGTCAATTTTGTAAGCATGGTTCCTTAACAATCAGCAGCCATATAGCATCACAAAATACAGAAGCTATTACATGGTTCCTCTACCAGCAATGCCTTGAATTACCCATATGAGAACTCTAAACAGCTCCAAAGAAAACTTAATAATATATGAATTTGTAGGAGATTCTTTACTATTCATTGGTACCTACTACTATGTATAAGTAACAAGTAGAAGATTATTATTAAATCTCAAAGATAAATTGATCGTCTTTAATACAAATTCTGGATATGGTTAGTTGAAAAAAAAAAAACAATAGTCTAGAAAGTAAATGAGAACACCAAAATCAAACCCCAACCATAAAAAAGTCTCTTTATTTGGTAGAGATTGGTTGCATTTAGTCATAACAAAACTATTTCTTAATTACAAATATGGAAACTTTGATTTACCAGATTTGTAGAGCAAATTAGCACTATAAAGTAATATCCAAATCAAAATCTATCCAGGAATCAAATACTACTAAAATGCTACTAAAGCAATAAAAAAAACTATACCACTGAGCCAGCCTCAGAACAACTTAGTATCATCTAATGATCAAACACATTACAACAAACAAATCATAAAAAAAAAAAAAAAAAAGAACAAGTAGGTATTCTAAGAATACTTACAGCCATTACTGAGGTGGGTTATGGTCAGAAATTTGGAAGAAATATTTTGAAGAAGAAAGAAGAGAAACAAGGAAGAACCGAGTTTGGTTTTAGAGTATAGCACTAAAGCATTTTTGAGGTTGCTTCGACTTCCCGGAAATCCCGAGGACTTGGCTTTTTTGCTTGGGACAATAATTCGATGGTTACAAAGCTTGTTGCATGACCAATGAAGCAAAGTCCTTGATTGTTGTTGTTTAGCTCTCGTTTCAACTTTTAAGATGCCGAATATTTTCAACGGATTATATTCTGGTCTTGCCTTTTGTATTCGTCTCTTCAAACTCTTCTTACTTGTCACTACTCTACTCTCAAAACTCAACCCCTACCATCAAACCAAGTAAATATGGGTGAAAATATTAATATAGGTATCGGGGTCTGAATTTATGGAAATATCAGTAAAATTACAGGAAATGTAATTAATACCTTCAAAATATCAAAAATAATTTGGAGTTATTTTTATATCGCTACCCAAAATACGAACAATAAGGGGCAATTTATCGAGAATAATATTGATCTTTACTTTCTTACTCTCTGTCATGAGTACTTATATAATATAGTTATAAATGATTTGGATTTGGATTTTCTCCTCACATTCTAGTCTCCTTCATAATTTATTGTCATGTGCCTATATAAACAAATCAATGGCCTGGATTAATTCTATTAATTTTTATGTCTTTACTTTACCAAAAGATAGAATTAATCTAATGCCATTGATTTACATAGATAGACACGTGACAGTAGATAATGATGAAGGTGATGACACTTATCAAAAGGCATTGAAGAACTTCTCCAACCGAAATAGCATTGAGTTCATTTTTTCTCGGGGGGTGAGCATTACCCCCCTCCTCATATTCTGACAAGTTTCCAGAAGTTAACTCAAGGTTAACAAGAAAATAATTTCAAGGACAAACATGTAAATTGATATAAAAATTAAATATAAAACTATTTAATAAATATTACAATAAAAAAATGGGTTAATATTATAAACCACCCCTCACCTTTGAACTATTTTTGGATGTATAGTTACAAATGCTTTTATTTTAGAAACCTCCCCTATGGACTGACACCGTTAACATTTCGTTTGTGTTGACCGAGTTTGACTGTTAAAAAGTCTAAAATATCTTTATTTAAACTTCAATTGTATGAATTAATTGATCATTATACCCTCATACTTTTACCAAATAAATTAATAAGCTGATACAAAATACGAGAATGTTAACTTGAAAATGAGAAGTTATTTTGTGGACAATTTTATTCTTAAAAATAACAAAATTACAAATGAATCAAAAGCATTGAAAATAAACCAGAATATGTATTTATTTATTTGTCTTTTTTTTTTTTTTTAAAAAAAAAATCCAAACAAATACTCATTTTCAATGCTTTTGGTTCATTTGTAATTTTGTTATTTTTAGGGGTAAAATTGTCCACAAAATAACTCATTCTTTACAAGTTAACATTTCCGTCTTTGTATTATTTTATTAATTTATTTGGTAAAAGTATTAGGGTATAATGGTCAATTTATACAATTAAAGTTTAAATATGGACATTTAGACTTTTTAATAGTCAAACTCAGTCAACACAAACGGAATGCTAATGGTGTTAATTTATAGGAGAGGTTTCTAAAATAAAAGCATTTGTAACTATACATCCAATAATAGTTCAAAGGTGAGGGGAGGTTTATAATATTAACCCTAAAAAAATTCAGATTTAATAATTGAAAAAAAAAAAAAAAAAAAAAAAAAAAAAAAAAACTAATCTAAACTCAAAGAACTCTGCTTACATCTTCTTCTTCTTTAACACCCAAAAATCAACAGCTACACTCACACCATCATCTCCATTCTCAAGACCAGAAATCAAAAGCCACACCAACACAATCATCTTTAGGAATCAACACCCACACCGTCTTCTAAAAAAAAATAGAAAAAAAAAAAAAAAATTGAAATTGAAATCATCATCAACACCCACATCATCTGTTCATCACCATTAACATCTACCAGAAATCAAACCCACACCCACATGACCGCCACAACATCTTCTCTCTATCTCTTCCTCATTCTATCTCTTCCTCATTCTATCTCTTTCTTTCCATCTCGCTCTCTCTCCCTTCACAACGGGGTCGAACTCAGTTCTGGCTTGAACCCATATCTGGGTCGAACCCAGCTGTATGCGACAGCGTGAGAGAGAGATGTTGGTTCAGTTTGGTGTATGAGAAAGTTAGGGAGATTATTTTTAGAAGATGGTGGTTTCTGGACTATGGTGTTGATCCGGAAAACTATTTCCAATTTTTGTTTTTTTTTTTCAATTGAATTTCTATTTTTTGTTTTTTTATTCAACTGATTTTCAATTTCTTTTTTGGATTACGGTTTTTTGTTTGTTTTTGAATTCCAATGTTGTTAAGAAAAAAAAAAAAAAAAACAGAAATAAGGGTAAAACTGGTAAAACAACACCTAAAATATATAATAGTTAATTTTGTTAACTTTAAATTAACTTTTGGACACTTGACAGGACTTGGAAGGGGGTGAGCAAAAATGAACTCAATAATAGCATTGGTATTAATTTAAGGATTGTGTGAAACTCATGATTAACATGACCCTTAATTTAATTAGTTCTTATCAAAATTGAAAGAAAATGCTATTTAAAATGTTATATATATATATACATATATATATGTGTGTGTTAATATAAATATTCATTTTTTTTCTATTTATTTGGTGTTATATAAATATTTAATTTTTTATTTCTATTTTTGTTTTTGTTTTTTTTGTTTACGTGTGGCATGATACTTATTTATAGAAAAAAAATACCTCCGAAACTGTTAAGTTTGATTAAAGATTAACTAATAGAGAGACAAAATTTATGTATTTTAGAAAAGATAGAAACCAAGCGATCCAAAAAAACAAAGACTATTAAGAAAATCAATATTTAGAAAAAAGAAAACATAGGAACTAAATTAATAATCGTCCATCATAAAATGGTTCATTATTAGGTGGTATTCAAGTGGCGGCATGCAACGAAGTTTAATGTAATTTTCAGGTTCTATTGTTATTTTATTTCTAATGTTTTTCTTTGTACAAAGGTAGACGATGAAACCCTGTTTGGTGAAATAAATTTTAGATTCGTTTTAATAATTCATAAATTTTGTTATTTAAAACTTCAAATCGATAAGTAATTATAAACTCTTTCATCATTAATATTGCATTATTGATATTTAGTTTATAAATGTTTGATTTTGTAACATTAATTATAATTATCTTTAATTTTT
Source organism: Acer yangbiense (assembly GCA_008009225.1). Taxonomy (NCBI): domain Eukaryota; kingdom Viridiplantae; phylum Streptophyta; class Magnoliopsida; order Sapindales; family Sapindaceae; genus Acer; species Acer yangbiense. Next base: position 29,195,805 of record CM017762.1, on the reverse strand, counting down.
TGTTTTTCATTAATTTTGATATATAGAATATATACTTAGGAATTATACATTTAAGCGGGAAAAAAAAAAAAAAAAAAAAAAAAAGAACCTAAGATTTTTATCAAATGGGCTTATTGTTAGATATATGGGAGTGATAGATTTTAATACCTTATCATTTGTCGATTGATTGTTTTCGATTATATTTGCTATTAATTTTTTTTTATTTGCTTAGTTTAATCTTAGTTTTAATTAGTTGATCACTTCCTCTTAACTAGTTAGGATTAAATGTAAATTTAGGTGGTGCTTGGTTGACAGCATTGGGGCAGGAAAGGGAAAGGGAATCATGATTTCATTGTTTGTTTTCCATAATTGATCAAGGAATCTTAATTCCATAAAAATGCTCTGAATCCATTCCTACTTAGTAGGGTCGGAATTCTCCTTTCCATACTTAAAATAAATGTACCCTTTTGCCCTCGGTATTATTCTTTGTTTTTCCTACTGAAATCTACATCTATTTTCATATATTAGAGGTCTTTTATCATCATAGTCTCATCAGTGTGCTTCTATGTTAGTTAATTCCATGTCAAATTCTGCAAATGTTATGATAATATTTTGATATTCGGTTGTATGCTAAAATTATTTGATGAAATGCCTGAGAGACACATTAGTTGGGTTTTATGTTAATTATCGTGGCATTGCTATGGCAGCCTACTACCCAACTGCCTCAATTTATAATTAAAAGGCAATATATATACTATTCCTTATATTACTGCTTTGTATGCTTGCTTGTATCGTCTTCTTCTACCATTTCTGGTTTCATTTACAATATTTGCACAATCAGTATTGTGTTTGAACCTCTTACTGATAAGGGCAAAAGAAAATCATCAGCTATTTGAACTCTTTTGCTACCCAAACAAGGATCTAAAGCCATTCCTTCTATACAAAAGTCAGAGTGAGAAAGAAAACATTATATGCTTTTGAATAGGTGTGAACAAGTATTGCTATAGAAACGTGTATAACACATTCTAGTTAGATAACAAAGACAATTTGTAAAAAGTATTGCTATAAAAAGCTTGGTGAAGGTTAAAAAGCTTGATGAAGTGACCTAAAATCTAATCTTGGTTTGTCGTTTGCCTTGTAATTGTTGTGGTCTGTGATGAGATTGTGCCTGATTCTGCATTATTGCACTTCAATGTGACATTAACCGGTATTGGTTCTGCAATTATGCTTAGTTTAAGAAAGAACAACAAATTAAAGCATTCATACTGATGATTGTTACATCCAATAACATCGGATAAAAAATATGATTTGGATCTCTTGTAGCTCGAAACTATAAGCCTATTATAATGAAATGCCAATCTTCCTTCTAATTTTTAGCTGATTTGAAATGCTAGAAATCCCCTGTGTCTTGGATCCTTTTTATTTTTACTTATCAATCACAAACCCCGAAAACGATCACTCTCTAGAGTCTAGATTGATTAATGAAGCAACTGGAAACTACTGGCTGATATGAATTCTATTAACTATTTTTAGTTTAATAATGCATCGGGGAATTTATATAGAACAAGAGCTGCTTAATTTAGCAACTTACTTGTACTGTTATGCAAATTAAATGTACAATATGGCTTTTAATTTGAGAGATGGATATTTTTAAACCTTTTAGTTTTCATGTTTGAAATAAGAAACTATAATCTATGGAGATATTGAAGATATTCTAATATTCCTACATTATTTAGCTTCCATAAGTGATTTTCCTGACTACCAAATTGTAATGTTTTATGGTGGAAAGTTGTACAACATACTATATATTTGCCGCTTCACAGGTAAAACCAAGTCAAAAATTGACACTCACGCGCGTTTATTTATTTCATTATAAAATTTTATTTATTTTTGTATTTGTTATTAATAGGATGGATAAATAAAAACTTAAAGGTGCTGCATGTAAAATATTTTGGACTGATGATGAAGACTCCAAACTCATTGATCGAGGCCCTTTTAGAGGTATATAATGAGGGGAAGTATCAGGCTGAGGGTAATTTCAAACCTGGTTACTTAAAGGCTGTTGAGAAGTTATTAGAAGCAAAATTGACATGAAGGCAAAACCACTCATTGAGTGCATCGAAAATACATTTTCACGTTGTGCATGATATGTTAACTGGTCTGAACGAACTGCAGTGGTTTTGGTTGGGACTCTGAAAGGAATATTGTGACTACAGAGAGGCCAGTGTGTGGGATGCTTATATCCATGTGTGTGTTACACAATTTGAGGATTCTTTATGTTAATTGTTAATTTGATAATGTTATTTTACTAAAAGATTTTGATTCATTCATTATAAACTTTGTAGAGTCATAAAGAGGTAGTGCCTTTCAAGTATAAAGCAATCCCATATTATGAAGAGTTGTGTGTGGTCTTTGGTAAAGATCATTCAAATGGAAGAAATGCAGAAGCACCTGCTGATCGATGTTATAGAAGAGATTGGAAGGACAGAAGGAGACGATGATATTGGAGGAGAGAATCTCAACAATGATGTGGATGACAATTTTGTATCTATGTCTTTCTCAGAAACTTCGTAGATGCCTTCAACTCATTCTGATGGCTTGTCAAGGAAAAAGAGAAGACGTGATGATGATCAATTGGATGATAAATTTAAGGAGGCAGCCAATGCTCTTGTTGAGGCATTTGATAGGTCATCTACGAGTCAAGTGATGCAAGAAATCAGTGACAAAGAAATGAAACACAGTCAGGAGTTGAAAAAGATCACAGGTAGGGAATTGAATATGTTAAGATAATATATATATATATATATGCAATTTTTTAAAGTTATATTTTATTATTTATTTATGATTGAATATTATTTTAATTATTTATTTATGATCAGGTTGTTAGGGAACAAACGTCATTACACGCGCGGAAGCGTTGTCGGATAGAACACAAACAAACACAATAACAAAGAAAAGATAAGATGAAGAGAAGTAATTTAAATCCAATCACACACAACACAAGAATTTACGTGGAAACCCAAATCAGGGAAAAAACCATGGCCGTCAAGATGACAAGAGAAAGTTCCAATATGTAGTAAATTGTTACAACCACATACTCAGGATCTCTCTCTAAATAATACCCCCAAACCCAATTACACTCAATGCTCACTTTGATATTTCTCTAGTATTTGCTATTTTGCTCCACCACTCTCAGGTGTTTTTCACACACCTAATAACCTAGTTATTATGGTTTATTTATATGTATTACAGGGAGTTTAAGCTAAAAGGAAATCCTACTCCTATACATATAAGAATTATTTGTTTCACATAAATACTATTTCCTATTTATGACAAGTCTTCTTTTAAGGAGAAATCCTTTTCCTATTAGAACTTCTAGAAGCAACATATTTCCCCTTCCATGAATATTTCCTGATTCAACGCATGCTTATGATTAACTACGATTCAAGTTGCAGTTGGCCACCCTCTTTCTAAACCGTGTTAAACTTGACCACTCAAAAAACCGTGATCCATACACCACATCATTGTTGACCGCTGTCAAAGCCACAGCGCCACCCATAGTGTGAAGCACTGGAATTGGACCACTCTCATTGCCGCTGTACAAATTCACAGCTCTTGCCTACCGCTGTCATGACTGTTGTCAAAGCCACAGCGGCAATGACAGCGGTAAGCAATGTTCTTCGCTTCTATTGTTTTTCAAACGTCCTCAAGCCTCCCTCAAACATAACCTCATACTCTCAAACGCTCTCACGTTTCCAGGAAGTCTCAACATCGGTAAATCGTGTTTGGTAACCATTGGAGAATTCAAGCCATATCCAACAATTCTCCCTTATGGCGAGAATTCCCAAAAAAAACTTATCCTCAGCTACGATCCTCATCACCAAGAATTAACATACCCACCACTAGGTATAACCACTTAGGAAACAACTATCCTAAGATTTCTCCGACACATGTCGAAATTTACCTTACTGAAAATTGTGGTGCAACTCCTCACGTTAGGTTCACAGGGAGTTTGCTCAGCCATCGACATCCTTGTCCACCACACACCTTGCATCACCTCCTAACCAATACCCGTGCGCAATTGTGGACCCGCTATAAGCTGCATCTTTTTCACGGCAACTAGCAGTCATGCCATGAGGATGTTTATGCCCCTTTAGAGGGCATTGCTATAGTCGTCATACTCAATAGAGGCGATTGCCAGATCACCCTCTTTGGAGCTCTTAGCCGCACTTGTCTTTTTATTTTGACAATCCTTCCTTATGTGTCCAGACTGTCCACATCCCTAACAAGTGACTTTCCATTTGGAGTTCCCTTTTTTCCTATCAACCAAAAGAACAGAGTTATCAGAAGATTTACCTTCACTCTTTAGCCTTCGTTCCTCAGAGATAAGTTTGTTCGCTTCATCTCCAAAGCATATGGTTGAACTCCCATACATCAAGATTGGCTTCATGTGCACATAGGACGATGGAAGGGACCAGATGAGTCTAAGACCATTGTCTTCTTCATTAATCTTTACTCCAATCGACTATAATTCTAAAACTATCCCATTGAGCACTCCTAGATGATCAGAAATTTTCGTGCCTTCTGTCATCTGCAGCATGTGAAACTGCTCCTTCAGGTAGAACCGGTTTTAGACGCTATTCGCTTGGTACAACTCTTCAAACCTTTCCCAAAGTTCTTTCGCTGAATATGTTCCATGAATATTTGTAAAAACGTTCTTGGCTATGCACAATCGTATCGCACTCGCAGCTCTCTCATCCATATCCTCCCAATCATCATTACTCATCTTAGATTTTTCAGAACTAGTACTAGCCGCATCTTTATTAGAATCTCTAGAGCCTTTAGGGTTTGCAAGGGTTGACTTGCCCTTCAACGCCTTGTGTAAACCATATTGGATTAATATATCTTTGACTTGAACTTGCCACAAGCCAAAGTTAATCTTTCCGTCGAACTTCTCAATATCGAATCTCATCATCCTTGCCATAAAGTTGTTAAGACCACTACCAAACAACCGGTGCTCTGATACCAATTGTTAGGGAACAAATGTCATTACACGTGCGGAAGCGTTGCCAGATAGAACACAAACAAACACAATAACAAAGAAAAGATAAGATGAAGAGAAGTAATTTAAATCCAATCACACACAATACAAGAATTTACGTGGAAACCCAAATCAGGGAAAAAACTGTAAGGATTCCCGTTTTGTTGATTGGCTTATTTCGTGGTCAAACCACATGTTGGGGTTTTGAATGTAAGGGTAGTCTAAGTGTTTAGTGTTGAAGATCAAAGGCCCTTCCATGACCTCAAGATACAAGCACGCCAAGGTATAATCTCTTGTGCTTGTTTTTCTTTGAAGAGATTTAGTAGCACACACTCACTTAGCATTCTTGCTATGATTGCATACTTGCTTATTTTTATGTGCATCTCTTCACATGTCACTTTACACACTAGCACTTTGGTTGATATATCTTGTTGTGTGTATATGTGCCTTATAATTCGTTTCCCGACATTGTTCGGAAACGTCCGCGCTTGCACTAATTAGTGCTTGGTTTCGCACGAAGACCGCCTATGGAGAATGCCCTTGGCTTCTCCTTGGTTTTCACCATTGTTGGTGATCGGCGGTTATGATCGGCGGCCTGGCCGCCGAATGAAACCGCCGTTTCAGTCCAGATTGGTCTGAAGCAATTATGCGGTCAAGATCGGCGGTCACGACCGCCGTTCAAAACCGCCGTTCATACCTGATCGATTTTAATCCCTCGGGTTTGATTCGGCGGTTGGATCGGCGGTCACGAAACCGCCGAATGAAACCGCCGTTAATGCTCTGTTCTTCACGAGCTCAATTCGGCGGTCGTCATCGGCGGCCTGGCCGCCGATTGAAACCGCCGAACGGTGCGTTTCAGGGGCAAAATTGTCTTTTCACTTGCCCTGTTCTTGATGTCTATAAATATCACACTTTCTCATTATCTGAATCAGTTCTTTGACTCTTAAGAACCCTAATCTTCAAAGATAGATTTTGAGAGAAAATCAAATCAAGAACTCATCTTTAACCACTCAAATCAAACCCCTTTTGCATCAAATTTCATATGCATCTCCTATGTCTATATAGAGTGCATCCATGTATGGGTTTGCATCATCACAACTTGCTTGGTAAGATTTTGATTAATTTCATCTTATTATAGTATTTTAAATACCAAGCCATCTCTTTTAAATTACTTGTATGTTTTAGATCATATGTTAAATACAAGAAAAAAGATTATTTGTGATGAATTAATTGAGTGTTGTTTTTGATAGATATCTAGGTTTTTATAATCTATGATCATCTATGCTATTTGACATGTCATTTAGCAATTGATATCTAGGGTTGATTTAAATTGAATATATCATCATCCTAGATAAGCATTTAGAGTACCCTAGCTCTTATTGCATTTATTGAATATTCATATATATTCACATAGGGTTGTATTCTCTTCAAAGAGAAAGTAAGTCTTGTGTGTAGCATCCGGGATTAGGTTGCTTAGAACGCAAGCAAATTGGACTAGAGCCGCTGTAAAAGGCCCGCGTGGTAGATTAGAGGGTGCTCACGCCAAGAGCAGTGTATCAGGGGATATCACTAGGGATTGAACCAAGAGTGGCGATTGGTAGTGTCCATAGCCTGAGGTTATCTAGGGTGAGAGTCCGAGAATCACTTGAGGGTGTAACCGTCTTTTCATATAGTGGATTTCGAGGTCCGAGTGTGGCGCACTTAACAGCCCGTGGTTTTTCCCAGTGGTTGGGTTTTCCACGTATACATCAAGTGTCATTTACTTTTCCGCATCTTATTACACTTGTATGTTTTGTTGTCTTGCTAGGGGTATTTTCGTAAAATTGACTTGCATGCGAAAATTGGGTAACAATTAGATAAAATCTATTCACCCCCCCTCTAGCTTTATAAAGAACACGCCTCTAGGACTTTCAAAAACCACGGCCGTCAGGATGACAAGAGAAAGTTCCAATATGTAGTAAATTGTTACAACCACACACTCAAGATCTCTCTCTAAATAATACCCCCAAACTCAATTACACTCATTGCTCACTTTGAGATCTCTCTAGTATTTGCTATTTTGCTCCACCACTCTCAGGTGTTTTTCACACACCTAATAACCTAGTTATTATGGTCTATTTATATGTATTACAGGGAGTTTAAGCTAAAAGGAAATCCTACTCCTATACATACAAGAATTACTTGTTCCACATAAATACTATTTCCTATTTATGACAAGTCTTCTTTTAAGGAGAAATCATTTTCCTATTAGAACTTCTAGAAGCAACATATTTTCCTTTCCATGAATATTTTCTGATTCAACGCATGCTTATAATTAATTACGATTCAAGTTGCAGTTGGCTACCTGCTTCCTAAACCGTGTTAAACTTGACCACTCAGAAAACTGTGATTCATGCACCACATCATTGTCGATCGCTGTTATGGCCTCTGTCAAAGCCACATCACCACCCATAGCGTGAAGCACTGGAATTGGACCGCTCTCATTGCCGCTGTACAAATTCACAGTGCTTGCCCACCGCTGTCAAAGCCACAGCGGCAGTGACAACGGTAAGCAATGTTCTTTGCTTCTACTACTCTTCAAACGTCCTCAAGCCTCCCTTAAACATAACCTCATACTCCCCAACGCTCTCACGTTTCCAGGAAGTCTCCGCATTGGTAAATCGTGTTTGGTAACCATTGGAGAATTCAAACCACATCCAACACAGGTATTATTGTTTTAAGTCAAATACAAGATGCCATGCTAAATTTTTAAGATTGTGATTATAAAATTTTAATTTTGTTTTTCATTCTATCAATAATTTTAATTATTTGTTAAATAAAATATTTAAAAATTATTATTAATAATTATTTGAAAATTAGTTTATAATATTAAATTATTTATTATTTGAATATAAAAATAATATTTTTAAGACATCAAATATATAATAAGGGTATTTTAGTCAAAATAGGAAGGATTCCATTATGAATTCCATGTTCCAACCAAACAATTGTAGGAGATGGATTCCTTTCCTATAAGGATTCCAATCCTAGATAGATTCCATTCCAACATGGACTCCAATTGTAGAGTTAGATTAGTTTTTTTTTTTTTTTTCTTTCATTAATTTCTTTGAGTTCAAACTCGTATTCACATATCTACTATATATATATTTAAATATATTTATACATTTGTGAGTATTTAAAATTTATCACAGCAATTATATATTGAATGAGTATAGAGATTAATCTTATTTATCAATTTAAATTGTCATGTCATTTCAAGTAATTTTACTTATGGTTTTTTCAAAAAAAAAAAACAAAAAAACAAAAAAGAAGTTATTTTACTAATAGTTATTTTAATAATTAAAATTTTATTTTAAAAATGGGTTGGAGACTAATTTTTTTGGGTATAGATTCAATCCAAAGTATATCCTTTGGAGTTCCGATCGATTGACTCATTTAGCGGTTATTAAAAGATTCAAAATTTATACCGTCAAAAAGTTCAAAATTCAAAATTTATAATTATTTTGGATCTTGCTCGATTTGAAAGTTGTGAAAGTCTTTGTAGTCAAACTGGTATTTGAACTTGAAATTGACTGAGTTTTGACAATAGACCTCACCACCAAGGAATAAAATATTGGTATCGGTATCCATATCGGGCTTTTAAATTTATGGATATATCGGGGATATTATCGATATCGGTGAATATTCGGTAAAAAATTTAAAAAATGATGGATATTTATATCTAAAGTTCAGAATTTTTTTGTGAAATTTTAGGACAAGCTTAAACAAATAATTATACATCAAATGAATCATATTTCAACGATAAATTAACATAGTTATGAGTTTATTATAAATTATAACATAGATAGAGTCTGTATTTAATTTTTAAAATTGAGTATTTAATAGAATAATATTTTGTTTCATTTTTACAATATTATATACAATATAAAGAGATTAAATATTTAATAAACAAAATTATCATTAAAATATATATATATAGTTCCATACTTCCAAGATTCTATCATAAATCATAATTCATACATAATAATACATTGCATGTCTGAAATTTAAAACCAAAATGAATTCCTTACTGGTTCAAATATATAAGATACATTTCTATCTTGATTCAAACAATAATTTTCCCAATAAAACGTGCTAGCATAGTTTTTAAGGTAGTTATTAATATGCCACACGTATGTTGCTTGATCTCTTCCAACTGATCCATGAATTGGGTAGTTTGGATTTACCCAACTTGGTGGATATTGTTGATCTGCATGCATAGGTATTGCATATGACATTTGTGGTGAAGGATAATCAAATATACTGCAGTCACCATAACTACCATAATATGGTACATGAGAACCTAACCTTGTCTGCGAATCATTTAAAGAATTATTTTCTGTGTCCATACTCATTGAGGAGAGAGACATATTCAAAGAATCTTTATCAATTTGACTTGTTCCTCCATGTTGTCTATCACGATTTTGATCAAAATTACATGCATGAGCATCCCAACCTGTTGCACTAGCATTCCAACCTGTTGCACCAGTATTCCAACCTGTTGCACCAGCATCCCAACCTCCGGCACGAACATCCCAACTTGTTGCACCAGAATCCCAACCTCCTCCATCATTTCCATCATCTTTTCCTCCACTATTTCCATCAGAGGTATGTTGGTCATCGGAAGAGCTGCTAACAGTAACTCCACGATCTATACCAACTTCTTCTCTAATCACTTGTTCAACATTTATTCCCATGTCTCAAGCATGAGAAGCAATTTGTGGATCAGGATTTCCCTCATCATCATCCAAATAGGCAGGTCTAACCCAGTCAAAAAAAGGATTCTCATTGTCATCCCCTGCTTCAGCAGCTACTTGAAGTAGATCCATAAAATCGGTTTCATCTATTTTATCTTTTTCAGCTATCATATCCCTAATTTTCAACTTCATATTATAATAACAATAAATAAGTTGTTCAAGCTTAGAATAGGCAAGACGGTTTTTTTGTTTTGTGTGGATTAAAACAAATGTAGACCAATTTCTTTCACATGCAGAAGATGATGTTGTTTGTGACATTACGTGAACTGTTATTGCACGTAATGATGGAGCCCAATCTTCATACATTACCCACCAATCAGCTGCAATAAAAATTATTAAGTATTCTAAGTATGAATACCATTTCAATGATATTATTATTTATTATTATTACATAGATTTTTATAATAAAACTTATATACTTGGTTGCATTTTGCTTCTAGCTGCTATGGCTACTCGTTCACTAAAACTTTTCTTTCCATCCTTAAGGTATATGATCTACATTCATGACTCATGAGATCAGTATGTAAATAATATATATAAATATGAGTAAATGACACAATACTCTCATGCAAAGAAGTTATCATATTGGAATTATAAAATTGATTGTAAGTTGTAACTTTTTACCTAATTTCCAAAATTAGCAATCCTTGCAGCTTCATGGTCTAATTGCGAATAGACAATACGTACAGCTTTCAAAAGATCTGAATTATCCCCAATATTGTCTTTATATTGGTACTTTGGGTTCAAATAGTAAGCTAGAAGAATAAAAAATATTAATTTTAGTATAAATAATTAAATATTATACTAAATATTAATTATGAATGACAAACAATCCGAAATAAAATTTACTTGCAGCATGTAGTGGGTTGTAAGGATTCCCGTTGTTTTTAATTGGCTTATTTCGTAATCAAACCATATGTGGGGGTTCTTTGTAAGGGTAGCCTAAGTATCGGTCTTATTGTTCGAAGCCCTTTGAAGACCTCGTGTTGATAAGCACCGAAGGTAAATTTCTATGTGCTTACTTTTCTTTGAAGAGATTAGTTGCACATATACACTTAACATTCATTGCATATGTGTGCATTCTCTTCATTTGTCACATTTCACACTTGCACTTATTTATTATATTTTGTTGTGTGTAATTGTGTCATGTTGTTGTGTAATTCGTTTCCCGATAACTTTCGGAAACGTCCGCGCATGCACGAGAATGTGCTTGGTTTAGCTCGAGGACCGCCTATGGAGAATGCCCTTGGCTTCTCCTTGGTTTTCACCTATCTAGGTGATCGGCGGTTATGATCGGCGGCCTGGCCGCCGAATGAAACCGCCGTTTCAGTCCAGATTGGTCTGAAGCATTTCTGCGGTTAAGATCGGCGGTCACGACCGCCGTTCGAAACCGCCGTTTCAAGACCTGATTGATTTATCTCTCAGTCTAATTCGGCGGTTGAATCGGCGGTCATGAGACCGCCGTTCGAAACCGCCGTTCATACCTGATTGATTTTGATCTCTCTGTTTTGATTCGGCGGTTGGAATCGGCGGTCACGAAACCGCCGATTGAACCGCCGTTTTTGCTCTGTTCTTCACGAGCTCAATTCGGCGGTCATATTCGGCGGCCTGGCCGCCGATTGAAACCGCCGATTGGCGCGTTTCTTTGAAACTTACTTAAACGACCTCACTTTGATTTGGCCCCCTATATATATGCCACTTTGACTTTAGGTCAATTAAGAGAGTTCATATTCAGAATTCATACTTAGGATATTTTTCAAAGAGAAGAAAAATTCCAAGAACTCAATTATTGATTCTCAAACACTTTTTCATGATCATCAATCATCATCTAGCATCATCTTAGATCATCTAGATGTCATCTAGCATGGAATCTTCATCATACTTTGCTTGGTAAGCTTTTCACTAATATCTTACATGTTTTGTGTTTCTCTTATCTAGCAATCTCAATTAATTACTTGTTTGTTATTTTGTATGCTTTGGATACAATATTGAGATGAGTATGATGTATGTTTGAGAAGTTATATTGTGCTTGCATATTAGGTTTTGTGCTTAATATTGATTAGCTAAACTAATTGACATGTCATTTAGTTTTGATATCTAGGATTGTTCTTAATTGCATATTAATCATCTTAGATAAGCATATAGGGTTTCCCTTGCTCTATGTTGCATTTTGGATATTCACATATATTCACTTAGGGTTGTATTCTCTTCATAGAGAAAGTAAGTCTTGTGTGTAGCATCCGGGATTAGGTTGCTTAGAACGCAAGCAAATTGGACTAGGTTCACTCATACCGGGATTAGGTAGGTGTGTGATTACTTCCGGGATTAGGTTGTAATCGTTTGCACATTTAGTGGATTCGAGGTTCGAGTGTGGCTTACTTACATAGCCCGTGGTTTTTCCCGTGAGGGTTTCCACGTAAAAACCAAGTGTTGTTTTAATTTCCGCACCATATTACACTTGCTCGTTTATATTATCTTGAGGGCATTTTCGTAATTTTGACTAACACGAAAAATTGGGTAAAAAGCGTAAAATCTATTCACCCCCCCTCTAGATAGCTTTATACACACCGTGCTATAATTTGTTTCAATTGGTATCAGAGCGGGTTCCTAGACATACATAGGTGATCCTTGCTTATTTTGGTGTGTTTGCATTTTGTGTGATTTTTGATCATTCATACATTTGCATTCATTTCATTCATTCATAAACACTATGAGTGGAAACGGTGGAAATGGTGGTGACCACGAAGGAGCTTCTAGCACAAGGCCTCCACTTCTTACCGGATTGAACTATTCCCAATGGAAAGGGAAGATGGAATCCTACATATGCCAAATTCATGACCGTGCATGGATGGCGGTTGAAGACGGATATGATCTACCCAAGATGACTCCCGATGGTGGAGGAGAAGAAGTATTGAAGCCTAAGGCGCAATGGAACGCGCAAGAGTTTGAGGCTTCAAAGTGGAATAGGAAGGCGATGCATGCCATCTTGTGTGCTATGGATGAAAATCAATATAAATTGATTCAAAATACTAGGATAGCTAAAGAGGCTTGGGACATCCTAGAGATTGCACATGAGGGAACCGAAGTGGTGAAGGACTCTAAGCTTCAAGTCCTCCAAACTCAATTCGAGATGCTTAAGATGGAGGAGAATGAGTGCTTCAACGACTTCGAGATCAAGTTGATGGATATAGTCAACCAAAGCCATCAACTTGGTGATCCATATTCGGATAGGAGAATCAAGCAAAAGATTATGAGATCTCTACCCGATAGGTTTGAATCGTAAGGTGACGGCTTTAGAAGAAAATAGTGGATATAAGGATATGAAGCCGAGTAAGGTGATTGGGAGACTTCTAGCTTATGAGTCTAGGAAAGGGCCTATCTCCACACCCACTAAAAAGCAAAAAGGAATTGCTTTAAAAACCTCCAAGGATGAAAAGGAGGCAAAGAAGGTTGACTCGGATGAAGACCTTGCCTTGTTTGTAAAAAGGTTCAACAAGGTTATGAAGTTTAGAAAAAAGAGCTTTGGGTCAAAAGGTCAAGACTTGAAGAAAAATGGCTCTTTCAAGAAGTTTGAACCTAGGCAAGAGAGGACCGAAAGGAAAGGGGTCCGATGTTTCGAGTGTGGTGGCATAGGTCATTTTGCCCCCGAATGTGCAAATCACAATGAGAGGAAAAAGGGAAAAGTGATGGCCGCCACTTGGAGTGGAAGTAGTGATGACTCCATTGAGGGAGATGAGTCTTCAAGTGATGAAGAGCTCATGGCTAATCTCCTAGCTTTTGCCTCCTCCCATAAAAGCAAAAGTGCTAGTGAGAGAGAGGAAATGAGTCAAGAGGAAAATGAGTCAAGTGAAGAAGAAAGTGATTCCTCGTCTAACTCCATAAGTAGTTTTGTGGAGAAAAAGGTGCTTGCTAAATGCCATGCCGAGTTTAATGATTTAGCAATCAAGAGCACAAGAAAGATCAAGATGTTGAGAGAAGAAAATCTTGAGCTTGCATCTCATAATGACCACTTAGGTGAACAAGTGGAAAAATTCAAGAAGATAGAAGATAAGCTAAGAGAGGAGTTAGCTTTATCTAGGAGGAATGAAGAAAGTCTAAAGAGAGAGCTTGAAGAAGTTAGAAATTCTATGACTAGGATGGATTCTAGCACCAAGAAGCTTGACCATATGCTTGGTGTTGGAAAGAGTCCATGTGACAAGAGGGGTCTTGGGTATGAAGATGACAAGAAGATCTCAACCTCTAACAAGACCGTGTTTGTCAAGAGCTTGAAGAGAGAAGAAACTTCATTTGTGCAAGCTCCTAGAAAGAAATTAGAAGTAAGGACAATGCTCTAATGCACAAGTGAAGATGGGGCCAAGAAGGCAACCTCAAGCTCAACCCCCTAGGGTCCCTCAAGCCAACATTCCTCCTCAAATGGCTCACAAAGGAAAGAGACCTATCATGCAACCTCAAGCTAGGAAGCAACCAAGACCGGTTCAACAACGAAAAAGGATTGAACCCTTTCATCCACAAAGACAAGGACAAGGTATGATTCCTTATTTTACTCCTATATGTCATTTTTGTGGATTTGATGGTCATATTAGACCACATTGCTTTCGATATATAAAAATGTGCAAAACTAGAAGCATGATAGAGAAGAAAAAGAAAAGAGCCATGATGCATGTTCCTAGGAATGATAATATTATTATGCATGATCCTAGGACATCTAGAGCCCATATACCAAAGACCACTAAGAAAGCTAAGATTGTTTCTAGGTGGATTAGAAAGAATGACATTGTTTGCCATGTTGCTCAAATAGCCTTGAAGGCAAATTCTTCTAATTTTTGGTATCTAGATAGTGGGTGCTCTAGGCACATGACGGGAAACAAGAGTTTCTTCGAGACTCTTGTTATGGAGGAAGGTGGATATGTCACTTTTGGTGATGGATCCAAAAAGAAAGTTGTAGGGAAAGGAACCATTTCCGTTCCCGGATTACCCTCCTTATCCGATGCTTTATTTGTTGATGGCTTGAAAGCCAATTTAATAAGCATTTCACATCTAAGTGATGAAGGATATTCCGTCTTGTTTTGTAAAGATGATTGCTCGATCCTAAAGCCCGATGGACAAACCTTATTGAAAGGTATGAGATCTAGCGACAATTGCTATTGTCTTGAAGCTAGAATAGTCTCAAACAATGTGTCCATGGATGAGCAAATTGAGTTGTGGCATGAAAGACTTGGCCACATGAACTTTAGGGATCTACGGACCCTTGGAAAGTTCGAGTGTGTGCGTGGCCTCCCTAAGCTTGGGAAGAAAGCCAATGGTGTTTGTGGACCTTGCCAACAAGGAAAGCAAACTAAAAGCATGCACAAAAAGGGTAAGTATCTCACCACCAAGGAGCCTCTTGAGCTTCTCCACATGGACCTCATGGGTCCCATGCAAACCGAAAGTTTGGGTGGAAAGAGATACATTTTTGTATGTGTTGATGATTTCTCTAGGTTCACATGGACATATTTTCTTAGAGAAAAATCCGAAACTTTTGATAAGTTTAAAATGCTTTGTAATAAACTTCAAAATGAAATGAACTCAAATATTAAAAGCATAAAACGGATTAGAAGTGACCATGGGAGGGAATTTGAGAATGCTACCTTTGAAACCTTTTGTAATGGTTTAGGTATCTCCCATGAGTTTTCGGCTCCTAGGACACCTCAACAAAATGGAGTTGTTGAGAGGAAAAATAGGGTCCTTCAAGAGATGGCCCGTGTGATGTTGCTTAGCAACAATGTCTCTAGGAACCTATGGGCCGAAGCCGTCAATACGGCTTGCTATATAGGAAATAGAGTCTTCCTAAGGCCCGGTACTAGAAACACCTCCTATGAGTTATGGAAAGGCAAGAGGCCAAATGTTAGCTACTTCCACACTTTTGGAAGCAAATGCTACATTTTGAATGACCGTGATCAACTTGGCAAATTCGATGCTAAGAGTGATGAGGGTATCTTTATTGGCTATGCCTTGAATAGTAGAGCCTATAGAGTTTTCAATTTAAAGACTCTAAGTGTTATGGAATCATCCAATGTCGTATTTGATGATACTAGGCTCAAGTCTAATGATCATGAGGAGGAGGTTATTTTTAGTGATGGTTCTCCTTTGGAGAAGGTTGTTGTGTCTCCTAATGTTGGGACATCTAATGTCAACAATGATGACACACAACCTATTGCTAGAGTTTCTCTCTTGGACTCTAAAGAACCCGTTCCATGGGTTAGGAAACTCCATGATAAAGAAGATATCATTGGAGAGGTAAATGAGGGTGTTAGGACTAGAGGTCAACTTGCTAATCTTATTAGCTATACTTGCTACACCTCTCAAATTGAACCCAAAAAGGTTGAAGAAGCCTTATATGATGAATTTTGGGTTCTTGCCATGCAAGAAGAGCTAAACCAATTCGAAAGGAATGAGGTTTGGACTCTAGTTCCTAGGCCTAAGACCACTAATGTCATAGGCACTAAATGGATATTTAGGAACAAATCCGATGAGGATGGCAACATAGTGCGGAACAAGGCTAGACTTGTAGCACAAGGGTACTCTCAAATTGAGGGTATCGACTTTGAGGAGACATTTGCTCCCGTTGCCCGTTTAGAGTCTATTAGGCTTCTCTTGTCCATTTCTTGTGTGCACAAGTTCAAATTGCACCAAATGGATGTCAAGAGTGCCTTCCTCAATGGCTTCTTGCAAGAGGAAGTGTTTGTTGAACAACCCAAGGGGTTTGTGGATGCTCACCACCCCAACCATGTCTATCGCCTCAAGAAGGCACTATATGGGTTGAAACAAGCACCGAGGGCTTGGTATGAGCGCCTCACTCAATTTCTTGTTGACAATAACT
Source organism: Acer yangbiense (assembly GCA_008009225.1). Classification (NCBI taxonomy): domain Eukaryota; kingdom Viridiplantae; phylum Streptophyta; class Magnoliopsida; order Sapindales; family Sapindaceae; genus Acer; species Acer yangbiense. The sequence continues at coordinate 29,179,130 of CM017762.1, read as the reverse complement.
ACACAAGAGGTAGTGTTGACAAGACACTATTCATCAAGAGAGACAATGATGAGCTTTTCATAGCTCAAATATATGTCGATGACATAGTGTTTGGCTTCACCAACAACACCAAGGTCCAACAATTTGTTGATGTTATGTCTCATGAATTTGAGATGAGTCTTGTTGGTGAGCTTAGTTACTTCCTAGGTTTGCAAATTAGGCAACTAGATGATGGGATTTTCATAACTCAAGCCAAATATGCCAAATATGCCAAAAACCTAGTGAAGAAGTTTGGTCTTGAAAAAGCCAAACATTGTGACACTCCTATGAGCACCACTTTGAAGCTAAGCAAGGATGCTAGCGGTAAAAGTGTGGACCAAACCTTATATCGTAGCATGATAGGGAGCTTGCTCTATTTGACCGCAAGTAGGCCCGATATATCATTTAGTGTAGGAGTTTGTGCTAGGTACCAATCCGATCCCAAGGAGTCCCATCTCTCTTCGGTTAAGAGAGTCATTTGCTTTGTGAATGGGACTTCCAACTATGGGATTTGGTACTCATTTGACACTAATCCTAGTCTTGTAGGATATAGTGATGCGGATTGGGCAGGAAATTGTGATGATAGGAAGAGCACATCGGGCGGTTGCTTCTTTCTAGGCAACAACTTGGTGTCTTGGTTTTGCAAGAAGCAAAACTCGATTTCCTTGTCCACGGCGGAAGCCGAGTACATAGCCGCGGGGAGTGGATGCACTCAACTTATATGGATGAAGCAAATGCTAGTAGATTACGGATTCAACCAAGGTACTCTCACTCTCTTTTGTGATAACATGAGTGCCATTAATATTTCCAAGAATCCGGTGCAACATTCTAGAACTAAGCATATTGACATCCGCCATCACTTCATTAGAGAGCTTGTTGAAAATAAATGCATAGTACTTGAACATGTAGGTACTAATGATCAACTTGCGGACCTATTTACTAAACCCTTAGATGCTACTCGATTTAAAACTCTTAGTAGATCTATTGGGGTATGTCTTGTGGAGTGATGTTCTATGATTGACCCCATATGGGGAACTCAAGCAAAGAGAGCTAGTTTGCATTCTTGTATCTTGCAAAAAATTTGAAATATCTTATGCCTCTTCTTTTGATTGCTTGAGTAAGCTTGGTTGTACATATGTATATATGTTTTCAATTCAATAAGTGTGAACCTTGCTTGTTTACAATCCATGTCATATTTATGTTCAAACATGCATTTTTGGACTAGGAGATGTATATTGGAAGTATGATTTGAATGACCTATGATTATCTCCATGACATGATGATTCTTTAATAACATGCTAATGACAAATGAAAAAGCATGAAATTCATATAACATGCTCACATGAAAAGCATGAATTGATGATTGCATATTCTTAAAAATGCAAAACTTGTGTGAAAGCTTATGAGACTCAAAATGAATAAAGGATCTTGTATCCGTTCAAAGGAATTTATATTCCAAATGTCTCTCTTTCTTTATTGGTTGAACATGGCTACTATCATACGGATATCTTGTCCGGAAAAATCAAAAAGGGTGCAAAGTTGCTCATGCCATGTTTCGCTTATAAAGTTGGATCTAGTTGCTCTTATATTGAAATCAATAATCTCTATATCCTTGCTTTTCCTATGACATTGATAAAATTGGTTTGAATTCTTATTAGAAACCTTTGTCATTTGCTTTGCCAAATACCATTGTATTTTGGACTTGAATGCTATATGTCTTGTACGCAAAGCATGTTGGATTCACACATTTTCTCAAAATAAATCTCCTTGTTTCTCTCAAATTAATTGAAGTGCATAACGTGACTTATATGTATATGCATATCTTGCATGCTTCTATCTCTCGTTGCTATGAGTGACCCGGTTGGGGACTACTCCTTTGCCTATATCATGACAAAAAGGGGGAGTAGGATATGGTAAGGGGAGGTGCAAAATATAGAAGCTATTGTGCACTTTGGGGAGAACATACATTGAGGGGGAGTAACCCGTTGAGGGGGAGCATTGCATTTATCATACATTGCATACATTTGGTAATGTTGTGCCTATATTCTAAAAATGCAAATGCTTGGTATTGTTCTCACATGATTAATCTCACACTTTTCTTGTATTGGAAATGCTAGAAACTCTTTTCAGGGTTTGATTATTCTACAAGAGGATTGAAGACTTCAAGTTGCATTCTCTTATCTCTTTGTAATGTAGAATATCATTGTAGTCCCGTAGTTTCTATTTTTTTTGTGAGGAATCAATGTGAGTGATGGTTTTGTCACGAAATAGCCAAATGGGGAGATTGTAAGGATTCCCGTTGTTTTTAATTGGCTTATTTCGTGATCAAACCATATGTGGGGGTTCTTTGTAAGGGTAGCCTAAGTATCGGTCTTATTGTTCGAAGCCCTTTTGAAGACCTCGTGTTGATAAGCACCGAAGGTAAATTTCTATGTGCTTACTTTTCTTTGAAGAGATTAGTTGCACACACACACTTAACATTCATTGCATATGTGTGCATTCTCTTCATTTGTCACATTTCACACTTGCACTTATTTATTATATTTTGTTGTGTGTAATTGTGTCATGTTGTTGTGTAATTCGTTTCCCGATAACTTTCGGAAACGTCCGCGCATGCACGAGAATGTGCTTGGTTTAGCGCGAGGACCGCCTATGGAGAATGCCCTTGGCTTCTCCTTGGTTTTCACCTATCTAGGTGATCGGCGGTTTCATTCGGCGGCCTGAGAATGCCCTTGGCTTCTCCTTGGTTTTCACCTATCTAGGTGATCGGCGGTTATGATCGGCGGCCTGGCCGCCGAATGAAACCGCCGTTTCAGTCCAGATTGGTCTGAAGCATTTCTGCGGTTAAGATCGGCGGTCACGACCGCCGTTCGAAACCGCCGTTTCAAGACCTGATTGATTTATCTCTCAGTCTAATTCGGCGGTCATGAGACCGCCGTTCGAAACCACCGTTCATACCTGATTGATTTTGATCTCTCTATTTTGATTCGGCGGTTGGAATCGGCGGTCACGAAACCGCCGATTGAACCGCCGTTTTTGCTCTGTTCTTCACGAGCTCAATTCGGCGGTCATATTCGGTGGCCTGGCCGCCGATTGAAACCGCCGATTGGCGCGTTTCTTTGAAACTTACTTAAACGACCTCACTTTGATTTGGCCCCCTATATATATGCCACTTTGACTTTAGGTCAATTAAGAGAGTTCATATTCAGATTTCATATTTAGGATATTTTTCAAAGAGAAGAAAAATTCCAAGAACTCAATTATTGATTCTCAAACACTTTTTCATGATCATCAATCATCATCTAGCATCATCTAGCATCATCTTAGATCATCTAGATGTCATCTAGCATGGAATCTTCATCATACTTTGCTTGGTAAGCTTTTCACTAATATCTTACATGTTTTGTGTTTCTCTTATCTAGCAATCTCAATTAATTACTTGTTTGTTATTTTGTATGCTTTGGATACAATATTGAGATGAGTATGATGTATGTTTGAGAAGTTATATTGTGCTTGCATATTAGGTTTTGTGCTTAATATTGATTAGCTAAACTAATTGACATGTCATTTAGTTTTGATATCTAGGATTGTTCTTAATTGCATATTAATCATCTTAGATAAGCATATAGGGTTTCCCTTGCTCTATGTTGCATTTTGAATATTCACATATATTCACTTAGGGTTGTATTCTCTTCATAGAGAAAGTAAGTCTTGTGTGTAGCATCCGGGATTAGGTTACTTAGAACGCAAGCAAATTGGACTAGGTTCACTCATACCGGGATTAGGTAGGTGTGTGATTACTTCCGGGATTAGGTTGTAATCGTTTGCACATTTAGTGGATTCGAGGTTCGAGTGTGGCTTACTTACATAGCCCGTGGTTTTTCCCGTGAGGGTTTCCAAGTAAAAACCAAGTGTTGTTTTAATTTCCGCACCATATTACACTTGCTTGTTTATATTATCTTGAGGGCATTTTCGTAATTTTGACTAACACGAAAAATTGGGTAAAAAGCGTAAAATCTATTCACCCCCCCCTCTAGATAGCTTTATACACACCGTGCTATAATTTGTTTCATGGGTGATTAAGTGTTTTATCCCACCGATTTTGTATAATGTTTAGAATTCATTTAGTATTCCCTCTTTGCTGTTTTACTGCATCTTTCATCACACGCATTAACTCATATAAGATAGACATAGTGGGTACAACTTCGGTATCAACCAATCTCAGAACGTGGTATAGTGACTCATATATTTTAACTATAAAAACCACATTATCCCAAATTCTACTTCAGTAATTATACTATATACTATTGACTATTGTGTTTGAAAATTTTATAAATTTGTTAATGCTTCTTTTAAAATAATTTTCAATATAGATTATTTGAACAATAATTTAAGTGTTTAGGATTTTTTTTAAATTTTTTTAAAATTTTTTTTTTTTGCAAAATATCCCTGGGTTTCGGGATGAAATTCACAATATTTCGGGAATATCGGGAGATTTTTATAGATATTTCAAAATTGACCGGATATTTGCTAGACATTGGATATTACCTCTGTTTCGATATCGGTCCCTCCAAAATATGTATATATCAGTGGAGATGTCGATTTTACAAACCTTGCTCACCACAGATTGATCTACCCTATAAAGGCTGTCGTTTTTTTTCCAATACAACCCAAGGTTCTAGTAGTTGCTAGGCGCTAGTCGGGCGGAGGCCCGGTACCTAGCGACTAGGCTGACTAGTTAGTGATTAATCGGTGATTAGTCGGCGGGCAATTTAAAAAAAAAATCCTCATTTTGTAAAATAAAATCATAAACTCATTAATATATGGGCTGTTTTTAAGGTCCAATTTAAAATTAGAAAATCTCTATTCTGATAAGACCCAAGTAAATAGATCAAAACCCTATCCAAATATCTCACTCACTCAAACACAACACTAGTTAATAACTAACAAATGAAAAATGGAGCATTTGCGATGACGGCGACCTGGTGACGACGAACGACAACTTTTGTCGACAATCTTGGTGACTGAAAGTGAATGGCGGTAGGTAGTAGCTTTGGTCGAGAGGTTTGGTCAAGAAGAACTGAAGAAGTGAAGAGTATTTTGGCTTCTCTGCTTAGTCGGCAATTAATCAGCGATAAAGCGTCGACTATTGTCGGCTATTTGGGATCCGCCTAATAAAGTCGATTTTCAGCTTTTCGACATGGCAGAAGGCCACCTACCTGAATTCTGGTGATTAATTGGTTGATTTTTGAACATTGATACAACCACCTCTTCTAGGCAAAACAAAGGCCCGTATATAAATATAGAGGGATGCTAGATACACGCTCTCTCTCAACTCACTCTCTAAAGACAATCTCCCTTCTCATGTTGACATGTGTCCACTTTTTACTTTTTGCACTTGAAAGTTAGAGCCATAATAAATGGGTTGGTTTTGCATGTTATTTTCAAATCAAACCAATAATATATGGACAATGGTAGACATCCAACCATTTTTGTCCAACTTTTTGTCCAACCCCTGATGTGTTAGTTGGTGAGTGGATATATGGATAAATCATTATTAATGTGCATCCACTCACCAACTGACACATCAGGGGTTGGACAAAAAGGTTGGATGTGTACCATTATCCATAATATATTCCCAATTGACCTTACCTTATATTTATTATTATTATTATTATTATTATTATTATTGTATACCTTTTTTATTTTATTTTTAAGTATCATTACCAAACATAATTTATACTCATAAAGTTAACAATTTATACTCATAAAGTTAACGTTTTTTTTTTCTATATTCTCGTAAGTTCATCACATTTTAACATCTTATAAATGAATCCTCATTTTGGGATTTGAAAAATATAGTTAAAAATAAAATAAAATTTTAGTAAAATAATAAACAAGTTTTAGTGTATTTTAATAATTTTAACAATACCAAAACTCAAATGTACTCAAAATGTGATGTGTGAAGTTTTATTGTATTTTAATAATTTTCTAATAATATATTCACTAATTTTTATTTCAAAATAAATATAAAACAAATTTAATAAATATTATTCAAACCACTACCTTTGGGCTTTGATTCTTTGAACATTTTTTCTTTCCTATCTTTGGTAAGGGCAAGGAAGGACGGATACTCCATTTGGTGGAGGTAACTCGTATTGAACTCGTATCCAGTTCGAATACTCTCCAGATACTCCAGGATACGTATCCGATACGCCAAATGGCGTATCCGTTGACTTTTTCATAAGTTTGACTGGTGGATACTTGGCGGATACTTGACGGATACTTAGCGGATACTTGACGGATACTTGGCGGATACGTTTGGGGCAATATTATAATTATTTTAGTATAAAACGGGGTCAAATTATAATTTCAAAATATTATGGGTCAAAATGATATTGTAAGGACATTTTGTCTTTGATTCCATTGACATGGAGAATGCCGGGATACTTGAGATTCGTAAACCTTTCTCCTGATGAACCAGAGTTAGATGCCTAATTATTTAGATCATCTAACAATGTGAATGATGACAATGAAGTTAATTAAGAATTTAAAATATGTTTTATGAGTTTTTTTTTTAATGTATTATTTGGATTTTATAATATGTTATGGTTTATGTGACGTATGGTTTATTTGGATTTTGTAATATGTTTGACTTATGTAACATATTTTATTTGGATCCTGTAATATGTTAGATTATTATGACTTGTGTAGTTGTGTTATCAGTCTTTTTATTGTCAGTTCATCTTGACAATAAATATATCAGGACGAAAAATATTGACCACAGATTATGAAGAAGTGTTGACAAGTGCATATACTTTGAGTCAAAATATGTAAATCTAGTGGTCCACATTATTCGTTCTGATATATTTATTGTCAGGACAAACTGATAATAGAAAATCTAGTTATGTTATGTAGTTATGTGACATGTTTTATTTGGATTATGAATATGTTTTGATTTTGAATGAATTATCAAATTTGTTTTTAAATATATTTTTTAAATATAAATATATATTATTTTAATTGGCGTATCTTGCCGTATCCGTATCCTAGTTTTTGAAGATTTACCGTATCCCCGTATCGTGCCGTATCCCGTATCCGTATTCGTATCCGTATCCATGCTACCTAGGGTAAGGGTAATTTGGAAAGATATTATTAGTTTGAATTGAAAATAATATGTAAAACCATCCCATTAATTATGACTTAAGTTTCAAGTTCAAAAAGTAAAAAGTAGATACATTTCAACATGGAGAAAAGCTTCGGTAACTCATGCTTGAGACATGAGGTGGCATGCCTGTCCAATGAATTTTGAACACATCATTATATTTTAAAAACCCAAGATTAACTTTGAATACTTTTCTATTAATAGCTAAAAATTCAAAAGAGGTACTTTAATGGCATAATGAAGATATATTAAATGTTCACAAGTCACAATAATTATCTCAATTAAATATCGCAAATAACAACACATCATATATGAAAATTAAAGAAAATCATTAATTATTCTTCAATGACTCTACCCATGAACACTACAAGAATTTTACCCTATAAATAGACCTCAAATCATATACTTCTTCTGCACATAAGCAAGTTGAAATTTCTAAATTTATAGCAGCACTTATTAGTTCATTTATTCACCAGTGAAATGGAGAAGAAATCGATGATGGGTTGGTCTGTTGTTCTGGCTTTGGCTGCCATTGTTGTTATGGTAGTGAGTAGTGCAAATTGTGTGCAAACATCAATAACATGCCCCGAGGCCATAGACACAATAATGCCTTGCAAGCCGTTCTTGGTTGACGGCGAAGACAACCCGACTCCGATGTGCTGTAAGGGCCTGAAAAGAGTGAAAGACATGGCCATTACCAAGCCAGATCGCCAACTCCTCTGTGAATGCTTCAAGCAGACAGGACCAGCTATGGGGGTTAATCCTAAGAAAGCTGAGGCTCTTCCTGGATTATGTCAAGTTAAATTTCCATTCCCTATCAAGTTCGATATCGATTGCAAGAAGTACGACATATATCATATATCATATATATATATATATTTTTGATATTATCACGACGTCATATTTAAGTAGCAACTTTAATAGTTTAAAAAATCATTATAGATATACAAACCGTGTGGTATATATGTTTATGCTAGTGAAGGGCGCGCTTTTCTCTCTTTGTACGTCCAATATCGAAGATAATTAATTTTCTTGACTCTTTGTGGTTTTCTTTGTGTGCAGGATTGCATATTAAGCTAGCTATGAGAATTCTCTAAATTATGGAATAAATTTTTAGGAAATATGCTCTAAAGCATGGAATTTCTGTAATTAATCTTAAGAATGTCAATAAAGTCATTTGCTTAGTTATATTTAAATCATGTAGCATTTATAATGAAAGATTGTTTTATGTTAAATGTAAACATTCGAGCATCTCCAACCATACTCCCTAAAGCCACTCATTAGCCAAAATAGTTAGTGGGGATGGTTTTTTTGCACTCCAACTACTCCCTATTATGGCTCCCTATTTTAGAGAATCACCAAGGCACTCTCCAAACATAGGGAGCCATTCCTTTACTAGCTATTTTCTCTCTCCTATTATTTTATTATTTTTAAACTAATTTTCTTATTGAAAAAATGATGTCAATTTTAAAACAAAATAAATTTATTTATATTATAAATTCAAAAAATATCAAAACATTAATGACTGGCTATAATAAAGAGGATAGTTGAAGTGACCCCAAGAAAAATTACTAGATAAAATAGCTTTTTAGCTAAAATAGTTAAAATTTAACTAAAATTTAGAGAGTATGATTGGAGGTGCTCGAAGGATGATCCATATATGATAAAAACGAATAAAGAATTATTCACATAAAGTTGTTAAGTATGATAGCTCTTTATCTAGTCTAAAGATTATTTACAACTTAACCAGCTTTGTGCCTCAAAAGCCAAAAGTAGACTTCCTAAAAACCATGCCAAATAAGACCTTATTCACATTGAAAAGCTGCTGAAAAAGATGTTGCTAAACTTGCTTATTAAAGAAATTCAAGGATGAAGGATGCAAGATATTGCAAGTCTACCCGAATGAATTTGCAGTTAAGATGGCTCTAAAAAGACCTACAATTTCTTAACTGCAACTTCATTTAGGATAAGATTTGCAATAATCTTGCATCCTCTAAAATGAGAAGAGATCCTTCATCCTTGATTCTCTTTGAAATTCATCCAAGACAAGTTTGGCACTTTGGCAACAGATTGAGAGTATTTAGATTCTATTTAATTTAATAACCTCATAGTTTTCTTAGAAATTATAGCGTATGGGGGATTTAGTTACTGTACGGAATCTGTATAGTTATAGTGTAATTATAGGAGAGAATTAATTTTTTCAAAATTTTAATTTTTTCTTAATTTTTAAAAGTTTGATTTTTGTAAGCCATTGGATTACAAATAACCACTCATTAACAATACATTTAATAAGATAAGGTTGGCCCAGTGGCAAAGCCTCTCATACCCACACCACGAGATTATGGGTTCGAGTATCTCTCTCCCTCTTCCATAAAACCCCGAATTATGGTAATATTTCAACCAAAAAAATAATAATAATAATAATAATAATAATAAACAATACAGTTACTTTGTAGCTAAACACTTAAAAAAAATGGTTAGAATGGTTTGAACTAATTATAGGTGCAAAAAGCTATGAACTTTGCATCTATATTAAACTTTTATCCGTTAAGACTCCTTCAAATGGAATTATTTACTTCTAATATATAGTTCTTGAACTTAAAAATTCACTATTTATCTATTTATAAATGTTGTAATATATATATTTTTTAAATACCTTTTTTTAAAAAACTAAATGTCATACATACATTTAAGAATTAAAAAAAATACAAAAGAAAATATTAAATATATATATCAACCATAGTATGTAATAATTTTTTTTGATGTCATTATATAATAGAGACATTTCCAGAAGTAGTCAAATCAAGAAATGGATTGTTGTTTTTAATAAAAAAATATTTAAGTTATTGTTTTTAACCAAATGTAAGTTACATTATCTAAAATACCTTTGTTTAAAAAAAAAACCCCAATTTGTTTCTAATAAAACCTAAATTGTTGGCAACCGTGATAAAGAGAGAGGAAACAATCTGGTCGTGTAGAGAGAGAGAGAGAGGAAATGATCGGAGAACAGGTGGCAACCAAAGTGTCAGTGATGAGATCAGGGTGATGTCAATAGCTGAACCATTCGACGGCCGAACGATCTGACGACCTAGGTTTACTTCATCTTGTTTGTGACCCAATTTTGACCCGTCTTCAACCAACTTCAATCCGAGTCCGATTTTAATTGTTCAAGGTACAATTTTAGTAGTGTTTGTTTCTGCTTTTGTTAATTCGTTTCCACTCCATCATTATCTAGTTATTCTAGGCATATTCTGGTATGATAATGGCGACTCTTGTAAAATATTATACTATATGATTATGATATTGTGTTTTTGCAGTTGGTATAGCTTTGCCTTAATGGCAATTAGTGTACAAAAGGTTCCATCAGAATTAAGCAATTGAATGTATATGATACCTAATCCCCCATAATTAAATTGACTATTTGAGGGACTTCTTTTGCTATACCAATAATTACAAATCTTGATTTCATAGTATTTTCTCGAAATTAATAGAAGCATTTTGATGGTATAAAGAATTAAAATAAAATCACTAACCAGCTTAATTATTCTAGGAAGAATAGGCGAAATTAAAATCAAATTCCAGAACCTTTTGATGTTGGGCATGAAATTAAATATCCACTGTATGCAGTATTTTATGTAAGATATGAAATATCATATGTATATCATGTTGTGCATGAAATATCTCATGTATGTCATGTTGGGCATGCAATATTTATGTCATGTTGAGCATTGAATATCTCATTTATGCAGTATTTTATGTAAGGCATGAAATATCTCATATATATCATGTTGGGCATGAAATATATATGTATGTCATATTGAGTATGAAATATCTCATGTATGTCATGTAGGGCATGAAATATCCTATGTACTTCAAAAATACATGATTGTACAATATCAGGTGATGTGTCACATTAAACATGAAATAACCAACTTATGTCACGTTTACCGTGACACACTGTGTGAAATATAATTTTGAACTGAAATCGAAGTTTCTTCTATTTTCACCAAAAAAAAACTTCAACATTGAAACAAAATAACAAAGACCCATCAACAGTATCATCTAAAAAACAAAACAATGCTATTGAAATTGAAGATTTACAAACCTTCAAGTTTTGAGGAGAGATTCAATCACAAACTCGAAATTTCAAAAAACTCTTCCCAAATCTTGGTTTATTTGCGATTTCCCTTCAAAATAACTCTAATTTCTTAACAAAAAACAGTTGAGAACTAATATTTGATAAAGAGATGAGTGATAGAGAGAAAAAGAAGATGACAAAAGGGTAGTTTTATAATTTGTTGGCTATAGGGTGAAAAGAAGTTACGATGGTTACAAACAATAAAAAATTAGAATTTTGTTAGAAACAATAATTCATTATGTGGTTAGGCTATTTTTTACGATTTTCACTTATTATACAATAATCATTTTTGATTTCCACTGGTCAACACACACAAAAAAAGTAAATAAGAATTATAATAAAAAAAAAAATTAACAAATAAATAAACAAAAAATAACATTTTTGTCTAATGGTGCAACAAGGATGAGAGAAGATCAAGAAATGAAAAGCAACAGCAATTGTTGTGGTGAGACGGATGGACATCCAAGACCCACAACCCTAATCCAAACCCAAAATGGATCAGTCTGAATTCTCATCATTATCTCCATCAGCATTTACACGAGATGGGTTCCACAGGAGGGCCCGCTCGGAGGCTAGCTTCTGTCTACCGGATGATGTGGCGATTGCTCCGATCGAATACGGGTCGCCGTATGTCAGCCTGGAGGAGATCGACGGGTCGGAGGACGACCTATTTTCAACCTACATTGACGTGGAGAAGCTAGTCGGATCTTATGTGGGTCTGGGAGCGACAACAACGACGTCGTTTAAGGGAAGGCAGAGCAAGCATCGTCACAGCAATTCTGTTGATGGTTTTGGAGAGATCATGGAAGCCAAAAAAGCCATGCCACCCAATAAATTAGCAGAGCTCTGGACAGTCGATCCAAAACGAGCCAAAAGGTTTCATTTTCATTATAATATTCTGTTTACCAGATGCATTGTTTATTTTCATTGTTTTCGTATTTAGAATTCCAGTTATAGTAAATGATACCAGACAAAATCAAGAACACCATTTTTATATTATGATTTTTAGGATATTAGCAAATCGGCAGTCGGCTGCTCGTTCAAAAGAGAGGAAGGCTCGTTATATAGTGGAACTTGAACGCAAAGTGCAAACGCTTCAAACTGAAGCTACAACTCTTTCTGCTCAACTCAATTTATTTCAGGTTTCTCGATACTTATCGACCTTTCTTTGTTTACCGAGCTCTAAATTGATGACTACTGTTTCAAGGATATTAAATGGCTACCAAGGTTGAAGTGCTAGTCTCCGAAAAACCATCTAATTTGTATATTGATATTGTTTTATGTAGAGGGATACCACAGGTTTGAGTACTGAAAATACGGAGCTCAAGTTTCAGTTACAGGCTGTGGAGCAACAAGCCCAGTTTTGTGATGGTAAGTGTCAGGTAAAATAAGATCTTCAATGATTTTGGATTCGAGTCATGTGTAGTGCACCCTTGAACAAAAAAGCAGTAATTTTGTCACATCGATTAGTAAATCTTTGGTTAATTTGTTGTGTTATTTACATTATGAAGCTGTGAATGAATCCCTGAAGAAGGAAGTTGAGAGGCTGAAGATGGCAACCGGGGAGATGATGAGCCCCGACGAGTCGTTTAACTTGGGAATGCATCATGTGCTGGGACAGCTACCAGCCAGCCAACCGATGATGCACATGGCAGACTACCATCTACACAATAATCAAACAAATTATCATCCTGTCTCGGATATTTTGCAGGACGATTCGATTGGTCGATTACAGGAGCTTGATATTAGTAGTAATGGATCAAATTTTATCAAATCTGAAGGTCCTTCTCTCTCTGCCAGTGAAAGCAGTTCCACTTTTTGACACAATTTTTGGCTTCGATCTGTGAAAGTAATTCCATTGATGTTGAGTAGATCAATTCTTTATTGCTTTAATTTTCTAGAAACAGGGAAGGAAGCTCTCTCAGGCTTTTGATTGTTTATATGTATTCTCCAGTCATTCTTATTACGTAGATATATTGATGTATCATGTATCATTGTGCCATTCTCATTCTTTAACCAAAATCTAAATACATTAATTGTATTGAATCAATCTTGTCTCATTTGATAGATTTGAGTAAGAGAACTTGGATCCGATGTTATTTATTTATTTATTATTAATTTATTTATAATAAATATTTATTTACACAATAAATATTTATTTACCAAAATCTACACAATAATCTTGTCACAAATATTTATTTATTTATTAATTTAATCGCAAACAAGTTATTTATTTACATTTTTCTCTGCTATGCAACCGATGTAAATGTTTCCTCCAATATTTTCATAAATTCGGATCCCCAATATTTCAATCCATATTGATATTTACTTATAGTTCACAAAATGTTTTTTTTGCAAGGATATGATTCATATATAAAACTAAAAACTGTATTTATTTTTTATTTTTATTTTTTTACTAAGAGAGGGTGTATTCAATTTGGATTCTTGAAGATATTTAAAGACATTATAAAGTTCATGAAATCATGTCAAAAAAAAAAAAAAAAAAACTGCATAATCTATAACATTTGCCAATTATATTATACATTGGCTTTAATTAAACACTAGGAAGTAGGGGCGAATCCAACATTTTATATCCGACGGGGCTGAACTAAATACTAGTTATAAAATTTTTTAAACAACCTTAATAGGAAGATAGATTATATTAATAAAAAGTAAATACACAACGAGTTATGAGATATAATAAATCTAACCCCTCAAAATGTATACTCCAACAAAATAAAATGAAGAGAGTGTTATTGTAAATGTGGTCCTAGTAATGTTAAAAATAAGTAGAGAGATTAAATAATACGTAAAACTATAAAAAGAACAAAGAAAAATATAAGAAAGGAAAAGAAGAAGAAGAAAAAAAAGCCTAGTGGAGCCATGGGATTTGGGAATAAAGGGCACGTAACCGAAGAGGCACATGGTTGGTTATCGTTGACCATTTGATAATTTTAAATTAACATGAGTACAAGACTTTGACTGTTGAATATATTTGTTAACTAAGTCTGTAATCGGTAGGTTTGTGTAAATTTGACATATCAATATATATATATATATTTAAATGTCAGACTGGGCTGCAGCACCGTGCAGCCCCCCACAATCATTCTCCCCTGCTAGGAAGCTTTATTCTCTTGATAACAACAGTAGTGGATGGACTTCCTATGGATACTTAGTTCACCCATCAATATAATTACAACCAAGTCATTTATTGAAAACATGTATAATAATTCAAAGATTGACTTAGATTTCAAACGGTTAAAAAATCCCACTACATATGGCAACAAAGAGCTGGACAGTAGAATTGGAAAATCACTCGAAAATAATATGACAATATGTTTGGCCATATCAAAGGGATTCAAACCTACCAGATTACAATCTCCATAATTATAGGATAGCTATTTTGAATTTTGATTTTCTTCCTATTTTCATTTTTTATACCATTGGTTGATAGTAATCTCTTACCATTGTCATATATTCCTGTTTGTATAAATACCTCTAAATGAGTATCTTACTCATTAAGGAGAAAAGAGTGAATAGAATTTCAATTCTCAATTTATAGCTTTCTCAAAATAATACTTATTTCTTTGTAAGAAATTCATTATATATAATATCAGTTTTAGTCTTAGATATTAGCTATTTCAGTAATGCTACACATTCCACTTAAAATCCCACTTTTTTCATCCCACTATATGTGGCATGTGAGGTGTCAAATTGTGAGTGGATACATGGGGTAGGTGTCATTAATGTGTATCCACTCACAATTTGACACCTCACATACCACACATACCACATGTAGTGGGATGAAAAAAGTGGGATTTTAGGTGAGATGTTTAGCATTATTGTAATCTTAAATACAAAAACTGCAAGAAGACTTCAAAGTTAAAACAATTAAAGCTAAATGACTTTCCTAACTTTGTCTTCTTCATCCTATCGCACATCCCGACATCAACATAATTATTAGAAAGCAATATAAAATGATCTCGATACAATAACAACAAAATTAAGCATTTAAGATTGCGGTAATATAACATTTAGCCAATAAATAAGTCTCATATATATACGATCTTTCTATTATCAGTTCGAACTGACATAAGTTATATCAGTTCCTTGTATGTGGGCCACTGGATTTAAATACTTTGACTGACAAGTGCATACAGCCAAGTCAAAGTATTTAAATCCAGTGACCCACATGCAAGGAACTGATATAACTTTTGTCAGTTCGAACTGATAATAGAATTTTTGTATATATATATAGAACTGATAATAGAACATGATGGAATGGTAATCAGAATGGTAATAAGAATGAGAATGAGAATGAGAATGAAAAGGAAAGGAAAACTAAGTTTTTTGTTTGGTTGGAACTTTAGAATTAGTCTCTGAATCGGTATTATTTTATTTGGTTAACAACGGAATGGAATGGAGTTAACTGTATTTTGACCAAAATACCCCTAATTATAAAACATTCGTAATAACATAATATATTATGGATAATAATAATAAAATATAAAAGTATACTATATACATATAATTATATATTATATAACATAATAATATATATAATATATAATATATAATACATATATATTATATATAATACATATAGTAATATATATATATATATATAAATATATATGATATATATAATACTGTATATATAATTTATAATATATATATTATATTATACAATATATATAATAATATATTTATATTTGAAAAGAAGGGTATTTTTGGAATGGAGTTGGGGCATATGAGGGTATTTATAGAATATAAATTTTAGTTTGGAATGAAATAGGCATTCCATTGGTTTTTGGATGGAATGGTGGTGGGTGGCCGGACGTCGGCGGCGGCAATGGCTGGCTGGCGGCAGTCGGCGACGACAGCGGTGGGTGGTCCGGCGGTGAGGGAGGTGGTTATTATAAATATAAAAAATGTTATTTAATTAAATATTATAATTAAATATTAAATAATGAAAATTTAAAAAAAAAAATTATAAACATTTCTTGACAGTTTTTAACTATCAAGAAAAAAAAAAAACTTATAATTTATGACAGTTTTGTAAAACTGTCATAAAATAACTGTCATCTATGAAGGTTTTTCTAGTATTGGTATTGTAGTGAAAAATCAATGTCATTGTGTTTCAAACCTTCAATTACATTCATGCATCCAAAAGAGAAACCAAATAATTTTTTATATATTCAAGAAAATAATATATTAAACTTGACCATGTAGTAGTATTTAATGTATAGTAGTCACAACTTGTTAGACCATCTCCAATGCATATGCTAATGCTAATGCCCATGCTAATGCTAATGACAAATTTGGAACAAAAAATAATAAATTGTTATATTTAATGCATTATTTTAGTATTGTACTCTAATGTAAATTCTATTTGATATGCTATTTTTTTTTATTATTTAAAATTATAAAAGTTAACAAATACAACAGATGCATTAGCGTCCCATCCCTTAAAAGCAAAAAGAAAGTAACGAATAACAGGTAGCAAAAAAAGTAATAAGACAGATATATAAGCAAATGAATTTAAACAAAATATAAGTTTGATATGTAAATACCTATGACATTTCTATCCTTAATGCAATATTGCTATGAAAGACATGATTTAAAACTCTATTCTCATAATGAACAAATGAAAGCCTAAAGAAAGTAACTAATAATAGGTTATGATGTTAAATGCCTATGATATTTCTATGATTAATGCTATAGTACTAGCTAGATTTGTAAGGACATGATACAAAACCCTATTCTCAGAATGAATAAATGAAATCCTAAAGAAAGTAACTAATAACAGGTTATGATGTTAAATGCATGTGATGTTTCTATCATTAATGCTATGATACTACTTGGATTTATAAGGACATGATTCAAAACCCTAATCCAAGAATAAACAAATGAAAGCCTTAAGAAAGTAACAAATAACAAGTTATGGTGTAAATTACCTGATCAATCTATCTTGACGTTATGGTCAAATGATTGTAAGATTGATCAAAGTGGTCATGTCTCATCTATGGTTACTTTTGTTACTCTTGAAAAAAGCAAGCAAAATTGTCAAAACCAACTTCATCAGTATAGAGAGATCATGTATGAGCAAATGGAAGAAATCTCTTGTCTTAACTCTGAAGTGATTACTATAGAGAAAAATACTTCAATTGATAACTTCTTGAAGATGAACATGATTGATGTGTCCAAATATGAGAATGAGATTGAAGATTGACCCAACAGATAAAGGCAGTGAAAGACGAGCTTGCCAACAAAGACAATTCCTTGGAGATCATCAAGGACAGAAAGATGAGGTGCCGCGAAGAATTGAAAAAGGCAAATGAGTCAATCAAGGGTTTTACCCTTGGAACTCGAAAGTTGATGATATGATCAACTAAGGAAAGAAGTATGGAGACAAGTGTAGGCTTGGATATGTGTATGAGAAAACCACATCCTCCTCGAGCAAGACTACATTTGTGAAGGCCATTCTTTCAAGAACACAAGAGGAGCAAAGTGGTATTCTAAACAATTTGGCTAAGAAGGCCAAAATCAAGCAACCTCAAGCTCAAGGCAAGAGTAAAACTTCATTCAAGCAATCTTCAACTCAAGGAAAGTCCACACAAATCTTGGTTGCTCAACAGAAGCCTAGGCAATCTAAGAAGAATGGACAAGTCCTTGAAAAGTCAACCGCCTCCTCCAACAAGCCAATAGTCAAGAAATGAGGTGACCACAAGAGACAATTCCAACTAGAGGTTAAAGCACTCGTGAGCTCACAAGGCAATGGTATGGATTCTAACCTTATGCCTATTTGTCATTTTTGTGGTATTAAAGGTCATATTAGACCTCAATGTAATAAGTATGTTAACATGAGAAACAAATCTTTGAAATATCAAACTCATGTTAAACACACTCATGATGGGTCTAGAACTTCGATTTCCAAGAATCAAGTTCAACCTTCCAAATTCATTCTCACATGTAGTCCTTGTGGAGTGAAAGGGCATGTCAAACCTAAATGCCATTAGTTTATTGGCATGTGCAAAACCAAAGCTATATCGCAATCTCATGAGAAAAATAGAAAGGTAAACCTAAGATAAAAATAAAATAAAAAGGTTGTTGCACCCATTCCACAAGGGAATGTAACCCTAAAAACCCCTAAAAAGGTTTGGGTTACATTCTTTAACATTTCCCAAACCATACTTGGTGGAATACTCTTCGTTGACAAGTGTAAACAATCGCCTGTTTTGAGTCTGAGTATCATCAAGTTCAAGTAAATGTTTACGAATAGCAACTCTCTGAAGAAAAAATGAAAAATACCAATATAATCGAAATTTACAAATTAATTACCAAGTAAAACAGATAACAGTCGTAAACATACAGTGGAGGAAAAGTGTGCATGCTTAAGATTATCGGGATAGCCGATAACAAATCTGTGAACTTGATTTTCTTTGGCAACAGTATTGAGGGTGGTTGAAACATCCTTAATGTCTTCCACCGTGTGGTCAAATACAACGTAGGGCTTAACAGACGGCTTCTTGCACTCAATAGGAGAGACTTCATGCTTCAACACACTCACAAGATTGATGCCGCTTCTATCAACTCCCAAGTCAATGCCTAGTAAGTTCATACCTTTGTCCTTAGCCATTTGATAAAGTTTCAATGCCCGTAAATATTCCATATTACGTCTCATCCCTTAAAAGCAAAAAGAAGGTAATGAAAAAAGGAAACAAAAAAAAGTAATAAGACAGGATATATAAGCAAATTGATTGAAACAAAATATAAGTCTGATATGTAAATGCCTATGATGTTTCCATCCTTAATGCAATATTGCTATGAAGGACATGATTCAAAACCCTATACTCAGAATGAACAAATGAAAGCCTAAAGAAAGTAACTAATAACAAGTTATGATGTTAAATGCCTATGATATTTCTATGATGAATACTATGAAACTAGCTAGATTGGTAAGTGAAATACCTACAAGGTTATATTAAACAAATTTTTTTTTTTTTGGGGTGGGGGTGGGTGGTGGAATAGGTTGACACTCTAATTTTAAAACTCTTTCGAGACTTTTGTCAAAAACCTTGGTAAGCATACAAATTAACCTTTAACAGGATTGTTATGAGAAAACAATTAACACATGTATGTTTAATTCACCACCCTTAGTCTACAAAACATATAGCAAGAGACAATATATCTTATATATAAGTATGTTCAATGCAAAGCAAATTCCACAAGTTGTACTTTGAATATTACAATGTAAATTCACTAAGTAGAACTTTACAACTTGATATATATAGAATATCAAAAGATACAATGTTCAAACACTTACAAAGATACAAGAGACAAATGTTGATTCAACAAATAATGTGTGCATCTCTTTCTCTACAAAAATCTTGTTTACAATGATGTGAAGAAATGAAGATCCTAAACAAGATATATTGATCATAAATACAAATATAAAGAGATAGAGATAGAGACATTTGACACATTGATTTTTACGTGGTAAAACCACCGAAGAGGAAACATCCATGAGTTGAATCCACAACCACCGGCAAACCGTAATCCACTATGACGAATAAAAGATACACACTCAAAGAACTGACCAATCTCATGATACACTCTCCAAGATATCAACTCATACTCTACCCTCGAGCCTAGTAAATCACTTTGCGTACTTCTTATCTGAGATGTGACTCGCACACCTCTAGGAAGCAACTTCCTATCCAAAACGCTCACATCTCTAGGAAGATTCCTTGCTTGTCTATCCGGATCCTCCTGATACTAGACAAGACTTCTTGCTTAGCTATCCAGATCACAAAGATCCTAGTTAAACTTCCCTAGCTTAACCATCCGGAGCATCACACTCCTAGCCAAGACTTCCAACTTTTGCAAGGCAAATGATCTAAGTGATGCAAATGATGCAAACACATGCAGCATATAATATATGATCAATACATCCTATGGAAACTAGAAATAATCAATGCGCACATAATGTATGTTTTTCTAGTTTATGATCCAAAACATGACACCATACAAAATGATGCATGAGCATATGAAATGTATGGATTAAGTACACCCCATGAAGATCTAGACAAAGGCAACAAAGTTCACATAACAAAGTAGTCTAGATCTTAAACATGAACAAAAAATCTAGAGCATGCAAAACACCAAAAACATGCCAAATTCTAGATTCTATTCATGTTACTAAAACTTGAAAACAAAGCATGTTCATTAAGGATATATTCAAGACTAGAACAAAAAACAAAAATGCTAGAATCACAAGATATGATCAATGAATATTCTAACAAGTATTTAGAGCAAATATATATACACAATAATCAATTAAATCCTAATTAGCTCTAAATACAAAATAAAATGTGCTAATCCTATATTTGTTCAACTAATGGATCATATCACATGATAAGGCTATCAATCATGAATTAAAGTCAATCAAAGTACAAATAGCCCTAGATAATAAGCTAATCACAATACAACTAACAAACATGTGAAAACCTAGATTTCTAGAAAACTAGTTCACATTCAAATCTCTAATTAGACTAGATTAGCTTATGATTTGAAGCTATCCTTCTCAATAACATTCATCATAGTAACATAAAAATATAGAAGAAGAAAACCCAAGATAATTGAAGACTTAAAAGTTCAAAACAGAAAGCTTAGATCAATACATATAGAATCCCGTGCAGTTTCGGTTTTGAGTGTAGAACCACCACAAAAATTTATCAAATGGCTGTAAACTCACTTGGAAAAGGTAGGGCACTTGAATACGAAGATTCTCCAACTTGAATCACTCAAGTCCAACTTGAAACGAGAAAGTTATGGTGTTTGAAAAATGAGAAAGTTGGATAGAAAATTTCAGCACTTGTCTTTTTCAAATTTTTTTCTTAGAATGAAATGGGAGGGAAATAAGGTATTTAAAAAAGATGAAAGAGAGGGATTCGGTGATGAATGAGGGGCTGCCACCTCTCCATCCCCGTGGAGGCGCATGAGCCTCATGGGGGCAGAGAAATGGTCTTCCCGTTAGGCTCACGCGCCCTCACGGGAAGGTCTCTCAAATGGCTTTTGGCCATTGGTCGCCTCCCTCACGCTCCTCTCTCGTTCTTCAGCCGTATTCCGGCCTCCGAACTCCAAATTTGAATCTGTTTTTGGATTACGAACCATGACTCCCTCATACAAAAGGACGACTATGAAACTTTGACAAAAGGTTGTGAATTTGACTTGATACACGATGACAAAGACAACGCATTGTAAGAGAACGTAAAGTAACGTAGCTTCCTAGTTTGGACTCGAAAACTAATGAATGAGTAACTGAAATGACTGGAACTCAATAAGGAATCATATGAGAACATATTCAAGTCTAAAACAATAAAATATAAATAAATAAACACAATATCACACAAGTATGTCATTTTCTAGAGATAGTCCTAGAACATGCAATTTTACAATGTTTGTCAAATTAAGACTAATGCATGTGCATACTTCAACAAGTGTGTGAATGTGTTATACCAATTAAGCACAATGATGCAGGGACATATATGAATGCAAGGTGTGTGTGTGTGCCTTAACGCCTTGCAAGAGGAATGAGGTCTAAGTATACCTTTGATGCTTTCTCCTCTTGAAGGCTTCACTTTGCTTGAATAGTTGTCCATCTTCTTTAAAGCTTGATAAACCGTACAACTTAGACAACTTAACAATACAAAGGAAATATCGTTTTGATATAGAATGATGCCAACATAACTTAAAATCCTAACAGTAAGGACATGATACAAAACCCTATTCTCAAAATGAAGAAATGAAATCTTAAAGAAAGTAACTAATAATAGGTTATGATGTTAAATGCATGTGATGTTTCTATCATTAATACTATGATACTAGCTAGATCTGTAAGGACATGATTCAAAACCCTATTCCAAGAATAAACAAATGAAAGCTTTGAGAAAGTAACAGATAAAGAGTTATAGTGTAAATTAAATATGATCAATCTATCTTAATGTTAGGGTCAAATGATTGCAAGATTGATGAAAGTGGTCACGCCTCAAAAGCTACACTTTGCTTGAATAGTTGTCCATCTTCTTTAAAGCTTGATAAACAGTACAACTTAGACAACTTAACAATACAAAGGAAATGTCGTTTTGATATAGAATGATGCCAACATAACTCAAAATCCTAACAGTAAGGACATGATACAAAACCCCATTCTCAAAATGAAGAAATGAAATTTTAAAGAAAATAACTAATAACAGGTTATGATGTTAAATGCATGTGAAGCTTCTATCATTAATGCTATGATACTAGCTGGATCTGTAAGGATATGATTCAAAACCCTATTCCAAGAATAAACAAATAAAAGCCTTAAGAAAGTAACAAATAACAGGTTATGGTGTAAATTACCTATGATCAATCTGTCTTGACGTTAGGGTCAAATGATTGCAAGATTGATGAAAGTGGTCATGCCTTAAAAACCCCTAAAAAGGTTTGGGTTACATTCCTTGACATTGCCCCAACCGTACTTCGTTGAATACTCTTCGCTGACAAGTGTAAAGAGTCGCCCGTTTTGTGTATGAGTATCATCAAGTTCAAGTGAATGTTTATGAATAGAAGCTCCTTGAAGAAAAAAAAAAATGAAAAATACCAATATAATCAAAATTTACAAATTAATTACCGAATAAAAAATATAACAGTCGTAAAATATACCGTGGAAGGAAGTGCGTATGTTTAAGATTATCGGGATAGCCGATGAGAAATCTGAGAACTTGATATTCATTGGCAACAGTATTAGGGTGGCTAAAACATCCTTAATGTCTTCCACTGTGTGTTCAAGAACAATTTAGGGCTTAACAGACGGCTTCTTGCACTCAATAGGAGAGACTTCATGCTTCAGCACATTCATAATACCGATGCCACTTCTATCAACTCCTAAGTCGATGCCCCGTAAGTTCATACCTTTGTCCTTAGCCAATTCATAGAGTTTCAACGCCCGTAAATATTTCATATTGCGTCCCATCCCTTAAAAGCAAAAGGAAGTTAACGAATAACAGGTAGCAAAAGAAGTAATAAGACAGGATATATAAGCAAATGGATTGAAACAAAATATAAGTCTGATATGTAAATGCTTATGACGTTTCTATCCTTATTGTAATATTACTAAGAAAGACATGATTCAAAACCCTATTCTTAGAATGAACAAATGAAATCCAAAAGAAAGTAACTAATAACAAGTTATGATGTTAAATGCCTATGATATTTCTATGATTAATACTATGGTATTAGCTAGATTTGTAAGGACATGATACATAACTCTATTTTCAAAATGAAGAAATGAAATCCTAAAGAAAGTGACTAATAACAGGTTATGATGTTAAATGCATGTGATGTTTCTATCATTAATACTATGATGCTAGCTGGATCTGTAAGGACATGATTCAAAACCCTATTCTAGGAATAAACAAATGAAAGCCTTAAGAAAGTAACAAATAACAAGTTATGGTGTAAATTACCTATGATCAATCTATCTTGACGTTAGGGTCAAATGATTGCAAGATTGATGAAAGTGGTCATGCCTCAAAAACCCCTAAAAAGGTTTGGGTTACATTCCTTAACATTGCCCCAACCATACTTGGTTGAATACTCTTCCCTGACAACTATAAAGAGTCACACTTTTTGGGTCTAAGTGTTATCAAGTTCACGTAAATGTTTACAAATAGCAACTCGCTAAAGGAAAAAAAATGAAAAATACCAATATAATCGAAATTTAGAAATTAATTACCAAATAAAATAGATAACAGTCGTAAAACATACCATGGAAGGAAAGTGTGCATGCTTAAGATTATCAGGATAGCCAATGACAAATCCGAGAACTTGATTTTCTTTGGCAACAGTATTGAGGGTGGCTGAAACATCTTTAATGTTTTCCACTGTGTGGTCAAAAACAACGTAGGGCTTAACAGACAACTTCTTGCACTTAAAATGTGAGACTTCAAGCTTCAGCACATTTACAAGACTGATGTCGCTTCTATCAACTCCTAAGTCGATGCCCAGTAAGTTCATACCTTTGTCCTTAGCCAATTGATAAAGTTTCAACGCCCATAAATATTTCATATTGCATCCCATCCCTTAAAAGCAAAAAGAAGGTATCGAATAAAAAGTAGCAAAAAAAGTAATAAGACAAGATATATAAGCAAATGGATTGAAACAAAATATAAGTCTGATATGTAAATGCCTATGTCGTTTCTATCCTTAATGCAATATCGTTATGAAGGATATGATTCAAAACCATATACTCAGAATAAACAAATGAAAGCCTAAAGAAAGTGACTAATAATAGGTTATGATGTTAAATGTCTATGCCATTTCTATGATTAATGCTATGGTACTAGCTAGATTTTTAAGGACATGATACAAAACTCTATTCTCATAATGAAGTAATAAAATCCGAAAGAA
Source organism: Acer yangbiense (assembly GCA_008009225.1). NCBI lineage: Eukaryota > Viridiplantae > Streptophyta > Magnoliopsida > Sapindales > Sapindaceae > Acer > Acer yangbiense. Next base: position 29,154,354 of record CM017762.1, on the reverse strand, counting down.
AGTAACTAATAACAGGTTATGATGTTAAATGCATGTGATGTTTCTATCATTAATGCTATGATACTAGCTGGATCTGTAAGGACATGATTCAAAACCCTATTCCAAGAATAAACAAATAAAAGCCTTAAGCAAGTAACAAATAAAAGGTTATGGTGTAAATTACCTTTGATCAATCTATCTTAACGTTAGGGACAAATGATTGCAAGATTGATGAAAGTGGTAATGACTAAAAAACTCCTAAAAAGGTTTGGGTTACATTCCTTAACATTGCCCAAACCATACTTGGTTGAATACTCTTCACTGACAAGTGTAAAGAGTCGCCCGTTTTGGGTTTGAATATCATCAAGTTCACGTAAATGTTTACGAATAGCAGCTCCCTAAAGAAAAAAAATGAAAAATACCAATATAATCAAAATTTAGAAATTAATTACTAAATAAAACAGATAACAGTCGTAAAATATACCGTGGAAGGAAAGTGCGCATGCTTAAGATTATCGGGATAGCCGATGACAAATCCGAGAACTTGATTTTCTTTGGCAACAATATTGAGGGTGGTTGAAACATCCTTAATGTCTTCCACCCCGTGTGGTCAAAAACAATGTATGGCTTAACAGATGGCTTCTTGCACTCAATTGGAGAGACTTTGTGCTTCAGCAGATTCACAAGACTGATGTTGCTTCTATCAACTCTCAAGTTGATGCCCAGTAAGTTCATACTTTTGTCCTTAGCCAATTGATAGAGTGTTAACGCCTGTAAATATTTCATATTGCGTCCAATCCCTTAAAAACAAAAACAAGGTAACGAATAAAAGGTAGAAACAAAGCAGGTAATAAGACAGGATATATAAGCAAATGGATTGAAACAAAATATAAGTCTGATATGTAAATGCCTATGACGTTTCTATCCTTAATGCAATATTGCTATGAAGGACATGATTCAAAACCCTATACTCATAGTGAACAAATGAAAGCCTAAAGAAAGTAACTAATAACTGGTTATGATGTTAAATGTCTATGATATTTCTATGATTAAGATTATGGTACTAGCTAGATTTTTAAGGACATGATACAAAACTCTATTCTCAGAATGAATAAATGAAATTCTAAAGAAAGTAACTAATAACAGGTTATGATATTAAATGCATGTGATGTTTCTATCATTAATGCTATGATACTAGCTAGATCTATAAGAACATGATTCAAAACCCTATTCCAAGAATAAACAAATGAAAGCCTTAAGAAAGTAACAAATAACAGGTTATTGTGTAAATTACCTATTATCAATCTATCTTGATGTTAGGGTCAAATGATTGCAAGATTGATGAAAGTGGTCATGCCTCAAAAACCCCTAAAAAGGTTCGTGTTAGGTTTATAGTTTGTGTTGGCATGTATTCCATATCAAAACGTGTTTCTTTTGTAATGTTTAGTGGTTCATATGTTGAAGATTTAAGAAGAAGAAGAAAGTCTTGGTCACAATTCATGCAAAATGCCGACTTCAAAGAGATATGTGCTTCATTGATCATCAAAGGTAATATAAGACCTCATATCTCTTACAAGGCTAGGCACACACACACACACATGGCATCCTTGTGTGTTTCTTCATGGTTAAACATCATTTATATATCACTTTCACACACTTGATAATATATGCTCATACATTTATACTATCTTGACAAACTTTGCTTATTGCATGTTCTAGGACTATGTCTAGAAAATAGCATATGTGTGTGTCTTTATGTTTGTATGTTTTCGTATTTTTGTATTTGGACTTGAATATGCTTTATTATGATTCCTTATTGAGTTCCGGTCGTTTCGGTTACTCATTCATTTAGTTTCGAGTCCAAACGATGTAGCTACGCTACTTTTCGTTCTCATTCGTTGAGTTGACTTCATCGTCATTTTCCGAGATGATTTTTCAACCATTTTTCAAAGTTGTGTAGTCTTCGTCGTGCGTGAGGGAGTCACAGTTTGTAATTCGAAAACAGATTCGAAATCAGAGTTCGGATGCCCAAGATACGGCTGAAGAACATGAGGGAGCGCGCGAGAGGTGAAAGTGGCCAAGAGGCCACGTGGCCCAAGCCGTGGGCCCCACGGCCAGAGAGGTTCTCTGGCCCCGTGTGGCCCACACGCCCCCCACAGGCTGGGGTGTCGTGGCCACTTGTGATTGGCCCATTTTTCTCTTCTCTCTCCTCCTTTTTATTTCCCTCTATTCCCTCCATTTTGTTTTTAAGAAGAAAAGATTGTGCAATCCCGTCAGATTTTCTCTCCCAAATTTTCTCACCTTCCAAACATCATAACTTCTTCATACGGAGTCGGAATTGAGTGATTCAAGTTGGAGAACGTTCATAATCGAGTCTTCTACCTTTTTCAAGTGGTTTGGTGGCTGTTTGATTGATTTTTCTGGTGGTTCCACACAGAAATCCGAACCAGCTCGTGAATCCAAGGTATTGGTCTTATCTTTGGGGTTTCTTTCTTTTTAACCTTCAATTTGCTTGGGGTTTCTTCTTCTATAGGTATGTTTATGTTTGGTGAATGCTATTGAGAAAGATAGCTTCATAATCATTCTAATCAAAAGTCTATTTAGAGACAAATGTGGACTAGTTTCTATGATTTTAGGTTTTTCACATGTTTGTGAGTTGTATTGTGATTAGAATGACATCTTAGGTTGTTTGTGACTTGATTGAATTAATTTTATGATAAATGACCTTAAGATTTGATTTGATCATTTGATTGATGAAATCTAGGATTATTGTATTTGTATGTGTTTTAGAGCAATATAGGATTTAATTGATTTATATCTTGAATCCTTGCTCTATATTTTTGGCTAGAGTATTGAATGTTTTAATCTCATGTATCTAGCATTTTATTGTATGTTGATAGCATCTTGAACTTGTACTTCATGAATATATTTTGTTCAAGTGTTGTATGTGTGAATGAGACTTTGAGCTTATGTGTTTGGTGTTTACACATGCTTTAGGTTTTATTCTTGTATTTTGCATCTAGACTTTTATTACTTGTGATATCACATGTTTAGGTCTATTTGCTCCATAGAATGTATTGATCACATGTTCTATGTTGAATTGATTCTTTGCACCATTTGCATTCACATGATCACACTAGGAAGTCCTTGTAAAAGGCATGAAGTCTTGGTTAGAGTCGGGATGACTCGGATAGCCAAGCAAGAAGACTTGCCTAGAGTCAGGATGACTCGGATAGGTAAGTAAGAAGTCATGGCTAGAGTCGGGAGGACTCGGATAGTCATGCATGGGAGGCTTCCTAGAGGCATGAGTGCTTTGGATAGGGAGTTGGCTATTATATTGGTAGGCCTAGGCATATGGTTAGACATAGACTCCAAAAGAGCGGGGTACACGGGAGGTGTATGCACTCTTGAGGAATTTCTAATCTTCCATCGATGTTGGTTTTGTGTGTTGTCCAATATATGGTGGTTCCGCATCATTGAGAGATCTCACATTTTCCAATAGGGTTGGGTAGACTTAGACTCCACTAGGTTGGGTGAGCTAAAGATTGGTCACTTTGTGGATTCTTTATTTTTATCATCCAATATATATAGTACCCTAATGGTTGTATTTCAACCCATGGATGTTTCCTCCTTGGAGGTTTTACCACGTTAAAAAATCTCTTGTGTTAATTCTTCATATCTCTATCTTTTATATTTTATTTGTGTATGTTATTATCTTGTTTCATATTATTCACTTGTGATGTATAGTGAAGCAAGTATTTATAAAGTGTGATTTGTGGATTCATTCTTTTGATCATTTTTGTATATATGATTCTTTTGTATATTGTAATTGTTGTATAGTGATATTTGATCACTCTTGTAACTCATTGAACATCTATTGAAATACAAGCTTTCTTTGTTGTTGTGTTTATTTGTTCTTATACCTCACACAACTAGATGATATACTTAGACCTTGTTCTCATGATTATATTCTCATATTGTCTATGTATGTCTTTCTTGGTTTATTTTGTTGTGTGTAAGGCTACCTTGAGGGACAAACGAAAGTTTGTTCAAGGGATTAAAAAAAGGTGTAAAAACATATTCACCCCCCCTCCCCCCCATCTAGGTTTGCCTTAAGCAATTTAACTACGTTTGTATACTTTCAATTCGGGTTACATAATTCTTTAACATTGCCCCAACCATACTTGGTTGAATACTCTTCGCTGACAAGTGTAAAGAGTCGCCCGTTTTAGGTTTGAGTATTATCAAGTTCAGGTAAATGTTTACGAATAGTAGCTCCCTAAAGAAAAAATGAAAAATACCAATATAATCAAAATTTACAAATTAATTACAAAATAAAACAGATAACAGTCGTAAAACATACCGTGGAAGGAAAGTGCTCATGCTTAAGATTATCGGGATAGCCGATGGCAAATCCAAGAACTTGATTTTCTTTCGCAATAGTATTGAGGGTGGCTAAAACGTCCTTAATGTCTTCCACCGTGTGGTCAAAAACAACATAGGGCTAAACAGACAGCTTCTTGCATTCAAAAATAGAGACTTCATGCTTCAGCACATTCACAAGACGGATGCTGCTTCTATCAACTCCCAAGTCGATGCCCAGTAAGTTTATACCTTTGTTCTTAGCCGATTGATAGAGTTTCAACGCCCGTAAATATTTCGTATTGCGTCCCATTCGTTAAAACGAAAAGAAGGTAATGAATAACAGATAGCAAAAAAAGTAATAAGACAGGATATATAAGCAAATGGATTTAAACAAAATATAAGTATGAAATGCAAATGCCCATGACGTTTCTATCCTTAATGCAATATTGCTATTAATGACATGATTCAAAACCCTATTCTCAGAATGAACATATGAAAACCTAAATAAAGTAACTAATAATAGGTTATGATGTTAAATGCCTATGATATTTCTATGATTAATACTATGGTAATAGCTAGATTTGTAAGGACATGATACAAAACTCTATTTTCAGAATGAAGAAATGAAATCCTAAAGAAAGAAACTAATAACAGGTTATGATATTAATGCATGTGATGTTTCTATCATTAATGCTTTGATACTAGTTGGATCTATAAGGACATGATTCAAAACCCTATTCCAAGAATAAACAGATGAAAGCCTTAAGAAAGTAACAAATCACAGGTTATGGTGTAAATTACCTATGATCAATCTATCATGACGTTAGGGTCAAATAATTGCAAGATTGATCAAAGTGGCCATGTCTAATCTATAGTTACTTTTGTTACTCTTGAAGAAAGCAAGCAAAACTATCAAAACTAACTTCATTAGTATTGAGAGATCATGTATGAGCAAATGGAAGAAAACTCCTCGCTTACCTCTGAAGTTATGCTTGTTTTAGTATTTGGTGGTCAAAGCTGAAAATCATTCCAAAGACCAGCGTAAGTTTGAGCACGACTTGTGCATCTAGCGCTACAAGTAGTGCCACTTACTGTCATTCCTCCATCCCACCGTGAGTTCCTCCATCTCGCGCTCCAACTTGGGTCAGACATTGTCCAGCTCATCCAAGTGACGAGATTTTATCTTAAACTTGTCCCGCCTATAAATACTTTCATTTATACACACATCACCACTTCCTAGCCAAAAACACCCAAGACTCCAATGTTACACATCCTTTCGTCATTAAAACACATATTCCTCATTACATCACTTAGATCTACCATCATCCACTATAATTTTTGCAAGGAATGTGAAGAAGAAGTTTGAGAGGAATAGAGATCAAGTAACAAAAGAGGGAGCTTTCTTCAAATAGAGTTTTTTCTATTCCTCTACTCTCCATCTCTTTTCTTTGTTCTTAGTCATGTTTAGAGTTGTAGTCAAAGCTTGTAATTTTTTTTTTTTTTTTACTTTGAACATGAACTAGGTTATTTGTGTGCTAGGGTTACAATGAATCCTTATTATGAATATTAAATGAAGAATGTCTTTATTAAGATTGATTGTTAATTGTTGAGTGGATATTTATGTCCGCGATGCTTTTGAGTGATTGGACATCATTTGAATGAACTTTGGTTGTTGTGTTAAGGATCGAGAGGTGACAAACGCAACGTGCTCGATTAAATGTCTACTACATGTTTAGTGAGATAGAAATATGTGAGCTTGCAGTTATAGTCTTTAAATGTGTATCATTGATCTTAATGAACTTGTATGTATTTCCAATAATCATCGAAAGATAGATTATTGTTGCATGTTAGGATATCTTTTATTGTTCGAGAGAGAATATTGGTGAAAATTAAATGAACACGACTTTCAACATTGATTTGCTTATTGTTGACGGTGATTTTTGGATTGTTGAAAAGTCAACCGTCAAACAATAACACGTAGGCAGATCGAAGCTTTAACCAGTCTAGGGTTGAATAATCAAAGCCTCTTTCTCCACGTGGATGTGATACGATTCGTTCGTATTTGAGAATAGTAATGTAGAAAAGCAGGAAATAAATAATAAACCAAACATAACACATGTTTTACGTGGTAAAACCCCAAGGCGGGGAAACATCCACGGTGCCGGTGACGGCGAGAAGAGATCCACTATGAATAGAATAATTACACACTCAATACTCGCTTTCTCTCAGATAATTGCTTATGTTTCGTATCTTTTTTCTCATGTAAGTGTAAATTGCTCATGATGTCGATCCCCCTTATAATGAATACATGGTTGTATTTATACGGTTCAATCTAGGGTTGCCCTAGTTCCTGTCGTATAAGCGGTGGACTCATTAATTAGAGTCTTTGTAGGATTCTAGTAGAGTAGACTGATTAGGACTCATTTTCCCGTTTGGTGTTTATCCTTCTGGAAACTTTGAGTTCTTTCCTGATTAGACTTCTGACAGTAGAGAGGAAATAGGGATATTTCCTTACTTGGAGTGTGATTCTTAGATTTCGTATATGAGTGGATCTCCACTTGATAAGACGTATCTTGATAGGATTGTATTTCCTGTTTTGGCCGAGTAGATCTCGCTGAGTAAAGATCTTCGGCGAGCAGGATCTTCGCTCATTAATATTTCTTTAACTAGACGACTTTACTTGGCGCATATGCTTCTAACTTCCATATTTAGCTTTCTTGATGACATGTCCAAACCTGGTGACGTGTTCTCGGTCAGCATTCCTTTCATTGACTGGTTGACTTTGGATGACGTGGAATTACTGTACTTCCGTATTAACCGCTTTCTTTGCTAACATGTCATGCTGACAAAAATATACAGACAACACTTATCTCTTTGAATTGGTATGTATTTAACCTCATTTGATAGGATTAGTTTGGTGAAATTGGAAACCCTAGCCTCTCATCTCATTGCTTGAATTAATCTTATTCTTAGTTTGCTTTTAAATTAGTTGCTTAACTTGCATTTGCTGTTAGTTTAGTTTAAATTGTAGTTGTTAGGTACTCACATCCCCGATTGTCTAAATAGTAATAAGCTTGACCAATTTCGCTACTTAGCATCCTAATTCAGTTGGACAATACTCTACTTTCACTATATTACATGTGCCACGTGTAAGTGTAAGGTGACACATGACAATTAACCAAATGAATGGACAAGATTTTTTTTTTCTCTAACGTGACTAAAGCTAACTCAAACCCTAATTGTTTTCTCTATCTTCTTCTCTCTCACCTTACAAACTCCAACTCAATCCTAATTCCTTTATTTATTTGTTTTTTTTTTTTTTCCTCTGTGACCTTTTTCCTATACAAAAAAATTTCAACTTTTCCGTCGAACCTTTCAGATCCTTCAACTGGTTAGATAACTCGGTCTTTAATTTTTCTGGCAGCTCATGTATCTTGATTATTGTCAAAGCTCCTGGGTTCTGACTCTATTTCTCTGTGTGTATTTGAATGTCTCTGTTTGTGTTTTAGTACAAACAAATTTTTTTTCTGCTTTATACTGTGTGATTCATGGATTGGACTATATGGATTGTGCTGTGTATACGGTAGAATTAATTCAATCCAATATTGGAGGAACCAAGGCAAAAGTTGCAAATTAAAATAATGAAAACATATCTTATTCATCTATTTTGTTGTTTACACAACAGATCTTTAAAAGATGAATATACTTATTGTATAACCCTTTTTTTAATTTTTATGATTAACAACATTGACGGTGTAGAACAATTTATTAATATAAAGTACATATTAAATTAATCCAATCTAACGACGCAAGTCCAGTACATGATAGGCTCAAGTTAAACTCACCCTGCAGCCACACATCCATACAACCAAAAATATAATTAGTTAGATTAGATTATCATAAGAACCAAAAAGCAAAAATACCACATTTGTATCATAAAAATTCTATATGGACAAAACAACAACGACTTCATTAATTAATTAGGAGGCATACTTTGATTCAGTCAAGTGAGGAGCTGAGCTTAAAAGGACAAGTAGTCCCACAAATTCCAGGAAGTTCATTAACGCGATCGTAGTTGAGGCCGGGGATCTTTGCTGCCCGGTCTTTGATACAGTAGCAGGCGGTTCGGACATCTTCGTTGGTTTTTTCCGCGTCATCTAGGGCTTTGATGCCGGAACAACAGCCTGGAACCACGATTCCGCCCATTACGCCGTAGCTGATGCATGGAGTCAGCCAGAATGTAACCTGTTCGCAAGTGACGGTTGCATGAGCAGGAACAAGAAACATAGAGACAACAAGCACAGCCATGGAAGCCAGTTTAAGAACTTGAGATATCTTCATGGTGATAAATTAGTTATATATTTAGTTGGTTTTTCATTCTTTGGTTCGGACCATATATGGCTCTTTTATATAGAAAAATGTCGTGTCTTTTGATGAACTTCGAGGAAAGTGTCTAACAAAATTGTAGAGTACCTTTCCCTCAAAGATTATGATAAAATTTTGAAATCAACCACGAGTTTTTTTAATCATCACGGTTAAATGAAACTAATGTGTCCAAATGTATATGTTCTCGTAAGTAATACTATATTTTATCTGAATTTGGATCCTCTACTGATCTGATTTTTTTTCTGACCTTATTTTATCTCATGATACATAAACATTGCAATGAATGGGTGGTTAAGATGTGATTGGTTTTTACAACCACTTTACCAACAACCAATCACATGCTTTAAAAATGTCAGGAAAAAGATTAAATCAGTAGAGTATCTAAATCCATTTTATATAGTGTGAATGTTTCATGTGATTAGTCACCAGGGGCTAGGGATGGCCATTGAGAAAATAGGGATGGATATAGGTCCCCTATGGCCCTGTCCCTATCCTTATTTCAATTTGAGGATAAAAATCATCCCCATCCCAAGTGATCCACGTTATCATGTAGGTATGTAATCATGTACACATTATCATTAGTGATGATCATTGACTTTTGCATCTCTTTTACTCTTTATTCACACTTCCCACCACATCGGCACATCACCACTCTTCTCTATCAGACTTTCAGACTTTGTTTTCTTCTTTTTTCTTAGTTCTTCGATTTCACTCTATCTAACTCTAATTCTATAGATGTGGATTCCATAATAGATGAGTTTGATGAAAAGCCTCATAAATATGGATTCCATCAAAATTCTTTGATTGTATTTACATTATATTGTATGTTTCTTTCTTTCTTGACTTTATTTATTTTGTTGGAATAAACATTTTGAGGGGTTAAATTTATTATATTTCATAACTCGTTATGTATTTACGTTTTATTAATGAAATTCATATTTCTGCTAAGGTTTTTTTTAAAAAAAAAATTATAACTAGTATTTGGTTCAGCCCCGCCGGATAGAAAATCATGGATTCGCCTCTGTTAGCCACTCACATCACATGATATGATATTATTTAGGTTTATGCGCTTGGCGCATGCCATGATGAATCTCTCGACCCCCTCATGATTTGTCTAATTTCGAATGGCATCATCGGTCTTACATCATTGAAAACTTTTGGCCGATACCGTATGTCGATGCAATACATGGCTGCAAGGAAATTTTAAGGCCAATTGGGATCACATAAACTGATAATTTAGACTTGTTTGTACTTGGCATGCAATTGGCATGACGACACAAAATGAAAAGGAAATTTGAATATTATTTGTGAATTGATTTTGGAACCTCATTTTCACTTTACTATCCAATTATTGAAGTCAAAATTTTCAGCTCACGGAACCCTTTTACTAACGAATTTTCAATAGCATTTTAGATTTTTTTTTTAAGAATATCTTATAAATCATGAAACTGCATAATTTTCAGACCATTTCCACTGCATAATTTTCAAACTTTACTACTTCCATAATTCCAACAAAAAAACCCGACTCTCTTTTCTTATTATACTTTAGAAAAATATATATCTATTTTAAATATATTTATCTATAAAGTGTCACTACTCACTCAATGATATGATTAATACATCCATTTTAAAAGTACGTCTACTAATAAAAAAAATTAAAAATAAACTTTTACTATACACCCGTAGCCAATAATAACCTTATAAAAAAAAATTACTTATTTACTGAAACACCCAATTAGTTTATTAATACATTCAAATTTAAGTTTGAAAAACATTTCAGAGACCTTCACTTTACTTTTTATTTAATTCAATAACTTGGGTTCACAAGACTCTAGGTCAAATTTGATTAGTTGGTGCATATGAAGGTCATCAACACTACAGCTAAAATTACCGATCATTTTTGAAGAAATTTTGAACGAGCAGCTTTTTGTTGCTTGATTTGCTTCACTGATTACTTCCACAAAATCGATTTCAAAATCAAAAATAAAATAACAATAAATAAATAAAACTCTTACGGAACCGTTAAAGAAAAGCAATCTAAACCTCATTATGCTTTTCCCTCTCATCTTTTTCTTTTTAAAAATATTTTAACTTGGCTGCATGCACTTGTCAAAACATCTTTTAAATCCAATAGCCCATATGCAAGGAACTAATATATTTTATATCAGTTTTATAATATATATATATATATACACACACGAGTGAGTCTCTTATAAGGGATCCCTTATTTTAATTTTGATAAGGATCTTGATGAAATTACATAGATTTTTATGAATTTTGATCTGAATTTTTGTGTGGATAATAAGTTCAATGAAATATACTTGTATACAAAATTTGAAAATTTTCAAGCATTAAAACTATTTATTTCCCGATTTTGTTAAATATGAAGGCATCGGAAAAAATTGGCGAAATATAGAAAAATTCAACAAAAATAGTTATAATGCTTGAACAATTCTCAAATTTTATTCATAGCCAGATTTCAATGAATTTACATCCAGAAAAAAGGTCAAATCAAAATTCATAAAAATCAATGTGATTTTATCATGGTCCTTACCAAAATTAAAATAATAATTGCTTATAAGAGACTCCCATATATATATATATATATATATATATATTTTCTCTCCTCGGCGCGAACTAATTTTATATATAATCACTTGTCACAGCATTACTAATAATTTTACTCATAATTAGAGTTAATAGACCTTCACTAACGGTACAAAGGTGTTTTATAAATTTCAGCTTCACGTATTTTCTAAACAATAATGCTAGAGGATCCAAAAAAGTGATCCAAATTTTGGACCCAAATCTATGTGGCAACATCACACACAACATGGGCTCACGTCACTCTTCCCAAAGATCCCATGTGATGTTACCACATAAGTTTGGGTCACTTTTTTGGGTCCTCTAGCATTACTCTTTTCTAAAAACCTTTATAGTCCAAGCCGGTTAGGCTTGACTTTAGACAAAAGATGTGTCCACTTGCAAATGAAAATTCTCAGAATTCAGAATTTTCAAACTCATATATTCCAACATCATCCAAGAAAGTTGAAACTCAAAAACTTTTTCATTTTAAATTTTCTTGCCAACCACAAACAAAAATCTTGTCTTGGCCTTAAATTTTCCAGCAGCCATAACAGATTTTATGACCCACTTCTATGTAATAATGTCTGTCAACTACCATCTATAGAATTTTAGATATTACACCGTATACATCTTTCATTATAAATATTTTGTCAATAATTTATCTATATCAAAAGCTCTTTTAAAAATATATTATCAAACAATTCATTAAATTAAAAGCGTTTTTTAATTGAATACAAAATAATATTCAATTTTGGTAAATATAAAAAAGTAGATTTAAATATAAAAAAAAAATTAAATTTATATAATTATCATATTATAAATAATCTATATATATATGTTAAGAGTAATGCTAGACATCCCAATTTTTTTTTCCCAAATGATGTGGCACGTGAGGTGTCAACATCAGATCAGTTACCATATAATCTCATGATTTATAAGATGTTGACATCTCACGTGCCACATCATTTGTGACAGAATTTGGGAAAAAAAATTAGGACGTCAAGCATTACTCATATGTTAAACCTATGTAAAAATAATTTATATTTTGTTATGTTCATATTGCAACAACATCAATATAATTTGAAGGTAAATGAAGAAATAATTGACCAAAGATCTCATCACAAACCCATGATAAAACAAGATGGTTTTAATTGTTAACAATTGGTTTTACACACAAACACAAAAATAATAATAATAATAATCCAAACAAAATAACAGGAAATCCAAAAAACTTTACTAGTTATCCAAACAAAATAAGTCATAACTAGGAACAATATAAAATTATTTTACTTCTGAGTTTCATAAGAAATTGATAGAAAATCTTCAAACTCAAACTAAAGTTTGTATTATGAATGAGAAATAAACCTTAAGTTAAGGAGAGATTAGGGTTGAAAGATATTAGATTAGGAAAAAAAAAATACAAGGATAAATCTGTCTTCAAGTTAAACTGATGATGACAATTCGAGTCTTTTAAAACATTCGTTAAATCTCAAAATCGATTATTTCATAATTGCTTTTGAAAAGTAACCCCCTACCTCCTCTCAAAATTACTGTCAAATCAAGACAGATGCTTAAATAATCAATTTTGGAAGGTTTTACCAAACATCAATCTCTCCTAAAATTATGAAATAAGTTGATTTTATTTTATCAAAATAAATACCTAACTAGCCATAAATAATATTCTATCCATAACAGTAACAAGTCATAATCGCAACGTGTTGCAAAATTCTACAAACCAAACTAATCTTGACCAAGTTGAAATCAACATAGATTCAAATTCATCTATATAAAGACCATGATATAGAGAATACAAAATGTAGAAAACCAAATAACAACCACCATGACTGCATTTAAGTTTTTCAAGGTGGCATTAATAGTTGTGCTAGTCTCCATTTCTTTGATTCCTCCTCAAGTTAATGCAGAAGTAACATGCGAGCAAATAACATTGTGGGTGACTCCATGCATTGGCTACAGTGTCCTGGGCGGTGTTGTCCCGGCAGCTTGCTGCGAAGGCCTTAAAACGACCATTGCGGCAAAGAAAACCAAGAAAGATCGCCAGTTGGGGTGCAATTGTGTCAAAGACTTAGCCGCGAAGATCCCCGGAGTGAACTACGATCGTGTCAATGAGATTCCTGGTATTTGCGGGACTACTATTCCTTATAAGATCACTCCCGATCTTGACTGCTCCAAGTAAGTCTTGCATAAGATATCTATTTAATTATTTCATGTGGTTTTACCGTTAAGGGAGCTAATATCAATAACATTTCTCAAATATATTTCTGGTGATGGTACTATATAAAAAAATATAATAGGTGATATTTTCGATATTTCCAACATTTTTTATAAATCGGACCTCTGATAAATCCTTGGTTACCACATCATATAATATTGTTTTTGGATATTTTTGTGATTTGTAGCATCTCTCTTTTGAAATTAAATAAAATACAACTTTCGAAATAAAAACTTGTATCGTTAAATTTTATCTAATTTCTCAAAAGTTTAGAAATTATTTTCGGATCATGTCTTTAATCTATGTTCATTTTTCAAGTTGATCAAAGGAAATAATTTGTGTACATGGAAATATGGCAGGGTCAACTAAGTCCACACAGAATGAGCTGCTCAGCAGGTGGAAGTGCACTCAAAAAGCTTCCTTAGGCTATTACCATCTTTCCTTCTTTTTTGCTTTTTTGCTTTTTTGCTTTAAAATAGTAAAATAAAGCCAATATTAATTGTTGGCACTGTTTATTGGTTTGATCTTATGTAACTTCTTACACAAGAAATACAATTACTATGTCTTATGCTCACTTTTGTACTTTTCAATTTGACTACCAAGAGGATCAAGAGTCTGTAGAGATCTACCGAGATTAAACGATGCTTGAAATACCTAGATATTTACTGATATTTACTCCTATAAACAGAAAATATCTACCCCATAAGCACCGGGAAGAAAAACCCCCACACATACTAATATACAGTTCATGCTTCTATGGCTTGCAAGAAAAAAATTGTTCTACTTTTTTTTTTTTTTTTTTTTTTTACTTGACAAAGCTTAAGCTATCTAACGACGTTTTCAACCCAGCTCAAGTACCACTTTGATGGGCAGAATCAAAAGTAGCACCAATTCTTCTTTTGTGCATCATCCATCAAGCCTTGGCTGCTCACAAGTCACACACAGCCGGCACATTCAATTGAGCAACTTTTTATTAAACTGAGTACTACTGTCGGATCCCAAAACTTTAGTAGTCACGAACTAGTGCATTTGACTCGTAACTACTCACTTGTGTTCACTAAAAAGACATCTACATTTGAAAGTTTCTAAAGCTGTAATAGTTCATATATTTTTCACAATATCACTCAATATTCAATAGCTCTGAGTTACAAACATTTATACACCTATTCTTTTTGTGTCAGTTTTTTCTGACATTTAATTTGAAGATTAATTTAAACATTTAAACATTTAATCTTCAACTAGGCTAGAGCGTTTGAAGATTAATTTGGTAGCACTCCGGAAGGAGATGAGAGAAATGTTTTTGGCGTTGAATAGACGCTTTGAACAACTCCTTAATTCTCATATTCGGGTTTATCAAAAAAGATATTTGCAAATTGATGGTTCTACAATCAAACATTAGATCAAATAATAGTATATTCTATATGGTGTGAATGTTTCATATGATTAGTCTCTTCACGTGATATGATATTATTGGATTAGATTTGGGTTTATGCGTTTGGCACATGCAAACAAATCTCTTGACCCCTCATGATTTGTCTAATTTCGAATGGAATCATCGGTCTTACATCATTGGATTAGTTTTCATGGACGATTATCCGTGAAAACTTTTGGCTGATACTTTACGTCGATGCAATACATGGCTACAGTGAAATTTTAAGGCCAATTGGGATCACATAAACTGATAATTTAGACTTGTTTGTACTTGACAATTGGCATGACGACACAAAATGAAAAGAAAATTTGAATATTATTTGTGAATTGATTTTGGAACCTCATTTTCACTTTCCTATCCAATTATTGAATTCAAAATTTTCAGCTCACAGAACCCTTTTACTCACGAAATTTCAATACCATTTTAGATCTCATTTAAAATAAAATAAAAAAATCTTCTAAATCATGACAAAACTATCACAGCATAATTTTCAAACTTTAATAGCTGGTTTGGCATTAGTCACAACTCACAACTCACAACTCACAAGTCCAACTTGCCATTTTGCCTGAAACTACTTCCATAATCCCAAAAAACACCCGACTCTCTTTTCTTATTATACTTTAGAAAAATATATATCTATTTTAAATATATTTATCTATAAAGTGTCAATACTCACTCAATGATATGATTAATACATCCCTTTTATAAGTACAGAAATTCTATTATCAGTTCGAACTGACAAAAGTTATATCAGTTCCTTACATGTGGGTCACTGGATTTAAATACTTTGACTTGACTGTATACATTTGTCAGTCAAAGTATTTAAATCCAGTGACTCACATACAAGGAACTGATATAACTTTTGTAAGTTCGAACTGATAATAGAAAGACTGTTTATAAGTATTCATACTATTAAATTTTTTCAAAAATAAACTTTTACTATATAAAATGGCAATAATAACCTACGAAAATAAAAGTTGAAAGGTTTAAAACAACAAAAGTAATAGAGAGAAAATGGACGAGCAGCTTTTTGTTGCTTGATTTGCTTCACTGATTACTTCCACAAAATCGATTTCAAAATCAAAAATAAAATAATAATAAATAAATAAAACTCTTACAGAACCGTTAAAGAAAAACAAACTAAACCTCATTATGCTTCTCTCTCCCTATTATTATTATTTTTTTTTTCAAAAAACAAATATAATATAATAATTTTTATCTCTTTTCACGTTAAACATAAGTTTATAATAATGGCGAATTTCAATTGTGGTACATTTTGAGATTAGGACGGAAACAGATTATGCACATCCGCCTCTCAGTAAAGATGGTAGTGCACCTCTTTTTCACATAGGTGATAAAAGGTTCGAGTTCTACCATATGCATTTTCTAAGTATGTGTGAGAAGTTTTCTCCCGGTTTGTGAGAATAGATATCTGGACCGCACATGCAATGCCTGATATTGACAAGTCCCGGTAATCCAATTGTAAAAGTTGTAACACTTCCAAAAAAAAAAAAAAAAAAAGATGGAATAGATCGACAAGTGCATAAAGTGTATGAATTTTTTTTAATTAATAATATTGTCCTTATTAATTATTTTGTTCATGGTTATTTTTGTAATAAAATATGGATATATAAATCTAATTTTTAGATGACCATATTGACACCCTTAGTTATAATTATATTCATATTTAAGAAGGGCATCTTCTTGAATTACACGCTCTTGTGCTTGGTAGGTTGTGCCATTGAAGTGAGATGGGCCCTAAACTCCACTGAAGATTAAGTGGAATTGGTGAGAAATGTCACCTTTTTAAACTGATTTGGTGACAATGTCACTGCTTTAATAAGTTAAGTTTAAAAGGCACCTATTATGGTGAACGGACAAAAATACCCTTACTTTACACATTCTTTTCTTACTTTGAAGTTTTCTGAGATTAAAAACAGACCTCCAATGGATAATTAGTTTTGTGGCTCTACGCAAACGCATTCAGGGGTCGAGCTCCCCGCTGAGCTCGCGGTGGTCGAGCTGCCCGGTCAGCTCGTGGGGGTGTGGGGGCAACGCCCCCAGAGATTTTTTTTGGTTTTGAATCTTCCATTGAAAAGGCTCGAAATGAAGTGTTCGAGCCTTTTCATACACCAATCGTTCCTTTTCATTAGTGTATGAAAAGGCTCGAACACTTAATGAAAATGCACGATTACTGTACAATCGTGCCTTTTCATACACCAATCGTGCCTTTTCATGTACAAAAAGGCACGATTACTATACAAAAAGGCTGGAAACTTTGTTCAAAAAGGCTCGAAATATTTTTTAATTTTTTAATCGAGCCTTTTTGAAAAGTTATCGAGCCTTTTGGAAAGGTTATCGAGCCTTTTAGAAAGGTTATCGAGCCTTTTGGAAAAGTTATCGAGCCTTTTGGAAAAGTTATCGAGACTTTTCCAAAAAGGCTCGATAACCTTTCTAAAAGGCTCGATAACTTTTCCAAAAGGCTCGATAACCTTTCTAAAAGGCTCGATAACTTTTTCAAAAGGCTCGATAACAACTTCAAAAGGCACGATGACAGTGTAAAAAGGCACGAAAATATTTCAAAAAGGCACGAAATCATTTCGAGCCTTTTCCGAACTTTTTTCGAACCTTTTTCGAGCCTTTTCAAACCTTTTTCGAGCCTTTTTCGAGCCTTTTTCGAACATTTTTAAACATTTTCGAGCCTTTTTAACTATCAATATATTATGGTGAAGAAGGTTACTGTGGGGGGCAATTTTGTCCGTTCACCATAAATGGTGCCTTTTAAACTTAAGTTAGTAAGTTGGTGCCTGTTCCCAAAAAAGAGTCTCAAATAGTGCTATTTAATTTTTTAACCCGAAGATTAATGGTTAGAGGGGTCTTTATCTCCTCTTTCAGTGCTCTCTTTGCCCCCATTTGCTCGCTGTCTCTCATTTCAGTTGTTATTCTTTCTTCTGTTTTCATGTGAAGATAACGTTTTGGGGTTTCTATTTTCTCTCTCCAGAGATCATAGCAGGACATCTTATGAGGTTTTTCTATGTGGGTTTTTTATTTTGGAGACGGGTTTTGCATATAATGTGGTCACCATGATGGGTTTGTGTTGTGATCAACTTCGGTTGACTCTGGAATATATTTTCTAACTTCGGTGGTCTTGAAGTGGTTTTTGGTTAACTGAGAGCTTATTTTGTTTTTTGAGATTTTGGATGATTGAGAACTCACTTCTCTGCAACGTCAGTGAGAGATTCTGAGTATAAATCATCTACTATTTTTTTCGTTTTTTTTTTTTTTTTTTTTTCCCTTCACATTTGAATGTGAATTTGGATGCAATGATGCGTTTCTTATTTTTGAATGATGATTGGAAGATAAAAACTTGATCTTGGAGGTGGGTTTGTGAAAAATCTGGTTTCGGCAAGCTCTCTTGAAAGAAGAAAAATGGACAGAATGATTCAACCTCCTCTGGTTGACACAACAGCTTGTTTTTGCAGAGTAGATGCAGGCCTCAAAACTGTTGCCGGAGCAAGAAGATATGTTCCTGGGACAAGGCCCTGTCTTCAACCTGATATTAAACCATCTATTCATCCAACTAGGAGCAAGCCCACATATGGCAACAGGAGCCGAAACCAATCTCCTTTGCTTCCAGGGCTCCCTGATGATCTTGCTATTGCATGCCTGATTCGGGTCCCAAGGGTTGAGCACCGTAAGCTCCGTCTAGTCTGCAAAAGATGGTACCGTCTCTTGTCTGGTAACTTCTTTTACTCTCTCCGTAAGAGCCTTGGGATTGCAGAGGAATGGATTTATGTCATTAAGAGAGACCGTGATGGGAAAATCTCATGGCACGCATTTGATCCCATTTACCAGCTTTGGCAGCCACTTCCACCTGTTCCCAAGGAATACTCCGAAGCCCTTGGGTTTGGTTGTGCCGTTCTTAGTAGCTGTCACCTGTACTTGTTCGGTGGCAAAGACCCAGTAAAGGGATCAATGAGACGAGTAATTTTTTATAGTGCCCGGACTAATAATTGGCACCGTGCCCCAGATATGCTTCGCAGGCGACATTTTTTCGGTTCATGTGTCATAAACAACTGCTTATATGTTGCTGGCGGGGAGAATGGTGGGGTACATCGGTCCTTAAGATCAGCTGAAGTTTATGATCCTAACAAGAATAGATGGACATTCATTGCAGAAATGAGCACAGCAATGGTGCCCTTCATTGGGGTTGTTTATGAGGGCAAGTGGTTCTTGAAGGGGCTTGGATCTCACCGACAGGTTCTCAGTGAGGTCTACCGACCGGAAACTTAGCTGGTACCCAGTATATGATGGCATGGTTTCAGGCTGGAGAAATCCAAGTGCTTCCCTAAATGGACATCTTTATGCTTTGGACTGCAAGGACGGCTGTAAACTCAGGGTTTACGATGAAGTAACTGATTCTTGGAGTAAGCATATTGACAGTAAGACGCATCTGGGAAATTCTCGAGCTTTGGAGGCAGCAGCCCTTGTTCCACTTAGTGGAAAACTAGGTATAATCCGTAATAATATGAGTATATCAATAGTTGATGTGTCAAAATCAGATGGTTTGAGAGGCGCCTCTGCCGAACATCTCTGGGAAACTATATCAGGGAAAGGGCAATTCAAGACTTTAGTTACAAACCTCTGGTCAAGCATTGCCGGCAGGAACCGCCTGAAAAGTCACATTGTTCACTGCCAGGTTCTTCAAGCATAAAGACTGTAAAATATATATATATATATATTGTTTTAAGAGCATCCTCTATGATTTTTATGCTGTTAAATGTCTCTGGAGAGGCCAAAATCGTGGCAGGCTGATGAGTTAGTGATGCAAATGGTCAATTGTTGTAGGTTTATAATTGAAAATCAAGGATTCATACGTACCGATGAAAGGTACTGGGTCGATGAGGATGTATGTTTTTGCTAGTGGTCTAGTGTTACAAATATTTTATATGATACACAGTTGTTACATGTCAAATGCAATAGCATTTTTTCCAACTCAAAAAAAATATTTAAGATGGGCATCAAGAAGGTTACTACTAGTAAAAACTTATTAGAAAATAATTTTTATTTTTTAAAATATTAAATACATCATTCATTGAAATCTACCTATGAATAAAATTTGAGAAATTTTCAATTATCTCGATTTTGTTAAATATAAAGACATCGGAAAAATATAAGAAATATAGGAAAATTAAAATAAAAAAAAATAGTTCCAATATTTGAAAAGTTCTGAAATCATTTCTGTCTTGGCCTTAAATTTTCCAGCAGCCATGGGACCAATGACAATTGCCAACAAATTTTATGACCCACTTCTATATAAGAGAAAAATTCTATGATAATATCAGCTTTTTTTTTTTTTTTTTCAAGTAAAAAAAAAATAATTAGTAAATATTGGGCAAAACTCAAGAACTTTTTTTAATTTTAAGAAAATTGTTGTGTCTATTGTTTGGGGAGAGAAAACCAAAATTAGCCATTCAAAATATTAGAATTTCGTTTCTAACCACATGAAATTTTAATTGTTAATAACCACATTTTTAAGAAATTACTTGAATGTCCTCATATAAAAACCATCCCCAAACACACACTCCCTCTCTCTTTCTCTCTCTCTCCCCTCTCCTCTCTCTCTCTTCTCCTTTCTATCCCGTCAAAATCTTCACCTGGTTCATGATCGAATTCCGATCTTTGTTCCTGCAAATCGAACACCAATGATCGAATTCCGATGGTTCTTCTTGCTTCTCTGTTCGTTCTTCCTGTTGCTTCTCTGTTCATTCTTCATGATCGAATTCCAATCATTGTTCCGATTTGCTCTAAATTGGTTTAAGTTGTGTAAATATCATTCATTTATTCATTAATTGAGTTACAAACAGTTACTTTAATATGATTTTAGCGTTATTGGATCATTTTTGTGTGTTTTTGTGAAGAATCGATTTCAAAAAAGTTTACAGATTTTTCCAGAAGATTTCAAGTTTCACGGGTTCGAAAACTTGAAATCTTCTGTTAAAACTCGAAATGTTGACAAAACTTGAAATCTTCTATAAAAACTTGAAATCTTGACGAAAAACTTGAAATTTTGAAACTTGAAATGTCGATCACAAACCAGGAGAGTTTCAACATTTCAAGTTTCAAAATTTCAAGTTTTTTGTCAACATTTCAAGTTTTTATAGAAGATTTCAAGTTTTGTCAACAAGTTTTAACAGAAGATTTCAAGTTTTCGAACCCGTGAAACTTGAAATCTTCTGGAAAAATCTGCAAACTTTTTTGAAAACGATTCTTCACATAAACACACATAATTGATGCATTAAAACTAAAACCATGTTAAAGTAACTGTTTGCAACTCAATTAATGAACAAATGAATGATATTTATCGATTTGGAGCAAATCGGAAAAGTTTTTTCTCATTCACTTCGTGAAATCTACAACAAGATTATGAAGAACAGAGAAGAATGATGATGAAGAAAAGAGAAGAACGAAATCTTCAACAATGGTACAGCCATTGGTGTTCGATTTGCAGGAAGGTGATGAAGAACAAATACGGTGATGAAGAACAGAGAAGCAAGAAGAAGACAGTGAGAAAAATAAACAAAAGAAATTAGAAATATTAATTTGGGGGCATCTTGGTAATTTATGGATACCCACTGAATTTTTTTTCAAAACATGGTTATTAACAATTAAAGTTTCGTATGTGGTTAAAAAATGAATTTCTCATATTTAGAGTGGTTATTTTTAGTAATTTCCACTTGGGCTTCTCCCATGAAGCTCTTTTTCGGCTCTTTTTCGGCTTTTTTTCAACAAAATAATAATAATAATAATAATAATAATAATAAATTGTTTCAACTACCCTCTATCGAATTTTAGATATTCCACCGTATACCCCTTTAATTACAAATACTTTATCAATAATTTATCTATATCAAAAGCTCTTTTAAAATCATATTGTCAAACAATCCATTAAATTAAAAGCATTTTTTAATTGAATACAACACAATATACAATTGTTTTGTTAAAAGTTTTACTTAATAAAAGATCTATTAGTAGAAGATATACTTCAAAGGGTTTAGCTATAATAAAAGAACTTAGGAATATTAACAATATAGGGTGGTTATAAGAAATATTGTCTTTTTTTTTTTTTTTTTTAATTCCTCATTTATTTTAGCTGTTGGATTGAAATCTAAAGGATATTAAACCACCTTTTATTGTTCATGTTGCTGTGCATTAGTTAAAACCACTTCAAAAACTGTACTTGAAAAGTCGTCCTATACACTCTTAATAATAAATTTATTACAATCACATCATTTTTTTTATGAGTACTTTAACCGGTCCCCTCACATCAATAACATTATCGATTTGAATCATACTCATGATTCCCTCGAAATATATATACGATTCTAAATAATATTCTATCAATAACAATAACAAGTCATAATCGCAATGAGTTGCAAAATTGTACAAACCAAACAAAACCTTGACCAAGTTTAAATCAACATAGATTCAAATTCATCTATATAAAGACCATGATATCGAGAATACAAAATGTAGAAAACCAAATAACAACAACCATGACTACATTTAAGTTTTTCAAGGTGGCATTAATAGTTGTGCTAGTCTCCATTTCTTTGATTCCTCCTCATGTTAATGCAGAAGTAACATGCGAGCAAATAACATTGTGGGTGACTCCATGCATTGGCTACAGTGTCCTGGGCGGTGTTGTCCCGGCAGCTTGCTGCGAAGGCCTTAAAACGACCATCGCGGCAAAGAAAACCAAGAAAGATCGCCAGTTGGGGTGCAATTGTGTCAAAGACTTAGCCGCGAAGATCCCCGGAGTGAACTACGATCGTGTCAATGAGATTCCTGGTATTTGCGGACTACTATTCCTTATAAGATCACTCCCGATCTTGACTGCTCCAAGTAAGTCTTGCATAAGATATCTATTTAATTATTTCATGTGGTTTTACCGTTAAGGGAGTTAATATCAATAATATTTCTCAAATATATTTCGGGTGATACTATATATAAAAAAAATATAATAGGTGATATTTTTGATATTTCCATCATCATTTTTTTATAATATTGTTTTTGGATATTTTTGTGATTTGTAGTATCACTCTTTTGAAATTAAATAAAATACAACTTTTGAAATAAAAACTTGTATCGTTAAATTTTATCTAATTTCTCAAAAGTTTAGAAATTATTTTCGGATCATGTCTTTAATCTATGTTCATTTTTCAAGTTGATCAAAGGAAATAATTTTTGTACATGGAAATATGGCAGGGTCAACTAAGTCCACACAGAATGAGCTGCTCAGCAGGTGGAAGTGCACTCAAAAAGCTTCCTTAGGCTATTACCATCTTTCCTTCTTTTTTTCTTTTTTGCTTTAAAATAGTAAAATAAAGCCAATGTTAATTGTTGGCACTGTTTATTGGTTTGATCTTATGTAACTTCTTACACAAGAAATACAATTACTATGTCTTATGTTCACTTTTGTACTTTTCAATTTGACTACCGAGAGGATTAAGGGTTTTTCGGGATCTACCGAGATTAAACGATGCTTGAACTACTTAGATATTTACTCCTATAAACAGAAAATATCTACCCCATAAACACCAGAAAGAAAAAACCCCACACATACTAATATACGGTTCATGCTTCTATGGCTTAATTGAAAGAAAATATTGTCCTGCTTGACAAAGCTTAAACTACCTAACGACGTTTTCAACCCCAATTCTTAAGCTCAAGTACCACTTTGAGTGGCAGAATCAAAAGTAACCCCAATTCTTATGTTGTGCATCATCCATCAAGCCTTGGCTGCTCACAAGTCACACACAGCCGGCACAATCGATCAATTGAGCAACTTTTTATTAAACTGAGTACTACTGTCCGATCCCGAAACTTTAGTAGTCACGAACTTGTGCATTTGACCGGTAACTACTCACTTGTGTTCACTTAAAAGACATCTACATTTGAAAGTTTCTAAAGCTGTAATAGTTCATATATTTTTCACAATATCACTCAATATTCAATAGCTCTGAGTTACAAACATTTATACACCTATTCTTTTTGTGTCGGTTTTTTCTGAGTCAAAAATACACTTGTCCTGAACTAGAGCACTTGACTTAGAGCTACTGCATACACTTTATTCATGGAACAATCATGTACAAAATTTATACATGTAACCCCAAAAAGAGTTATAATTAATGGAATATAATCACAAAAGCAGCTGACTACACTACAAAAAAAATAGGCTTTTATCACGCAATTTTATCACGGTTTTTATTAACCGTGATCAAGTTATAATAGTCTTTTTAATCTGTCATATGCTAATGACGTATTTTAAAACTGACATAAAAGTATCACTGTTTTTTTAAAATATGTCATAATTGGATCACAATTTTTATTAACCGTGATCAAGTTGTCACACATTATCATAACCGTGATCAAGTTATCACGAATTTAATTAACGGTGATCAACTTATCACATTTTTTATGCGTAATAATCACATTATTTTTTAGTGTGATAAAGAAAGATGTTTATTTATTTGTAGAATTATACTAAACAATAATTTTAAATTCTTAATCTCTCAAATTTGTATCACGTAATACTTTACGATATAAAATAAAATCAACAAAGTACAAGTTGTCATGCAATCTCTTTTTTTGTAGTGAAATATTAATAACTTAGATTGAAATATTACAACATAATAAATTTTAAAAAAAAGATGAATTTAAAAAAAAATAAAAAATTATGTCAATTTTTCTTTTAAAACCATCAATATGTCATTTTGATTTTTTTTTTTAACTACTTAGTTTGGTATAACTTTTTTTATATGTGTCATTGAAATAAGTGGACACAAGTTATCTTTAGGTTAATATCATACATATTTTAAAAGATATATATCTCCTTACTTTCCTAATAAATGAGATCTTGCTTGACTATTATTAAATTATACCAAGAAACAATAATTTCTTCAGTCATGATCTCCTCGTAATGATATATATATATATATATATATATATATGTAAAATCTTTCTCTTACTCATGTTGTTTCTTATAGGCATTTGGAAGTCAATGTACAAAGGCCAAGTGAGTATCAATGTTTGCAATTGTTTATACAAAATGTGCAGATATATGATCTATGATATAAATTACACAAAATTAATACAATCGTTAAGCATTGATAAATGGAATCGAGATCCTTAGTCAGATCTCCTCGTAATATATATATATATATATATAATCTCTTCTTAATAGGCATTTGGAAGTCAATTGTCAATGTTGGTTTTATGTCATTATAAAATAATAACGTTTGTAAATGGTCGAGAATATATAATGGACAAAAACTATTATTGATTTATGATGGTTTTTAAAAACCGTCATAAACTAGAAAACCGTGATAAACTTTTTATTACACTGCATTTAACAACGCATATAAAACCGTCATCAAAACCCTTTTATAACGGTTTTTGACTATCATGAATAGCAATTATTCTTGTAGTGCTATGTTTAAGAGTATCAATACTGTGTCATGTTCCGCCACTTGTCCTTCAAATCAACTTGGACAAAATGAAGTCCAACATCAATACATGGAAATAGAATGTACAAAATACAAAGACATTGGAGATCCATGCATACACATCAAAATTACCTCGGTTCTCTCGGAAAATGTTTTAGGATTGGATCTGAGAATTAACTTCCAGTTCCCTCTACCAAAGTACCAAGCCTTCACAAGAAAGAAAAGAAAAAATAATCAGAATACAAATCTGGTACAGTAGGGAACATGTTAAGTGATATGCATTTACATAAAAGCATCTGCAATAGGTAGTCAGCTATAAGCCTTGTCCTTAATATAATGATTTAATGCTTTTATCTTAACATAATCACTTACTCTTGTACGCCTTTCCTTAAAGCATCTTATAATAACTTTTATAACAACGTTTTTAAGCAATTATCGAAATACCTCGAAATAAAACATTCTCCAAACCCTCCTCTTTTCTCTCTCCACTTTTCCCTCTCCTCTCTCTTTCTCATCTTTCGTCGGAGACAGTGCCGCTTGGGCATATGCCGCCGGGACAAACGCTACCTAGGCGTGGCATTGCTTTCTCGTTCTTGTGAAAATCCATTGATTTCCAGACAAAAGAGACATTTCCTGCCTAATGTTTCAAGGGTAAATTGCATAAACTTCCCTTATATTTAGGTGATAAAGCAAAATATACAAAGAATGTCCATAATTACATTCAAACCCCTACTATGTTTAAATGTAGTTGTATGTTTAAATTTAAATAAATTTTTCAATTTAAGTGTATTTTAAAATTTAATTGAATGTTACAAATTAAGTTATTGTCCTAAAATTCAATTTTATGGTAAATTTTGTATAATTAATAATTTGAACATATTTTTTATAAATGAAATGGGTCAATTTGGGTCGAGTATGTTCGTCAATCAACATCTGTTACCGGTTAATGTAATGAGGACAAGAAAGCCAATTTGTTTATAAAAATAAATATATTAATAAAAAAAAAACCCTAGAGTTGCCCAGTACATATAATAGAATTCTCATGTTCATCAAAACCCATGTTCATATGTCCCTCCTGGTTGCCATTTCTAGTCCACTTTATAGCGCTTAAAAAACCCTACATTTCTACTTATAAAAGATTGATTACTTCAAGCATTCTTAATCTATAGCCTTTTGGAGTTAAATGGAAAGAAAGAAACTTTCAGTGAAGAAAAAGAAAGGAATTCTCAAACGTGTAAGGTATGCATGGCTTTTGTTTAAGGTGCTTAATAGTTATGATTTATTGTATTAGAAATTTTGTTAATCAGGGTTCTAATATCAAGGATTAATGTTGTTGATGGTGATTTTTCGATGGTCAACAAGTCAATGGTTTAGGTTAGCGAAAACCTGTAAATGTGAATGAAATAAAGAATACGGCATTTGTAAATAATGACAGAAGCGAAATACATGGTAAAACTCCGGTGATCGGAGAAACTTCCATGGGTTGTTGCCTCAGCAATTCAAGTCAAATCCCCTATAATTATTTGAATGATGCACACTCTGATCTCTCTCTCTCTCTCTTAATAAGATTTCTTACCCCGTTTACTGTGTTTTGCAGGGGTATTTATACATGGTACAGCTATGGTTTTTGAGTGCCGCTAGGGTTTGATATCGTGGTATACAAGTAGAAGATTATAGAGTTGGTTTTAGGATTCTTTTCCTATTTGATATTATCACGTGCTTAATGCCATTGAATCTGAATCTACTTTGGACTCTTGGTGACGGTATTGTAGTCGACTTATGATTGCCTGTCATTGCTTGTTTACCTCGTAGGCGGTGGATAAGGCTTTATGTTGTTCACGTTTGTACCGAGTAGGTCTGAACAGGTTTTACTCTTTTGCTCGGCTTGCTCAGCTTTATTTGGTGTTTTCTGATATTGTTACGTTGGTGCCGAGTAGCCTATCCGCGTGGGGTGCCAACGTGTCTCCTTTTGACTGATCTTTTGACTTTCTACTTACGTGGCCATGTTGGTCTATACTTTTTGATGACGTGTCTTCTTTGACGAATTTTACATATAACAAATGATTTTATTTTTAAAGTTTTTTTTTTTTTTTTATGGGGGGGTGTGGTTATTTAGGGTTTAAGGAATCAAGGCTCTGGTATCTTAGGTTTAAGGTCTTTATTTACCCAAAAATAAATTTTCTTTATTTTGTGGGTAAATTGCACTAAAGTATCCTGAATTTTTCTCTTTAGGTAAAAAGTCATATTCAACACAAAGATACCCCCGTGTCAAAGTCAAATTGTTAACTTTAACGTTTGACCAACCAAATTTATGAAAAGTCAAATTTATCCTTACCACATCATCTAGAATATAATTATATATATATATATATATATATATTTTACTAAAACAATTAAATTAAAAAATTAAAGAAAAAAACAAAAAAAAAAAAACAAAATTTTCATCCTCATCTCCAACACCATTATCAAGACATTGTTACGTGCAATTCCAAAACAAATAAAAGATAGAGATTTTTTATTATTAGTTTGATAATTGTTGGATTAAATAAGATTAGATTGCGGTTACAAAATCTAATTAGATGTCTAGTATGTTTATCAATTTTGCTTTATAAATTAGGACTTACTATAATGAAATAAGATCATAAGAGTTTATTCCATAAAAGTAAGTGTTAGTTTATTCTGATATTTTGGTTTCTCTCAAAGTAAACTAGTACATTTTCTTCTTTGATCCAATTGTGTATATAATAGCTGGTATCAGAGCCTGATTATGGATCAAAGATTAGAGCGTTTGAAGATTAAATATTTGGTAGCACTCCAGAAGGAGATGAGAGAAATGTTCTTGGCGTTGAATACACGCTTTGAACAACTCCTTGATTCTCATATTCGGGTTTATAAACAAAGAGATTTGCAAGTTGATGGTTCTATAATCAAACATTAGATCAAATAATAGTATATTCTATATAGTGTGAATGTTTCATATGATTAGTCTCTTCACGTGGTATGATATTATTGGATTAGATTTGGGTTTATGCGTTTGGCACATGCAATGACAAATCTCTCGGCCCCTCATGATTTGTCTAATTTCGAATGGAATCATCGGTCTTACATCATTGGATTAGTTTTCATGGACGATTATCTGTGAAAACTTTTGGCTGATACCGTACGTCGATGCAATACATGGCTACAGTGAAATTTTAAGGCCAATTGGGATCACATAAACTGATAATTTAGACTTGTTTGTACTTGACAATTGGCATGACGACACAAAATGAAAATAAAATTTGAATATTATTTGTGAATTGATTTTGGAACCTCATTTTCACTTTCCTATCCAACAAAATTTTCAGCTCACGGAACCCTTTTACTCATGAATTTTCAATACCATTTTAGATCTTTTTTTTTTTTTTTTTTTTTTTTAAATCTTCTAAATCATGACAAAACAATCACAGCATAATTTTCAAACTTTCATAGTCACAACTCACAAGTCCAACTTGCCATTTTGCCGGAAACTAATTCCATAATCCCAAAAAAACCCGACTCTCTTTTCTTATTATACTTTAGAAAAATATATATCTATTTTAAATATATTTATCTATAAAGTGTCAATACTCACTCAATGATATGATTAATACATCCATTTTATAAGTATACCTACTATTAATTTTTTTCAAAAATAAACTTTTACTATATAAAATGGCAATAATAACCTACGAAAATAAAAAGCAACGAAAGTAATAGAGAGAAAATGGACAAGCAGCTTTTTGTTGCTTGATTTACTTCACTGATTACTTCCACAAAATCGATTTCAAAATCAAAAATAAAATAATAATAAATAAATAAAACTCTTACAGAACCGTTAAAGAAAAACAAACTAAACCTCATTATGCTTCTCTCTCCCTATCTTTTTTTTTTTTTCAAAAAACAAATATAATATAATAATTTTTATCTCTTTTCACGTTAAACATAAGTTTATAATAATGGCGAATTTCAATTGTGGTACATTTTGAGATTAGAACGGAAACAGAGTATGCACATCCGCCTCTAAGTAAAGATGGTAGTGCACCTCTTTTTCACATAGGTGATAAAGGGTTCGAGTTCCACCCTACTCATTTTACAAGTATATATCAGAAGTTTTCTCCTGGTTTAAGAGAATAGATATCTAGACCGCACATGTAATACCTGATATTGGCAAGTCCCGTAATCCAATTGTAATAGTTGTAACACTTCAACAAAAAAAAAAAACGGAATAGATCGACAAGTGCAGAAAGTGTTTGAATTTATTTTTAATTAATCATATTGTCCTTATTAATTATTTTGTTCACGGTTATTTTTGTAATAAAATATGGATATATAAATCTAATTTTTAGATAACAATATTGACACCCTTATTTATGAGCGGTGCTATTGGCACACCCCCTATCGGTCTATTTATACCCCACTTTTTTTAATTATGTAGTATTCTTTTTTTTTTCCCCTTTATCAAAATTACTTAAAAGGACATACAATTTAAGAAAAAAATATCTTCTACAAAGTAAATCTAATAAAACCCCAATACCCCATATTCCTTTTCCAAAAAAAAAAAAAAAAAAAACCACGTTCTTGTAATTTGTTTCTTGAAAAAAAATAATTATTAACTCTTATACCCTAAAATTTGCTTCTTACAGACATACAAAATATTATGGAAGAGTATGAGAACATGTTAAGCATATGGAAGAATTGTCTATATCAAACATCTGAAAGAATTGTCTGAGAATGACATGAAGCATATGCAATAATTTTCTAACGACGATATCAAGCATCCGTAAGAATTGTCTGAAAATGATATCAAGCATCTGGAAACAATTTCTTCTCTATAAGTAAGTTTGATGTTTACTTTTCTTTATAATGATATCAAGTTGTCGTTGTGTTGAAACAACTCTGTTTTTTTAATTTCCTTTTTCACCATGAAATATAAGAAGAAGAAAAAAAAGAAACAAGAAGAAAAAATCAATCATTCAATGGAGGTGAGAGAGAGAGAGAGAGAGAGAGAGAGAGAGAGAGAGAGAGAGAGATGTATAGAGAGATCAGAGATGATGTGTATTAACTTTGAAAAATAAGTAAAAAGAGTAGTTTTGGAAAAAAAAAAAAGAAGTAAAAACATTTAATTTTATTTAATTAGATCAAAATTTTAAAAAGTGGGGTATAAAGAGACCGGTAGGGGGTGTGCCAATAGCACCACTCTTATTTATAATTATATTCAGATTTAAGATGGGCATCAAGAAGGTTACTACCAGTAAAAACTTATTAGAAAATAATTTTTATTTTTTAAAATATTAAATACATAATTCATTGAAATCTACCCATGAATAAAATTTGAGAATTTTTCAGTTATCTCGATTTTGTTAAATATAAAGACAACGGAAAAATATGAGAAATATAGGAAAATTCATTAAAAAAAAAAAAAAATAGTTTTAGTATTTGAAAAGTTCTGAAATTTTATTCATGAATAGTTATAGTATTTGAAAAGTTCTGAAATATTATCCACCCAAAAAAAAAAAAAAATCTAGTCAAGATTCATAAAAATCAGTGTGATTTCATCAATGTCCTTTTCAAACTCATTCCAACATCACCCAAGCAATTTGAAACTCAAAAACTTTTTCATTTTAAATTTTCTTGGCAAACCACAAACAAATCTTTTCTGTCTTGGCCTTAAATTTTCCAGCTCAAACAAAAATCTTTTGTCTTGGCCTTAAATTTTCCAGCAGCCATGGGACCAGTGGCAATTGCCAACAAATTTTATGTCCCACTTCTATGTAAGAGAAAAATTCTATGATAATATCAGCTTCTTTTTTTTTTTTTTTAAATTAAAAAATAATAATTAGTAAATATTGGGCAAAACTCCAGAACTTTTTTAATTTTAAGAAAATTGTTGTGTCTATTGTTTGGGCTTCTCCCATGAAGCTCTTTTTCGGCTTTTTTTCAACAAAAAATAATAATAAATTGTCTCAATTACCATCTATAGAATTTTAGATTATTCCACCGTATACCCCTTTAATTACAAATACTTTATCAATAATTTATCTATATCAAAAGCTCTTTTAAAATCATATTGTCAAACAATCCATTAAATTAAAAGTGTTTTTAATGGAATACGAAACAATATACAATTTTTTTGTCAAAAGTTTTACTTAATAAAAGATCTACCGGTAGAAGATATATTTCAAAGGGTTTAGCTATAATAAAGGAACTTAGGAACATTAAGGGTGGTTACAAGAAATATTGTCTTTTTTTTTTTTTAATTCCTCATTTATTTTAGCCGTTGGATTGAAATTTAAAGGATATTAAACCACCCTTTATTGTTCATGTTGCTGTATATTAGTCAAAACCACTTCAAAAGCTCTACTTGAAAAGTTGTCCCATATACACTCTTAGTAATAAACTTCTTATACTCACATCATTTTTTTATGAGTACCGTAGCCGGTAACATTATCGATTGGAATCATACTCATGATTCCCTCAAAGTATGTAGACCATTCTAAATAATATTCTATCGATAACGGTAACAAGTCATAATCGCAACGAGTTGCAAAATTGTACAAACCAAACAAAACCTTGACCAAGTTTGAATCAACATAGATTCAAATTCATCTATATAAAGACCATGATATAGAGAAAACAAAATGTAGAAAACCAAATAACAACCACCATGGCTACATTTAAATTTTTCAAGGTGGCAATAATAGTTATGCTAGTCTCCATTTCTTTGATTCCTCCTCAAGTTAATGCAGAAGTAACATGCGAGCAAATAACAATGTGGCTGACTCCATGCATTGGCTACAGTGTCCTAGGCGGCGTTGTCCCGGCAGCTTGCTGCGAAGGCCTTAAAACGACCATTGCAGCAAAGAAAACCAAGAAAGATCGCCAGTTGGGGTGCAATTGTGTCAAAGACTCAGCTGCGAAGATTCCTGGATTGAACTACGATCGTGTCAATGAGATTCCTGGTATTTGCGGGACTACTATTCCTTATAAGATCACTCCCGATCTTGACTGCTCCAAGTAAGTCTTGCATAAGATATCTATTTAATTATTTCATGTGGTTTTACCGTTAAGGGGGTTAATATCAATAATATTTCTCAAATATATTTCGGGTGGTACTATATAAAAAAAATATAATAGGTGATATTTTTAATATTTCCATCATCATTTTTTTATAATATTGTTTTTGGATATTTTTGTGATTTGTATCACTCTTTTGAAATTAAATAAAATACAACTTTTGAAATAAAAACTTGTATCGTTAAATTTTATCTAATTTCTCAAAAGTTTAGAAATTATTTTCGGATCATGTCTTTAATCTATGTTCATTTTTCAAGTTGATCAAAGGAAATAATTTTTGTACATGGAAATATGGCAGGGTCAACTAAGTCCACACAGAATGAGCTGCTCAGCAGGTGGAAGTGCACTCAAAAAGCTTCCTTAGGCTATTACCATCTTTCCTTCTTTTTTTCTTTTTTGCTTTAAAATAGTAAAATAAAGCCAATGTTAATTGTTGGCACTGTTTATTGGTTTGATCTTATGTAACTTCTTACACAAGAAATACAGTTACTATGTCTTATGTTCACTTTTGTACTTTTCAATTCGACTACCGAGAGGATTAAGGGTCTGTCGGGATCTACCGAGATTAAACGATGCTTGAACTACCTAGATATTTACTCCCATAAACAGAAAAATATCTACCCCATAAACACCGGAACGAAAAACCACCGCCCGCCCCCCCCCCCCCCCCAATACCCCCTCAATACATACTAATATACAGTTCATGCTTCTATGGCTTGCAAGAAAAATATTGTTCTGCTTGACAAAGCTTAAACTATCTAACGAACGTTTTCAACCCAGCTCAAGTACCACTTCGATGGGCAGAATCAATCAAAAGTAACCCCAGTTCATGCTTCTATGGCTTGCAAGAAAAATATTGTTCTGCTTGACAAAGCTTAAACTATCTAACGAACGTTTTCAACCCAGCTCAAGTACCACTTCGATGGGCAGAATCAATCAAAAGTAACCCCAATTCATATGTTGTGCATCATCCATCAAGCCTTGGCTGCTCACAAGTAGGGGTGGCAATGGGGCGGGTCAAGGCCACCCCAAACCCGTAACCCGATTTTTAAAGGTTGCCCCAAACCCGACCCGTGACCCGGTCGGGTTAAAAACTTTCACCCCAAACCTGACCCGTTTGGAGCAGCGGTGCCCCAAACCAGCCCCGTTTGACCCCGTTCCATTAAAAAAAATTAAACTAAAAGTAACTAAATAATAATAATAAACTAGTGTTTCTTTTTCTTTCTTTATTTTACCTTTTATATTTAAAATTTTTTTTTTTTAAAAATATTTATTTATATTCGGGGTCAAATAGGGCGGGTCGGGGCAAAAGAGACCACCCCATACCCGATCCGGTAACCTGGCCGGGTCAAAAAAATCACCCCATACCCGCCCTGTTACCCGTTTTCATTGCCCCAAACCCACCCCAAACGGACTAGGGCCCCGCAAGTTTGGGGCAGATCGGGGATTTTTGCCACTCCTACTCACAAGTCACACATAGCTAGCACAATCAATTGAGCAACTTGTGCATTTGACTCGTAACTACTCACTTGTGTTCACTTAGGGTGCGTTTGGCACATAGATGGTATAGGACAGGGTGGGACAGGACAGTTGTTCCATATTATGTTTGGAATGTCTGGGACAGAACTATTAACTGTATAGTTATGCATTTGGTATGGATGGGACAAGAGGTTCAAATGACCAGAGTATCCCTCATATGTATATATAATATTATAATGGATGTCGATATTGACACCCATAAAACTTATTAGTACACTCATATTTTATTAAAAATTTTAATTACAAAAATATCTCAATAGAAATTTACCAATAAGGACAAATTACTTTAATTACAAGTAAACCAAATACTATATACACTCATTAATTACACTCATATCTTCAACTATATTTATTTATTATAAAAAAAAAAAAAAAAAAACTCACCTTTCAAAAACAAAAAAAAAAACAAAAAAAACTTATGATAAACCCTAATTAAACTATAATTTTATTTCAAGTTTCAAACTTTCTCGTTATCACAAGATTATCATATTGTTTTTGTCTTTCTTTTATGTATAGTTATGAACTATATTAATAAACAAAATACTTTTCTTTTTTTAACGATAGCTATAGATATCAACAATTTTTATTTTTTATTTTTTATTTTATTTTTTATTTTTTTTATTTTTTTTAAGATAGCTATATAAATAAGAGAATTTCAGATTAAAAATCTCTTGACCCCATATACGTTTCCACATATTCCTTTTTACAAGGTTCCTACATTCGAAATATTTCCAAAAGTAAATTGAACCATCATTAAAAGTGGATTTAATTACAAAAATAATATGATTTTTATTAGGGGTGGGCACAATTCGGTTCGGTTCAGTTTTGGCCAAAACCGTATTGAACCGAGTTATATTCGGTTTTTAAAAAATTGAATCGGTTCGAACCGTATTGAAGGCCAAAACCGAATTGAACCGAACACCCTTTTCTCGGTTCGGTTCGGTTCAATTCAGTTTTGGGCCTATTGGGCCTAGTTTTTTTTTATTATATTTTTTCATTTTTTTTTTACCTTTTAACATCTATTATTGTAATTGGGCCTTTAGGCAATTGATACAATCCAAATTTACTACTCATTATTTACATAATCAAATCTGTCCACAGTCTACATAATCAACATATAAGCTACCCAATTGAATCCAAAAATTGAGTCCAGAAATAGCTACCAAATTCAGTGTGTCACTATTACCAAATTCAGTGAATACATAATCAAAAGTAGTTTCTAAATAGTTACCAGCCTACCAAATTCAGTCTAGAAATTGAATCCAGATAACTTCAATTACATAGAATTAGGGAAGTCCAAAATGCAATCCAAAATAAAATATGATCACACACAATCCATAATAAAATTAAACTTCAAATACAATCCACAACATAATAAAACATAACCAAATCATTCAAATGTTATCCCTGTATTTCTTCCACTTCAAATCTTCAACTGTAAATAGGGAAAATATAATTAACTAATTAACTAATAGAAGAACAAAAAACAATTATAAATAGAGAAAATGTAAAACTAAACAAACAAATATCAAATAAAATTCTTCCCTTCACTTCTCCTCAATCTTCATCCATTGTTATACTTGTCAATCCACTTCCATGCTCTAAATTAAGACAACACACTACTACAAAAAATGCAAAAGAAATTGGTTTTTTTATATGGAAGAAATCGGTTTTTGAAATTTTTAAAACCGATCTCTTTTTGAGTGATTTAGAAAAAAAAGCGCAAAAGACATCGGTTTTTAACCGATGTAAAACAAGAGAAAAGAAATCGGTTTTACTTAAAACCGATTTAAAAACCTAGGAGAAAAGACATCGGTTTTAGTTAAAACCGATTTAAAAAACCTGATGTAAAATTGATGAATTACAAAAAAAAATCCCACCGTCGCCGGCCATCGACCAGCCACCACCACCGGCCCGCCTCACCGACCGGCCAACCCCACCTATGATAATAATAACAATTAATTGTCATTATGAGGAATCGAACTCGCAACCTCAAAGTCAAAGTGGTAAGCCTTTACCGCCTGACTACAAGATTGAATGTGTTAACAATTACACAATATATATATATAACCTATATGAATTGTTAGAAAAAAAAAAAAAAAAAAAAAAAAAACTTGTTTGATAAATTTAAATTTACTCAACTAATCAAAATTCTAATTTCTACTACAAACATACATATATTAAATAAATTTTATTGGTGGGTTTATTTTTCATTTCATTTTTTATTGTGTGGTTTTGTGTTCTGCTAGAGATATTTTTATGCAAACTTTTTCCCTAAAACTGTATCTTTTGGCAACGAAATAATTTTTTTCATCCATGCTAGATTTTTTGATTTTTTGATACGAATCCAACGGTATAAAGAACATAAAATTATGGGCGGTATTTTGAAAGTTATGATCAATTATTCAGTCAAAGGTCAGAAGCAATTGAAGATATTTTTGTGCAAACTTTTTTCTTAAAACTGTATCTTTTGGCAACAAAATAAATTTTTTTTTTGTCCATGGTAGATTCTTTGATTTTTTGATACGAATCCAACGGTATAAAGAACGTAAAATTCCGGGTGGTATTTTGAAAGTTATGATCAATTATTCATGAGTACTCAAAGGTCGATCGATTGGAGATATTTTTGTGTAAAATTTTTCCTTAAGAAATAATTTTTTTTTTCCATGAAGGATTCTTCGATTTTTCGATACGAATCCAACGGTATAAAGAATGTAAAATTCCGAGTGGTATTTTGAAAGTTATGATCAATTTTTCAGTCAAAGGTCAGAATTGGAGATATTTTTGTGCAAACTCTTTCCTTAAAACTATATCTTTTGGCAAGGAAATAAATTTTTTTGTCCATGTTGGATTCTTCAATTTTTTGATACGAATCCAACGGTTTAAAGAACGTTAAATTCCGGGCGGTATTTTGAAAGTTATGATCAATTATTCATGAGTACTCAAAGGTCAAGCGATTGGAGATACTTTTGTGTAAACTTTTTCCTTAAAACTGTATCTTTTGGCAAGAAAATAAATTTTTTTTTCCATGGTAGATTCTTCAATTTTTCGATACGAATCCAACGGTATAAAGAACGTAAAATTCCGGTTGGTATTTTGAAAGTTATGATCAATTTTTCAGTCAAAGGTCAGAATTGAAGCGATTGGAGATATTTTTGTGAAAACTCTTTCCTTAAAACTGTATCTTTTGGCAAGGAAATAAATTTTTTTTTGTCCATGTTGGTTTCTTTAACTTTTCGATACAAATCCAACGGTATAAAGAACCTAAAATTCCGGGCGGTATTTTGAAAGTTATGATCAATTATTCATGAGTACTCAAAGGTCAAGCGATTGGAGTTATTTTTGTGTAAACATTTTCCTTAAAACTGTATCTTTTGGCAAGGAAATAATTTTTTTTTTCCATGGTAGATTCTTCAATTTTTTGATACAAATCCAACGGTATAAAGAACGTAAAATTCCGGTTGGTATTTTGAAAGTTATGATCAATTTTTCGGTCAAAAATCAGAATTGAAGCGATTGGAGATATTTTTGTAAAAATTCTTTCCTTAAAACTGTATCTTTTGGCAAGGAAATAAAATTTTTTGTCCATGTTGGGTTCTTCAATTTTTCGATACGAATCCAACGGTATAAAGAACGTAAAATTCCGGTTGGTATTTTGAAAGTTATGATCAATTTTTCAGTCAAAGGTCAGAATTGAAGCGATTGGAGATATTTTTGTGAAAACTCTTTCCTTAAAACTGTATCTTTTAGCAAGGAAATAAATTTTTTTGTCCATGTTGGGTTCTTCAATTTTTCGATACGAATCCAACGGTATAAAGAACGTAAAATTCCGGGTGGTATTTTGAAAGTTATGATCAATTATTCAGTCAAAGGTCAGAAGCGATTCGTGAATCCGCGAGTGAGCTGTTTTCATCGCTCATTTTCTCACTTTTCCAAATCGATTTTTGGAATATTTTCTGATTTAAAAGTGTTTTTTTGCATGTCTACTTTCTTGTGTCAAAAGTTGAGCAAATAACGTTGAGTATTTTTAGAGATGTGCCCTTGAATGTGGACATAGGTCAGATTTGCATTGCAGAATTTTGCTTTTGAATCTACATCGGTTTTTATAAAAACCGATGTCTAAACGCTTGCTTTTAATATCGGTTTTTATAGAAACCGTTGTCTTTTCAACACAAAATTTAAGACATCGGTTTTTTTAATATCGGTTTTCTTAAAAACCGATGTCTTTTGAAATTGTAATTTTTAAGACATCGGTTTTTATAAAAACTGATTTCTAAAAGCTTTTTTTAAATCGGTTACCAAAAACCGATTTCTTTTAGTGATTTCTAGTAAGCATTTTTGTAGTAGTGACAAAAAAGTAATTAGTCAAATACCAATTAACGAATAGACAATTAATCATTAATCCAATAAAAAATAAAATTAAAAAAAAAAAAAAAAAAAAAAAAAAAAAAAACCTAGTACAATGTTGTAATACATGTGGCTTTCCCACCACCACTCAAGAGATTGCTTCTTGCTCACATATGTGGCCTTCCCACCACCACTCAATTTATTTGTTATATATATATATATATGCTCTCTCTTGTAAAACGAGTTGTTGCTCATCCAATATCAATAAAAAGGCTTAACATGTTCTTTCTCTAGTATCATCTCTCGTCTCTCACATCTGATCTCTCTCTTCTTTGATCTTTCTCTCATCTCATGTTATTTCTTTGTTATTTATTATTTATTGATTCACAACACGTTATCAGCACGATTATAGACTAGGGTAGGCAAGTGAGCAGCAAGTGTTCTTGAGAGTTTTTGGTTTAGATCGAGTCTAGAAATTTCGAAGTGCTCAAATCGTTGTTCGGATGATACCGTTGTGTTCATCTCGGAAATACGATTCCAACGCCACTGACCGCATCTCAAACGGAGCACTAACGAACTCTATAGCTTCGGTCAAAGTTCGGTCAACTCTGGAAAATTTTTCCAGATTTTTCTGCAATTTTCAAGGAAGAAGACGACACTGTAGCGACACGTCAGCGCCACGTCAACGATGCACCACGTCAGCACCAAGTCACAAGACAGGGAATATTCCGTTACCATCAGAGAATATTCTGTTAGTCTAACAGAATATTCCCTAGTCAACTCAACCAAACTCAGTGAAATTTTCACCCGTTTTCAACTGACTCGGACCCATTTCCAGCTATTTCGACCGTTCCGGATGCAACCGTGCCATCAGTTTCAGCTAATTCTCCTTGTAAGTTCTGTTTTGACTTATTCAAGCTTTATTAACTATGTTTTCAGGAGCTCTTCCGGAGCTCCAATTATGATGCTATTATTTCCAGAACCTGAAGTTCTGAATTTATTACTAAAGCCTGAAGCTTATGAATTTATTACCATTGGAACCTGAAGTTTCTAGATCTATTACCAGAACCTAAAGTTCTGAATTTATTACCACTAGAACCTGAAGTTCTTAGATTTATTTCTAGAACCTGAAGCTTCTAAATTTATTATTACTAGAACCTGAAGCTTTCAGATTTTTATTTATTAATATCAGAACCTGCAGTTCTGGATTTACTTTCTCGCATTTTATTTTTATGCAATTTACTTTCTCACATTTTATTTACTTTTACGCGATTTACTTTCCTGCATTTATTTATTTATATGCTTTTATGAGATTGGCTATGCCAACCTACCAGAACCTGCAGTTCTGGATTTGCTTTTTTTTTCATTTATTATTACGCATTTTATTTTGTAATTTTTATTTAAACAGTTTGATCACCCATCCAGAACCTGAAGTTTATGGGTTTATTTATTATTGCCAGAATCTGGAATTTCTGGATTTATTCATTATATATCTAAAGATTTAAACTCCTTGGATTTTTGTCAGACCAGAAGTTCTGACTCCGATTGTGATTTTCGGATAACCAGAAGTTGTAATAATGTCAAAGCTTGCAAATTTGAAATTTGCTACACTAGAAATGTCTGGGGACAACTACGATCTGAAAGTCCAATACCTAACGGTCACAGAACCAGAAGTTCTATGGCAAGAACTAAAATATCGATTTTGAAACAAATTATAGCACGATGTGTATAAAGCTATCTAGAGGGGGTGAATAGATTTTACGCTTTTTACCCAATTTTTCATGTTAGTCAAAATTACGAAAATGCCCTCAAGATAATATAAACAAGCAAGTGTAATATGGTGCGGAAATTAAAACAACACTTGGTTTTTACGTGGAAACCCTCACGGGAAAAACCACTGGCTATGTAAGTAAGCCACACTCGAACCTCGAATCCACTAAATGTGCAAACGATTACAACCTAATCCCGGAAGTAATCACACACCTACCTAATCCCGGTATGAGTGAACCTAGTCCAATTTGCTTGCGTTCTAAGCAACCTAATCCCGGATGCTACACACAAGACTTACTTTCTCTATGAAGAGAATACAACCCTAAGTGAATATATGTGAATATCCAAAATGCAACATAGAGCAAGGGAAACCCTATATGCTTATCTAAGATGATTAATATGCAATTAAGAACAATCCTAGATATCAAAACTAAATGACATGTCAATTAGTTTAGCTAATCAATATTAAGCACAAAACCTAATATGCTAGCACAATACAACTTCTCAAACATACATCATACTCATCTCAATATTGTATCCAAAGCATACAAAATAACAAACAAGTAATTAATTGAGATTGCTAGATAAGAGAAACACAAAACATGTAAGATATTAGTGAAAAACTTACCAAGCAAAGTATGATGAAGATTCCATGCAAGATGACATCTAGATGATCTAAGATGATACTAGATGATGATTGATGATCATGAAAAAGTGTTTGAGTGATTAAAATTGAGTTCTTTGTGTATTTTTCTTCTCTTGAAAAATATCCTAAGTATAGAATATGAATATGAACTCTCTTGGCTGACCTAAAGTCAAAGTGTTATATATATAGGGGCCATAAGTGAAGTGTGGTCGTTTTGAAAAACGCACCAAAAATTGCTCTGTGCGCTGGTGGCCTTGCGCTGGACGACAGGCGCAGGACCAGCGCACACACACATTTTTGCTATGGTGCTGGACGACATGCGCTCACACAGGCGCCAGACCAGCGGAGCCATACTGGGCAATCAGCGCTGGTGACCTTGCGCTGGTGTAGACCAGCGCACGACCGGCGACAGAGAACTGGACGATCTGCCCTGGTGGGCTGCGCTGGTGTGGGCCAGCGCACGACCAGCGGCACGCCACTGGGCGTTTTACGCCGGTGAGCGGCGCTGGACGTCAGGCGCAGGTGGACCAGCGCACAGCCCACAACTTTGAACCCCACAAGCAATCATGCAAGGGGAACAAAGGTAAACTAAGATGCATCCTGAAAGCCTAAATGCTATGATGTTATAAACACAAGATGCAATCATAATACCAAGCAAGAAGAGATGTAAATAGGCATTGATGCACAACAAAAAGAAACACAACATACAAAGATTAAACATATGCATGAGTTGTGAGTGTGTGCAACTATCTCTTCAAGACAAGTAAGCACTTAGAGTTTTACCTTTGGTGCTTGTCAATAATGAGGTCTTCAAAGGGCCTAAGCAATAACAACAACAACAACAACTAAACTACCCTTACAAAGAATCCCCACATATGGTTTGATCACGAAATAAGCCAATTAAAAACAACGGGAATCCTTACAGATTTGATAACCAACCCGATGTTGCATTACCAAATAACAGGTATCAGTGGCAACATTTATGTTTTCAAGACTTTAGATCAGTCTCTGAGTATAATTCTGCTTTAATCAAAATCACGACACAGTTGAAATTGTGTGGTCAGGATGTAATCCGAAATCATCAATAAAAGCAAATAGTAAATTTTCTCACATTTTCACTTTATCTCATACTGCTATTCTCTCGTTCTTCTTCATCTTATTTCTATCATATTATCTGTTATTTTAATTTTACGCATCTAATTAATTTTATGCAATTTATGTGTCTAAGTATGTCAACTAACCAGATCCTGAAGTTTCTGGATTTGTATAAATTATGTGTTGAGCCTAACTAGGTCAATCGTTAAGCTTCTGGAATTCAAACCAAGCTCAGTTTGACCAACTAACCAGAATCTGAAGTTTCTGGATTTATCATTATAATATTTAAGTTGGCATGGTTTTACAAACCGATCAGAATTTGAAGTTATAAATTTCAAATTTCAGTAAAATATGGAGTTCTGGATTCATTATTATGTACATGAATGTCATATTTGGGACCTGAAATTCCAAAATTCAAATTCTATATAGAACCTGAAGTTCTAATTTTGAATACGAAATATTAAATCTGGACTTGAAATTCTTAAGTTTTGAACATGAAAATCTAATCAGACTTGAAGCTCTGAATTCAATTTGAATTGTGATATTAAAACTTTTATGTCAAAGTTTATTAGAACCAGAAATTTTGAATTGGATCAAGTTACGATTCTTTCATCTAGAAAGTCAATTTGTAATTTCTATTTATAACCTGAAGTTTTCTGAATTTTATGAACCTGCAGTTCATGGTCGAACTGGAAGTCCGAAAAATCAATATGATTCATGATTTTGTTTTATGAAGTGATATATTTTCATACCTATATGTTTATACTTTTGATCACTTTGTCTAATATGTACTTTATTTTTCATTATGAATATATATGTCTTTAAACGGTAAATTGGGTAATATTGAAAAGCAAGATACAAGAGATATATGTCTAGCTAATTGTGCAACGACACCTACGATTCTACAGAATCAGAAATACTTTCTAGATTTAACTCTGCTTAAGGCAAATGTTAATATAATATCAGGTCCAGTAGATCTGACAGAAGGCTCCGGTAGAGCCATGATATTGTTACCAAACAACACTAAAATATGGCTATCACATAGAAACTATAAATGATGAGAATATTGAGTATTTGTGCATTACTTCTCATGATTCAGGCCAGAAACTCATTATGGAAAGGCTGTGTGCTTTATCATCTAGATTATGTTACTCTCTTATAAGAGGTATAGAAGTTTATGTTGTTATGAACCAGAAGTTCTCAGATCCAAAAATATTGATGCTTTGGCATGACCGTCTTGGTCACCCAGGATCTACAATAATGCGTGGAATCATTGAAAATTCTCATGGACATCCATTAAAGAACCAGAAGATTCTTTTATCCTATGAAGATTTATGTATTGCATGTTCACAAGGGAAATTAATAATAAAACCATCACATTCTAAGGATTGGCTTTGAATCCCCGTCATTCCTACAAAAGGTTCAAGGGGACATATGTGGACCTATTCATCCATCAAGTGGACCGTTCCACTATTTTATGGTCATAGTTGATGAATATTGCGGATCAGTTAAGATCGATATTGATCATCTAGTTCCACATGTTCATACTTAGAATGAATTAGCAGAATCACTTATCAAGCATCTCCAAGTAATTGGGAGAACTTTATTATTTCGATACAATTACCAATTTCTATATGGAAACATTTTATTCATCTCTGGTCCACTGCTTATCATCATTGTTTACTATTACAACTTGTAATGGGTCATAGACATGCTCATTTTTAAGATGCTTGATTATATTGTGTATGCCGTTATTGCATATCTAACATGATCTAAGATAAGATTTCTCTACCATTCTAAGATTTATGATAATTTTTTATTAATCTATTATCAAATCATTTATATTTCTGATAGCTTATCTTTTTTAGCACGACTT
The DNA here is from genome assembly GCA_008009225.1 of Acer yangbiense. NCBI lineage: Eukaryota > Viridiplantae > Streptophyta > Magnoliopsida > Sapindales > Sapindaceae > Acer > Acer yangbiense. The sequence goes on along the minus strand of CM017762.1, from coordinate 29,110,500 downwards.
GCATATTATTTTATTAATTAATTTTCATATTGTTGTATGCATAAAATCGCCAACCTGATACGTCATCAAAAAGAGTCGATAAAGATTGCCACGTCACTCATTAACTGGGTCAATGAAGGAAATGTGATAAGTCAATGTCAAAGTACCTCGAAACCAAAAGGGTCAAAAACATGCTCGCCGAAACTGGATATGTACTCGCCAAATCTAGATATATGGTCGCCGAAGAAACGAAACCCAGAAATAAGTGTACTCGCTGCACCAGCATACTGGGCCTGAACCGATTCGGCAGAAACACGGAAAATAACCCTACACTTTAGAAAACCCATAACAGCAAGGAATCAAGGGGGAAAATGAGAAGACCTATCTGTATCCGCAGCAACGTGGGATTCCCAGGACAAATCTGAAAGGAAATCCTACTATGAGCAGGGCTAAAATCAAGGGAAAACCCTAAATATCATGTATAAATAGAACCACCTATCCCACGAGGAAGGGGTTCAGAAATTAGGAGAGAAGAGAGCAATTGTAAGAGAGATCTAAGCGTGTAACAAGGCAACGAAAACCTAGTATTACTTTTTTGCCCTCAGGGGCGTCGTGGTTTTTCCCGTTCAAGGGTTTTCCACGTAAAATCTGTCTTTTGCATGCGTTATTAATCTTCTTGTTTTATATTAAATTGATATAATTGTTGAGTGCGTGGCAATCCAAATTTCACCGTCAACAATTGGCGCTAGAAGGAGGGGGAATTCTTTGAACAAAAACTTCGAGGGACCCTTGCGAATCAAACAACATGAACAATGACAGCGACAGAGATGGTAACTCCAGCGGAGATCTAGTTGTTGAACCAACCACGCAGGCGGGAGACAGGGCAGCGACAATCGGGGAACAATCAATGGTAACACCAGGAACTAGGGCAGCTGATCCCGGGATTCTGCAGCACTTCCAAGCTGCATTGGTAAACTTAATCAGCGAAGACAGCAAAATAGGACTTTCGCTCCCCATAGGGTTGGGGGTTTCATCTCCTTATGAGTTAACCACTCCTGGAATCCATCCACCCGGAAGGCTACGGTCAGAAGTTCACATTGCAATTCCCGATACTCAAGCAAGACAATCCACTGAGGAGACTCCCTAGGACCACACTGAGGACTTCGAGGGGAGAAAACAAAGGAAGGGAAAAGGTGTGATAAATGAAGAATCCAGGGAGGAACGAGACCAGGTGCGAACACATGGGGTCAATTCCAGCGATACGTACCAACGGAACCGGCGGAGACACTGTTCCATCTCATCTGAAGATAAGAGTCCTCGTCCACGAAGGGAATTACGATCCAAAAGAGCAAAGCGAAGAAGATCCGAAAGCACTGAAGATCGAAGAAGCCTGGACGAGAGAGGCAATCATGGTAGAATGACAATCAAAAGTAGACTCGATCTAGCAGGAGAACCAACTGGTCAGCGAGATGTCACTCTGTAAGAGCTGTCAAGAAAAGTTTCAGCAATGGCGGGAAGGTATGGTCGCAATGTATCTTCGGATGATGAGTCAGATAGCCCATTCATCGAAACCATTGCTTGCACCCAATTTCCAGACAGATTTAGGATGCCAACTATCGAGCAGTACAAGGAGAATAGGGATCCGAATGAGCACGTTCGCCGATTCCATAACATTATGGCCCAGTACTCATCCAACGATGGGTTGTTATGCCTCACCTTCCCGCAAACATTCGACAACCTTGCATCTAGATGGTTTGGAAGACTTCCTCCCGGAAGTGTAAGCAGCTTCTCAAATCTCAGCAAAGCGTTCATAAGGCAATTTATGGGGAGTGTCCAGAGAAGAAAGTCACTCGCTCATCTGTCCAATTTGAAACAGGAACATAACGAGTCAATCAAGAAGTATCTAGCGAGATTTGGGAAGGAGGTTGCTCAAATTGAAGATGCCAGTGATGTAGCTGTAATCGCCGCATTCACCAATGGGTTACAAAGTGGGCGATTATCCTTCGACCTACGAAGGGAGAGACCAAAAACTTACGAGGAGATGATGGAAATAGCTGGCGACTACGCACTGGCAGAAGAAGAAGAAGTAGCGCAAGGGGGTAGCTATGTGCATGGACACAAGCCTGGCTCAAAACCGGACCATAAGGATGACAAAAAAACGTAGTCACGTGATCGCCAAAGAGATTAGAAGGGCCAAAAGGGACATTCGAGAGAAAGCAAAGGAAATCCTCGAGCCAGTAGGTTTCGAGGAAGGTACAACCATTACACCCCTTTGACCGGCGATCAAGAGGAGATACTTTCTGTGGTGGAAGACAAACGGCTCGCTAAATACCCTCGGCAGCAATCAGCAAATGCTAGGAGAGATACAACGAAGTACTGTCGATTCCACAAAGACCATGGGCATGAAACCTCAAAGTGTTTTCAGCTGCGCGATCACATTGAAAGTCTGATCAGAGATGGGCACTTGAAGGACTTTGCTCTGAAGGGAGACAAATATAGTGGTCGCTAGGATAGCCGCCAAGGAAACATGCAGGAAAGAAAGAGTCCAAGGAGAAACAGCCCTAGCGCCGCCATAAACACCATCTTTGGCGGACCTCATACTGGGAGAAGCAATCGAGAAAGGATGTCGGAAGTCCGGGAAGTAATGTATGAAAGCAGAAGCATGGAGGTTAATTCTGTGCAAAGAAACCCCAAGAAGGGAAGAGAGGGACACAATCCTATAGTATTTACAGTAGAAGACTCAGATGGAATTGATGCAAAACCTAACGATGCAATCGTCGTGGGGGTTCGAATAGCTCATAGGGACGTCCTTCGAGTGATGATTGACAACGGAAGTTCAGCTGATATTTTAAGTGCCAGAGTATACGATGAGTTACGACTGGATAGGAAAGATCTTGAGCCTTTCCATGTACCGTTGAAAGGTTTCGGTGGTGCAGAAGTAAGATCGTTAGGGACTGTGAAACTGCCAGTAAGGTTTGGTACAACACCATGCCGGCGAACAATCCTGCTGGACTTTGTTGTAGTCGATATCCATAATTGGCCGTATAATGCTTTACTTGGCCGACCATTCCTTAACAAAGCACGAGCTGTAACTTTAACCCATGCACTGAAAATAAAGTTCCCTACAGAATTTGGTGTCGGAGAATTGAGAGGGTCACAGGAGATGGCTCGTCGCGCCAACCTATCAATCTTCAAAGATAAAACAGGGGTGGAAACCATGAGCATATTCGAGATAGACAGTGAAGTACAAGAAGAATATCCGGAAAATTTCGAATTAGACCCAAGGGACAAAACGAGCAGAGAAAAAGAAGAGCCGACTGAGTTAGTTGTTCTAGATGAAGGAGAGCCAGATAAAACAGTAAAGATCGGGGTAAGACTGACTGAACGAATCAAGAAAGATGTGACAAGTTTATTAAAAGAATATAAAGAGATTTTCGCTTGGTGCCACGAAGACATGCCAGGGATTGACAGAAGCGTAATTTCACACAATTTGGCTGTGAATGAAACCTGTAAACCAGTCGTGCAGAAAAGGAGAAGTTTTAACCCAAAAAGAAGTGCAGCCATAAAAGAGGAGGTATCAAAGCTACTCGCCGCAAGGTCAATTAGAGAAGTTAAGTACTCGGAATGGGTGGCGAATGTGGTCCTGGTGAAAAAGAAGAACAATCAATGGAGGATGTGCGTTGACTTCACCGGTCTGAACAAAGCCTGCCCCAAGGATAGCTTCCCGCTACCAAGGATTGACCAGTTAGTCGATGCAACTGCCGGACATGAGACATTGAGCTTCATGGATGCATATTCAGGATACAACCAGATAAAGATGCACAAGCCAGACGAGGAGAAGACAGCATTCACCACAGACCAGGGGTTGTATTGTTACACAGTCATGCCATTCGGCCTAAAGAACGCTGGAGCAACTTACCAGCGCTTAGTCAACAAAATGTTCGCCATGCAAATAGGGAGAAATATGGAGGTTTACGTTGACGATATGCTGACAAAAAGCATCACAGTAGATAGACATGCAGATGACCTGAGGGAAACATTCGATATGCTGGTCAAGTATGGAATGAAGTTGAACCCAGTAAAATGTGTATTCGGCGTACCATCTGGGAGGTTCCTCGGGTATCAAGTACACCAAAGAGGAATAAAAGTGAACCCTGAAAAAATCCAAGCATTAGCAAGAATGATCTCGCCGAGAACTTTGAAGGACGTCCAAAAACTTACAGGGTGCCTAGCGTCACTGAACAGGTTCATAGCCAAGTCAACAGACCGATGCCTACCCTTTTTCAAAACTCTAAAGAAATGAAAGGGAGTCGAATGGAATGAGGATTGTGAAAAAGCTTTCCAGGCCTTGAAAGACTACCTTGGACAGGCACCGCTGCTATCAAAACCAGAAACAGGAGAAACATTATACATATACTTGTCCATCTCTGAAGCAGCCACAAGTTATGTGCTAGTAAGACAGGAAAATGGGATCCAGAAACCGGTATACTACACCAGCAAAGCACTGTTACCGGCCGAAACAAGGTATTCACCGGCTGAAAAAATGGCACTCGCTCTAATAACAGCAGCAAGGAAGCTAAGACCATATTTTCAGGCTCACAAAATCAGAGTGTACACCAACTACCCACTGAAATTAATCCTGTAAAAACCAGAAGTATCCGGGCGATTAACAAAGTGGACGATCGAATTGAGTGAATTCGATGTCGAGTATCTCCCAAGAACAGCAATTAAAGCCCAGGCAATAGCAGACTTTGTAGTAGAATTCACCGAGCCAAGTATAGAGGTGGCGAGAATGATGGTGGAGCAAAATAAGAAAACATTCAAATGGCAACTTCGTGTTGATGGCTCGTCAAACACGCACGGCAGCGGGGCAGGGGTAGTGGTGTCAACCCCAGAAGGAGATTCAGTCGAATGTGCCTTGCGTTTTGACTTTAAAGCTACTAACAATCAAGCTGAATACGAGGCACTCATAGCAGGATTGAAAGTTTGCACAATCCTAGGAGCAGATGAGGTAGAAATATTCAGCGACTCTCAAGTCGTGGTCAATCAGGTGTTAGACGAGTACCAGGCGAGAGATAAAAGCATGATCACCTACCTGGAATTAGCAAAGGAACTTTTAGAAAGATTTAAAGAATACATGATTGTTCACATCCCCCGAGAAGAAAATGAAAAGGCTGATGCCTTAGCCAAGTTGGCATCTGCCACAATCAACACCTGGCCCAAAAATATCTCTATGATCCACCTATCGCGGCCGAGTATAGTTAAAACAAAGGAAGTTGGGGCAGTCTTTGGCGAAAGGGACAGCTGGATCACACCAATCAAAGAATATCTCGTTAATGATGTACTTCCAAGTGACCCATTAGAAGCAAAGCGGCTGAAGTACAAAGCTACAAGATACTTAGTACTCAATGGAGAACTGTACAAAAGGGGGTACTCGAGGGCACTGCAGAGATGTGTCGGACCTGAAGAAGCAGAAGGTATCCTGAGAAGCATACACAGCGGGAATTGTGGTAACCACGCAGGGGGTGCCAGCCTAGCCCATAAAACATTAAGGCAGGGTTTTTACTGGCCAACACTGTTCGCCGACTCCAAAAGGGTGGCAGCGAGATGTGAGGCGTGTCAGAAGATTGCCAATAACATCCGACAGCCACCTGAACTCTTGCAAAGTATTACCTCGCCTTGGCCATTCGCCATGTGGGGAATTGACTTGATCGGCCCAATGCCAACAACAACTGGAGGAGCGAAGCATGCCATAGTAGCAGTGGATTATTTTACAAAATGGGTAGAGGCTGAGCCGTTGGTACACATAACAGAAGCAAACACCATAAACTTTGTGAAGAAAAACATCCTGTACATATTCGGGATACCAAATACCATCATCACAGACAATGGGACCCAATTCGACGGCCAGAAATTCAGGGAGCTATGTGATAAGTATGGCATCAACAACTACTACGCCTCTCCAGCACATCCACAGACAAATGGCCAGACTGAGGCAGTGAACAAAATCATAAAACATAACCTAAAGGCCAAATTGGCAGCAAAAAAGGGTAGCTGGGGAGATGAATTACCACAGGTACTTTGGGCATACCGAACCACGGAAAGGAGTTCGACAGGCGAGACCCCATATTCCATGGCGTATGGAGCTGAGGCTGTCATCCCCATGGAAACATCTTTTTCTTCACCTAGGGTACAACTTTTTTAGCCAGAAATCAACAGTGATATGCTAAAGTGCGGCCCAGATGAGTTAGAAGAAAGAAGAGAGCGCGCGCAAATAAGGAATGCTGCATACCAACAGAGGGTAGCTAGATATTATAACTTACATGTGCGTGAAAGAAGGTTCTCGCTGGGCGACTTAGTGCTGAAAAGGGTGAACCCAGGAACAAAAGATAAAGCTGCAAGGTCACTCGCGGACAAATGGGAAGGGCCTTATCAGATCACAGGCGTAGCTGGCCACGGGGCATATCGCATCACTCGAGAAGGTTTCGGCGAACTACCCCGTCCATGCAATGTGCAGTACTTGAAGACATATTATCCTTAACTTGGGGGTCAAGTTAAGGATTTTTTATGAGCCTTTTATTTTTTACTTAGAATAGTTTTCGTTTTAGCATTTTCTTTATGACAGTATTAACAAAGTTGCAGGAAGTATTCAATAAAGAGTAATTTATTACTGAGAAATTATCGATTTCACTCGCCAAATACAAAAGGGCATTCGCCATCACACATCGCTATCATCACATAAAGATGAGTTTTATGCTCGCTGCAGCAAAGAGCTAGTGAAGAATGAAATCTAAAGTTATAGAAATTGGCAATCGCCATCACGGGAAAACAGAATCCCTATGAACGAGTGAGCCAACTAAAAACAACAAGGGGAGACGTCCCAATAAAAAGCCAAAACTCAGCAATGGCAGCTGAACAAACAAAAAGTATATTAAAAACTCGGTGCATGGTCGGATAAATCCTGACAAACACTGAGTACGCCAAAATACAGCAATGGCAGCTGAATAAAAAATATAAGATATGCTAAAAAACTTGGTGCATGGTCGGATACGTCCTGACAAGCACTGAGTATGCCAAAAATACAGCAAAGGCAGCTGAATAGAGATATAAAATATGCTGAAAAAACTTGGCGAAAAACTAAAGCAAAGGCAGCTGAACAAAAAACAAAAGAATTTTATAACTTCTGTCATTTACAGTTGGAGGAACAAGAGAAATAAAAAACCTACAGTCCTAGACAGTAAAGAAAGACCTAAAGCTCAACTAGCTGCAGGAGGACCCTCGCTGTCTTCCTCATCCTCCATCTCTTCTTCTGAAGGCCAGGTGACTTCCTCATCCCCTTCCGGGATAAACGGTTCATAGTTCCTTCCGGCAACAAGACCCAAGTCAGGTTCAGCGCTAGAACCAGAAAAACTGCATTTCCGACCTGAATAGTATTGAAGGCACGCTTACTGGGGATCTCCAAATGCATGGGATGAGGTTCAGTCATATTATAACGGCAGTGGGCTCTCCATCGTTTTATCTGCTCTTTAATCGAGTCCACACCGGTGGCCATGTGCTGCTGAAGAGACCTGTTGAAGCGATTCAAAGCTTTTTCGTTTGAATGATCCTTCATAGCGAAGAACTTTTTCGCCTGCCTCATGCCTTTCTCAAACTCACGCAATAAAAGCGCATCATAGGTAGGGGATCTCTTGAAACGGTCAACCGCTTCAACCTCCAACACAGCCTTGAGGTCATTCAAAATAATTTCATGTGAGGCTAACTGGTTGCGCAAGTCCAAAGCCTCACGCTCTGCTTTTTCCTTCGCCTCCTCAACTAGTCGCTCAGCCTCAAAACGTGCTGCGAGTGATTCTTGATTAGCAGAGAGTTGCTCTCGCAGCAAACGGATTTCCTCCTCAGCAGCACCTAGTTTCTCTTCAGCAGCCAGTTGAGCCGAAAGGTGTCCATCTGCCAATTCTCTTAGCTGTGCAAGCTGCTGAACGTGGTTTTCCTCAGCCGAAAGCTTCTCAGCTTCCAAAAGAGAGGCTTGTTCTCGCAGGCGCTTCAAATCCCTCGACAAATAATTTCCTCGCCTGTAGTTATCAGCCAACTCAGACAGCATCTGAAAAGAAGAGAAAAACAGAAGTCAGGAAACGCGCAAAACAAAAATACATAAGTACAGCGAGAGGCTCACCAGAGAATGGCAGTTGAAAAAGAACTCCATTTTCTTGTTGCAGGATCCTTTCTTCATCTGCTCCCAACTCTCACCAACATAAATATCGTTGTTCATTATATGAGAACAAATCTCAGCAGCCGTGAAATCCGAGAGGGAGACAGACTCAACTCCCTCACCAGCTTCAGTTGGATCAGTGGGAGGATCTCCGTGAGCAACACCAGAACCGGATGCAGAAGCCCCATCCTGTCTGGACGACCCCGGTCTATCAGCTGGCCCTTGTCGACCAGATGACCCAGGCTGACCAACAAAAGAAATGTCCGGCTCATTCACGGCCGCCGGAAGAGGAGTCGCACCAGTTGGGGAAATGGTAAGAGAGCCAAAATTGTTTACCCCCTCCGGAAGAGGAGACTCAGCTAAGACTGGTTCCTCGACAGAAGCCTCGGGGGGAGCAGTTTCAGTGGGAGTCTCAGCGATCACAGGCTCATCAGCGACCTCCTCATCTGAAGAAACAACGTATTGCACGACCCTTGACGCCCACTTTAAGGGCCGTGCAGCATGTTCAGGTGTACTCCCTGCTGGACGTTTTCCCCTGCCAGTTCTAGGGGCAAGATCGCTTGTTGGATCGAGAGGAACCTCAGGGACATCAGCGTCAAAAGTAGGAATATCACTGACTCCCCCTGAAGCACCAACCTTTTCTTTACCCTTACGACTGGGGGTAGCTGCAGCAGGAGTAGTCGCAGGAGTAGTCGCAGCAGTCACCGCAGTAGTCGCAGCAGCAGGTGCAGTGGGAGTATTCGCAGCAGCTTCTGCGCGCATTGATGGCCGCCCCGACTCGACGCCTCCCACTAAAATCTCCTCCGCATCCTCGGCGTCGGAGGGATCATCACCATCCGGGCTGGCAATCCCTTCCTTGGCCAAACCAGCAGCATGCCTTTTGCTGGCGGCCTCAGAATTCTTCACCGCCCTGGCTTGCAAGTCGCAAACGGTGTCAAAATCGCACACTGCAAGAAAAATAAACAAAGTGTCAACTAATAGAATAAAATGAAACAGTAAAACAAAGAAGGAATGGACAAAGACTTACAGCGAGGAAGCCTTGCATGTAAGCGTGTGAAAATCCCGTTTGAAATCATTTTTTCCTCATCCAAGAGGAAGGACCTATCCCTTTCTCCCAAAGGGAGGACAGCTGCTGCAGCAAGGTGAGAAATCTCTCTATCTAGTAAAACAGGGGCCGCCTTCAACCAAGCTTCAGGCGATGCGAAGTGCCTGGGAACCTTCTTCGCCGAGAAATTGTGGCGACTACTGGCAGGCACATCACGACCCCAATCGCCACCAACGAAAAACCAGATGTTCTTCCACCTCTTGTTCGAAGTGGGAAAGCCCCAGATAAACCCCTTTTTCTTCTCATCGCCGGAGATTTCTACTTGGTCGGGGTTCGCCACACCCTCAGGGATCCAGCTCTCCACCGGCGAAGAGATAAGAAAATACGTGCCCCCATGGCCCGCCTGCCTTAGCGTATAAAAATGGCGGATTTCACGAGGAGTAGGGGGCCTGTAACCCTTCAACTTCCACATGAGGCACATGCACATCAATATTCTATAGCTATTTGGAGCGAGCTGTGCCGGCGCAATTTGAGCCTCCGCAAGAAACCTGGCAATGAAAGGCTGAAGAGGGAGAGTTACCCCACAGCTAAGCATGGCCCCGTAAATAGCGACTGCATTTTCGGGAGGATTCCACACAGCCCGGTCGCCAGGTAACATAAGATTCACTGAGTCTGGCAGGTCAAAACGACTCTTGTATTTGCGAAGCTCAACCTCGCCGACCACATTTACCTCCGTATCAAAAGAACACGGACGGTTTGGCGAGAAGCGTAGCCTATCCCTCTGATGGTCTTCAACATCAGAGTCAACAATCGTCTGCGCATCTAGCAGAGATTCACGTGGAACCCTAGAAGCGCGTCGTCTACTGCTTGTTGGTCTAGAAGATTTCGGCATTGTTGGAGAACCGCTGTTAGAAGACGAAGGAGAGATGTTAGGGATAAAAACATCTTCAGAAGACGGAACATAAACAGAGATTGGGACCGGAGAATCCGGACGAAAATTACGAATCAGAGATTCGATTTTGTCCGCAGTACTTTTATCACCAAGCTCCATGGCTTGCATCATCCGATTAAAAAGAGAAGAGCGTAAAGAAGGGTCCATAAGAACTCACCAGAAAACCCTAGATTCGCGAAAGGTTCGTAGAGAGGCAGGAATAATCGATTCCTGTGAACCGTCTGATAATAGAAAACACAGGGAAAGGACTGTAGCAAGTACTCGAAGAAATAAGGTAGATAAAAATGAAGAATCAAACTGTTCTTTTCTGCTCTGAGAAAACCAGTGGAGAAATAAATGAAAAGAATGAAATGGAGAAAAGGAAACGATCGGGCCTTAAAAAGAGGGAGTTTCAAAATTCAAAAAAGAAAATCAAGTAAAAGGATACGCAATTAATGAGAATGACAGCCACAGTGACCAGCCGCAATAGTCACCATCAGAAAACAGACATGTGGCATCTCGGGGAAAGCCAAGCGATCAAAATGTCTCTTCATCTGTCAGGTAAGTGGAAGCGTCAGCAATTATGTGGACCAAGTTGAAAGCTTACACCGGAAGAATCAATTAGTCAATACAGCGCGTGACAAAAAGGAAAGAGGGGGTTATTACAAAATACGTCAAAATCTTAGTATAAATATAAATACTACTCGCAGAGACAAACGAAGCAAGAAGAACAAATCATTCGCCCAGCTCGGAGTATTTATGGGGGTATTGTTGTATGCATAAAATCGCCAACCTGACACGTCATCAAAAAGAGTCGATAAAGATTGCCACGTCACTCATTAACTGGGTCAATGAAGGAAATGTGACAAATCAATGTCAAAGTACCTCGAAACCAAAAGGGTCAAAAACATGCTCGCCGAAACTGGATATGTACTCGCCAAATCTAGATATATGGTCGCCGAAGAAACGAAACCCAGAAATAAGTGTACTCGCTGCACTAGCATACTGGGCCTGAACCGATTCGGCAGAAACACGGAAATAAACACGGAAATAAACCCTACACTTTAGAAAACCCATAACAGCAAGGAATCAATGGGGAAAAGGAGAATACCTATCTGTATCCGCAGCAACGTGGGATTCCCAGGACAAATCTGAAAGGAAATCCTACTATGAGCAGGACTAAAATCAAGGGAAAACCCTAAATATCATGTATAAATAGAACCACCTATCCCACGAGGAAGGGGTTCAGAAATTAGGAGAGAAGAGAGCAATTGTAAGAGAGATCTAAGCGTGTAACAAGGCAACGAAAACCTAGTATTACTTTTCTGCCCTCAGGGGCGCCGTGGTTTTTCCCGTTCAAGGGTTTTCCATGTAAAATCTGTCTTTTGCATGCGTTCTTAATCTTCTTGTTTTATATTAAATTGATATAATTGTTGAATGTGTGGCAATCCAAATTTCACCGTCAACACATATCATTATAAGAAAGGGAATTTTCTCTAGAAGAGATAAGTAAATGAAAAGTTACTCTTATACAAAATAGAAATATAAATACTAATTCAATTATCTATATATGTAATAAAAGTGTCTCATTTCAGTCTTCGTATCACTCAAATACGAAAGATAATTGATTATAAGATAATTATTAATCAGTTACTTGATATGTTAAATATGATAAAATTTTATAAGTTGCTATCTCATAAACCCCGGCCGGGTGATTGTTCCTGTAGAACGATCTGAGTAAAATGCAACAAATAAATCATCTGATGAATATCATAAACTTATCAACCTTTGAAAGGTATTGTTATCAGGATCCTTATGTAAACAAAGCTCGAGTTATAAATAAATTCACTTTCTATAAATCAACTCAATAAGAGTTTGATATATCTAAAGAGGCATGAGTCTATGAAATGACTAAATCCATTGAAATGGAAGAAATCTCAACAGAGATTTAAGTATATCGAAATTGAAAATTTTATATAAATCATAGAGAGAAATGTGGAATCATAAAGAAACAATCATTGATGATGTATTTTTATACACAGTAGCGCTACTGAAATTATAAATAATAATTATGATATTCATAATATCAATTATTGTATACAAAAGGCATAATTAGCCTAAATGAAAACAAGCAATTCAAGACGAATTGACTTCATAAGCTAAACATAAAGTATTTAGACCATTAGTTTTCCAGACACCTGAAGATGTCAAATTAGTTGGATACTTAAAGGTCTTTGTATAGAAACGTAATGAGAAAAACGAGATCGTAAGATATGAGACACGACTCGTAGTACAAGGTTTCTCGCAGAAACTTGATATTCATTAGTGATGAATACGATTACGTTTCGAATTTTTGATAAATTTGACTGCTTGAAATACGTCTTCTAAAACGTAATAATCATCTATATGATTCACTCAATGCAGATATTTATAATCCCAGAAGGATTTAAAATGCTAAAGGCATGTAAATCGAGATCTCGTAATCTGTATTTGATGAACATATAAAAATCCTTATATGGATTAAAAATAATCTAGATGGATGTGATATAACCATCTCAATGAATATCTGATAAAATAAGGGTATAATAATTATATTATATACCCAAGTGTCTTCGCAAAGAAATCAGAATCTGAATTTATTATATTCACAACTTATGTTGATGATATGAATTTAATTGGAGCTCCTGGAGAGCCCTTGAAAACTCTTGAATTTTTGGTAAATGAGTTTAAAAATGAAAGACATGGGAAATGAAATATAGTCTCGACTTGAAGGTCGATCATATATCAAATGGAATGTTTGTCCATCAATTAGAATATGCTGAAAATATTCTGAAAAGATTCCATATGGATATTACGCCATAAAGCAAGTCTTTGCTTATACTCCCTCCAATCATTTATAATGTTATTTTATTTCATGAAATAAACATCTGGATATCCCACTTTAGCGATCTAGAAGATTGTTTTAAAATGAACTTTTATCAGGGGGAGCATCCCATCAGGGGGAGCATATCAAATGAAATATATAATTATATTGAGGCATATGTGCATTGTACTCTTTTTCTTTCCAATTAGGTTTTTTGTCCCATTGGGTTTTCCTGATAATGTTTTAATGAGACAATTCTCCAAGCACACCCAAAAATCATTTGATCCACAAAATCATCATAAATATTACATTGATTCAATATATCATCGTATATATATTATTTTGATCAAAAATATCATTGTAAATATTACTTTGATCTTGCTAATCATCGTATATATATTACCTTGATCCAAAAGATCATCATAAATATTACTTTGATCTGACAAATCAATGGATATCTTTGCTCAGGTTTTTATCCCACTAGGTTTTTCCCTAGCAAAGTATAAATATGAGAAAAGCTCTGAAGAAAACATTAATTTTGGACTTATATGCACTGTACTCTTTTTCCCTTCGATCAGGTTTTGTCCAACTGGGTTTTCCTGACAAGGTTTTTAATGAGACAGTTATGAGAACATCCAACACCCCAAGATCTAGAAGATCTTTGTATATATTTTTTTGAGATTTTTGTCCCATCAGGTTTTTCTTAGAAAATTAAATACAATACAAGTGGTGGAAAATCCAAGGGGGAGTGTTGTAATACATGTGGCTTTCCCACCACCACTCAATTTATTTGTTATATATATATGCTCTCTCTTGTAAAACGAGTTGTTGCTCATCCAATATCAATAAAAAGGCTTAACATGTTCTTTCTCTAGTATCATCTCTCGTCTCTCACATCTGATCTCTCTCTTCTTTGATCTTTCTCTTATCTCATGTTATTTCTTTGTTATTTATTATTTATTGATTCACAACAAACAATACCAATTAACGAGAATAAAAGTTGACAATTCTATTATATATTCTAATAAAACCATGAACTTGTAGTAGCAATTTCGAAGTGAACCTCCACTTTTATATATTTATAGTTGACTTTCATAATCAATATATTTTTTATAGTAGAAATTTATTTCTACAAGAAATAGATTGCAGAGAAAGATCTTGATTACAATTAATTAAACTCTATTTAATTAATAGATGCAATGAAAGTGAAACAACACCAGGCAAATAGCAGCCAACCACATACCAAGGCACACAAAAAACGCCCAAAAGAGACGAAAAACAACCCAAACAAAACAAGGCAGAAAACAGAACCAAACTGCAAAAAACCCAAAACACAACACACATGCCAACCCCCACCAGTGCAGAAAACCATGGCAGCAAGAAACAAAACATTTTGTAAATGAAATCTCTACTTCATGTTTGATTTATTGACACAAAACATAGCAGAATCACACAAAATTTAGGGCTTTAGGCTGACCTTTTTATAGCTAATAATCCTTAGGCTCTTGAATCTTGATGACACCAAATCTACTAAAAAAAGCTCACTCAAAGCTGTATACAAAACATGAAAACGAAATCAAAGTTTAGTCAAAGTCAGAAAAACCAAGTAAGTAGAAATGCAACATAAAACGAAATATATTCAATTATATCAAAGTCACCACTCACAACAAGTAAGTAGATAGCAAAAAAAGAGGGAAAAAAGTTAGAGAAAATTGTAGATTCGAATGGCAAAAGAAGAAGAAAAATACCTTGAAAAGAGACGATTGTAGGCGGTAGTCTAAACCGTGGAAGAGAAACGAGAGCAGGTGGACCGAAGATTTCTGGTAGGGGTGGGCGCGGTTCATCGAATCGAACCGAATCGACCCGAACCGAGTCAAAATATGGTGTTTGGTTCGGTTCACCTAATCAGTTCGGTTCAATTCGGTTCGAACCGAATGAACCGTATATAAGATGGGTCGGTTTCGGTTTTGGGCCTTCCAAAACCGAACCGACCCGACCCGACCCGATGAACCGAAGTATAAAAAGAAAAAAAAAACCCTATTTTCATTTCTGACTTCTCAGTTCTCAGTTCTCAGCCTTCTCTCATCTCTCATCTCTATTTTCTCATCTTCCGCCGATCGTTGCAGTCTTGCAGACCCCATCTCTCATCTCTCTTCTACCAAATCTCTCTGTCTTCTACCCTTCTTGCCTTCTCAGTTCTCATACTCAGTCTCAGTCACTCGACTCACTCCAGTGGAGGCTTCTCGACTCACTCGACTCGACGGCTGTCACTCGACTCACTCGACTTGTCTCTTTCGTGGATCTGCTTGCACTCGTCAACCTTCAAGACTGGTTTGCTTCTTCTTCTTGATTTATTTATTCTTCTTCTTGATTTATTTCTTCAAGCATGATTTTATTTCTTATTCTTTCTGCTGATGCCGAATCTCCGTCTCTTGCTTTTCTTATTCTAGTTTGCTTTTCATTTTATTTCTGCATATGTAACTAATAAGTAATATTTGTTTCTAATTTGTGTAAGAAAATGATAAATTGAAATGGGGTTGTTGTAAATTGATACTTACTGTATCCAATTTGTGTTGTAAGACATGGAAGCTATTTTATACTTCTTTATTGATTTTTTTTGCTTTATTAGTTTATCAATTTGTTATTTGTGTATGTTTTGCTTGTGTGCCTTGCTCTGTTTCGGATGCCTTTGGTTCTGCACTTCTGCTTGCAAGTGGGTTGTGCTTGTTTTGCTTGTGTCATTGTGTGCTTCGTTCTGTTTTGTGCAAGTGTTGACTGGTGGTTGTTTTTTCTTTGTTGGGTCTGTGCAAGTGGAGTTTTTTCTGGGTTGGTACTTGCCAAGTACTAATGTTATCTGCAACTCATTGCTGCAAGTTATAGTATATATACTAATGTTATCTGCAAGTTATAGTGTATATATATATATATTCAAGCCAAGTAGAGATACTGTTATCTACAAACTGCAATAGTAATAGCTGCAACTCATTGCTGCCTCTTTTTTTAATTGATGGGTTGATTACTTGATTTTATGATTCTCTGCTCCTATACTCCATTGCTTAAACAAACATGATTATATAATCTTTTTGTCACAATGCGTTTGTTTGAGGTCATGTGGGTTCTCAGCTCAACTCATTTTTTTTTTGACATTAAATACCATATAAAATGTTTTGTATACTAGCTAAGTCAATTTTGTCGGTGCAAAATTACCACATAAATTTCTCATGTTTGCTGGCATTAACCAAATGAAATAGTGTGACATGTTCCCAATAAAAAGAAAATCTACTTGGTTGGGATTTTTAATGTCTATACTATATATATATATATATATATAATGTACGAATTTTGAAGATAAATCCTCTCCCCATCTAGATCATAATTGATTCCACAATTTTTTCTGTTATTTAATTTTATTATTTACCTTGATTTTAAAGGATGGAGATCGACCCACGAACCTATTCGGAGGAGAATTCTGGTTCGCAATCCGATGATGAGTTAGAGGAGTCTAGCTCTATTGCAAAAGAAAAGAGTAGAGAGAGGGGGAAGGGTATACGGGTAGGCGGTAGGAAAGGTAAAAAAAAATATATTGTTGGTTACATTTTCAGGATTACCAAACTAAAGGTGGAAAAAAAAGAGCTAGGTGCAATCTTATTTTATTTTGGACTGTATTTTGGATTGCATTTTGCCATTTTGGACTACATTTTGGACTGTATTTTTGGACTATATTTTCGACTTCTATCATTGTGTAATTGAATTTGATAGAATGGTGGTAGCAATTGAGTAGGACAGCAGGTCAGCAGGTATATAATGGTGAATTGGTGATTGATTTGGATTAAATTTGATTAATAGGTTCTATTTAGTTGTGTTTTGAATGCAAGGGATTGTTAAAAAAAACAGTCCAAAATCAATTGTCCAAATGTCCAAATACAAACTAGCTGTTAGAGGATTAAAAAAATGAAAAATTATATTAAAAAAACCTCAAAGCCCAATAGGCCCAATAGGCCCAAAACCGAATTGAACCGAACCGAACCGAACCGAGATAAAGGTGTTCGGTTCAATTCGGTTTTAAGGTCTAATACGGTTTAAACCGATTCAAGTTTTTAAAAACCGAAAATATAACGGTTCAATTTGGTTTTGGCCAAAACCGAACCAAACCGAACCGAACCGAACCCACCCCTAATTTCTGGTGGGTTGATTGGATGAAGAAGGGGCGGAAGAGAAAGAGAGAGTGAAAGTGTGAGACTGTGAATTGAGAGAAAAAAAAGGAGATATTCGACTGTGAGTTGAGAGAGGTCTGAAAAGAGTTAGAAAAATTAGGGTTTTTTTTTTTTAATTTATATGTCGGTTCATACGGATCGGTTCGGTTTTGAAGACTCAAAACCGAATCGGAATCGAATTGAATACGGTTCATTCAGTTCGAACCAAATTGAACCGAACTCAAGTGTAAAACCGAACCAAACACCCTTTTTCGGTTCGGTTCGGTTCGGTTCGGTTCGATTCGACTCGGTTCGGTTCGGTTCGGTTCCGGTTTTTGTGCCCACCCCTAATTTTTATAATAAAGTGGGTGCAATAATAATTTAAGAGTGTTTATAAATAATATGTATTAAAATGAATATATTTATTTCAATGAGGGTACTATTGTCATTAGGATGAGTGTTTTTAGTAATATTTATTTTTTAAATTTTAGACATGGGTGTACTAATAAGTCTTATGGGTGTCAATATCCGTACCCTATTATAATATATATATATATATATATATATATATATATAATATTATAATATTATATAAAATATTATATATAATATTTTAAAAATTATTACATATATATATTATTGTATATGAAATAATTTTTAAAATGTTATATATAATAATAAAATATAATATATATTGTATTATAATATATATGAAACTTATAATAGTCTAACTCTTTCCCCGGACTTCAAGGACTTGAGGCTCTGATACCATTTGGATATTGACAGGAACCTTGACCATCTCTATAGAGTCTTAATTATGCCTTCCCCATAATGACGGTCTACCCATGGCCTTAGCAGGGTACTAGCATTCTAATCATCCAGAGACAGACAGGGACCATAAACCAAAGGATCAATCTCTCCTTCTGATGTGCAGGATCCTCAACTAGAGGCAAGCACAGAGCATACTGAGATTATTACAGACTATTATTTATCTCATAGACAGGCTTTCGAAGGAAGAAGAAAAGCTTTTAGAAAGACATAATAGATAAACACAACACACAAGATTTATTGATTTCTGCTTCTGATTTTTACAAAGAACGAGCTCTCCTTATATAGAGGGAGAGAGGAGATACATCCAAACTACACACAAGAAAAGCCATCATCATGGTAGACAGAAAATTTAAGGGGGGGGGGGCGCAGCCAGTGGCCTTCAATAATTACATTGCAATAATGAGAACAGACAAACAGTACATAATAATTAAAATATACAGAGAGAAGATAAGATTACGGGCTGGACAGATTGCAATTCGCGTGATCTTCATCATCAGAATCATGGGCTCCACAGATGGAGCAGGGTCAGGCGGCAATATCCATGGGGTCCTGTGAATCAATCATGTAAGAGTCTTGAAAAGGGTTCCAGCTTTGAGAGGAATCGTGTGGAATGTCTGGAAGGATGAATACTTCGTTGGTGTAGATATTATTGACATCACAGAGAAAATTGAGCAGAGAGATCTGGAGATTGTTGGGGTACGATTTTTGATAATCATATGTGGTGAACCATTCATAGCTGGTGTTGACTGTCCATAGAAGTTTCGTGTGGGGATTGTACCGGTATGGTCTATGGAGTATCCAAATGTAGGAAACAGAGGAGGCTGACTCGGGGTCAAGTTTCCAAAGGTTATATCTTCCCATAAGTTTAGTGAGATCTTTTTTCCAATTTACCAGAGGTGAGAACCATTGTAGGAAGGTCCATAACAGAGAATTCTGGTGAGAAGGATCATAGAGATATCCATATAAGGTCTGTAGAGGAAATACAAAGGCATGATGATGTAGAACTGATAAACACCGAAGGAACCATAAAAGCTGAGGGGAAAATAGTAGAATGGTGGCATCAGGAATGGATCAAAGAATGGTCTGGTAGGATTGGTAAGATCATGTCGACAACCTTGACCTTTGATCTGGGATAAGTACATCGAGAGATGAGTTTTAGCAAAATTCTGGATTTGGTCTAGAGATGGTTGATGGTTAGGTGGAAGTATAGCCATGAGTTCTGGTGGGAACATCATTTGTGAAGGGTCTATTAGGTCAGAAGAGGATGATGAGAGACCCGTAGGGGAAGTCATGAATATGAGAGGATAATGACCAGTAGATGTAATGAGATGGGCAAGTGGAGGTCTGGAAAGCATATCAGCAATAATATTATGATGACCTTTCATGTGTCGAACAGTGAAATCATATCTAGCAAACCAATCCTTGAGTCTCAGAAGTAGTGGATTATGAGGAATCTTATTGCGAAAATCGAGAATCTTTGGGAAAGAAAAGTTGTCCATTTCAACAATAAAGTTCATTGTCCTGAGGTGGAAATCAAACGTCTGGATACCATTTTTGACAGTAATGATTTCTTTGTAAATCGTGTGGTAATGCTGTTGGGAATCTTTGAATTTTCCACTAGCATGTCCACAATAACTTTTTTTGTCCGTTTCGATCTTCGATAAGGATGGCACCCAAAAAAATATCACTGGCATCTGTCTGGAGGATGAGTTGGCCGGTTGATGGGATGGTGAGAGCAGGTGGAGATTGAGCAATCTCCTTTAACTTGAGGATGGCCTCAGTATGACAAGGACTCCAAGGAGAAGGACGCTTCTTTAAGAAAGCTGAGAGAACTGAGGTGTAATGACCAGCATGAGGAATGAAGTCTCGGATGTAATTGACTATGCCAAGAAATTGTTGGACCTGTTTCACACTGAAATCAGAATCAGGGAAATCAAGTAATTGGATAGCCAAATGAGGACCAGGACGATATTGTCCGTTGGAGATGTTCATCCCAAGAAATTCAATTTCTGATTTGCCAATTGTACTTTTCTTTTCGGAGAGCATGATACCGTAATGATTAACAATATCATGGAATTGTTGGAGGAGATTATTGTGGGCGGTATTATCTGAGGAGAATAGGAGGATGTCATCTATGTATACGAGGGCTGAATGCAGAAGAGGATGGAAAATCCTGGTAACAGCCTTTTGGAAAAGGGAAAGAGCTGTTTTTAAGCCAAAAGGTATAACGGTCCATTGGTATTGTGTAATTTTATACCTTTCATCAGGATGAATACCAATCTGCCAGAAAGAACCTTTGAGATCAAATTTAGAAAAAACTTTGGCACTAGGAAGTTGTGAGAACAGAACATTAGGTCTAGGAACAAGAAATTTATCATCCCTGAGAAAGAGATTGAGTGGCTTGTAGTCGACAACTAATCTCTTCTTTCCCCTGCGTAATTCTGAGCGTTTTTCAACGTAAAAGGCTTGGCACGCCCAAGGGGAAGAGGTGTGTTGAAGCAGACCTTGCCGGAGAAGTTCATTGCACTCTTCATTGGCCAATTTGAGGTCTGAGGGTGACATTCCGGAATGAGATGCCTTAGTAGGATTGATATCCTCATTAAGCTTGAAAGGGAGCTTAATAAAAAGTTAGGATTTTTCCACAGAGGTGAAGGATGAGAGAAGGTGACATGATTGTCAGCACAAAGGTGTAGTAGTCTGCGTTGAATCTATTCAAATGAGGGCTGAAACTCTGAGAGAGGGAAAATCTTTGGAACATCAGAAAATGCCTTAAAATTACTTTTGAACCTAATTCCTGTGGGGAGAATCCGGAGGGATTTGCTTTGACAAAAAACATCACAACCAATGAGGATGTCTTTACCAGGAAGAGGAGTGCCAATGACATGGACCCAAAGAGTGTAGGATGGGAAAATCTTAACTCCAATCTTTTTCTTGGTAATAAGATTTGTTGCAAAGACTTTACCATCAACTGCTTTGAAAAGTCGAACATAAGGTTTCCAGCTTTCTGGAGGAAGGATCTTGGGGTTCATCATAGTGGTTTGAGAACCCGTGTCAAAGTAAGCAATGACATCAATAGGCTTGGAATATTTATCAGGCAAGATCTGAACTTGAGCCTGAGGACCAGATTGAGGGACAATGTGAGAAGCTTGGTAAGATTCCTGAATATAACTGAAGCCTGAGTCGGAGTATTCTGAGTCAAAAGAGTTTTCTTAGAGGACAAAAGTTGTAGTATGATCAACATTGTCTTGCTCAGAGAAGATAGATTCGATGTCTGCATCGGACGGAACTTCGTCAGCAATTTCTTTTAGCTGTTGGGCTAGCCTGGCTGATTTGGCCTTTTTGTTGGGACATTTCTTTGCATAATGTCCTGGCTTGCCACAGATATAGCATCGTAAGGATTTATTCGAGCCTTGTTTTGCTTTCTTTTTGTAGAACCTGAAACGTTTGGGTTTGCCTTTCTTGTTCTTGAAACGTCGGAAATGATTTTTCTTCTTGATTCTGTAGTGGCAAGTATCTGCGGATTTGCATTTTATTTGGAAGGAAAGTTGTTTGCATTAGGATTGCAACCGTTTTCCTTCTGTCAACATTTTGGAGAAGAATTTCTGTGTGGCACAGAGTTTATCGAGGGAACTCAGAGCATACATATGGAGTTCACCTAAAGATGTATCATTAATCGATCGTCCGGAGGTGTCTATCTTCCTATGAATCTCGTCTTGCAATTCGTCGAGAAGAGATTTAACATAAACCTGCTTAAGACTATGGTCATTGATTCCACCAAGAGTGTGAAATCTGCGGGACATCTTTTGATAATGGAATTCAATGTCCTTTCTTTTGAGTGAACAGCAGTGCATGTCAAAGAATTCTTGTCTAGCCTGTTTATAGAATTGATCTGGATCACCAAGAAATTCTCTAAAAATAAACCCCCTGGCCTGGGAGGCTAAAGGGACCCTGACAAACTGGAGCTATCTGTATTCACCGAGAGCTTGATACCAATCTCTGAGAGAACCAGTGAATCGAGATACGAATTCTCGTAAAATTGCTTCAAGGTTCTATTCTGATTTGGCCATTTGCAGGTCGAGCCATGCGCTCATTTCTGAGATTCTTTTTCTCCAAGAACTAGGAGAAGAGCTATCAAGGTTGAACCAAGGGCCATTAGTTGGCTTGGTAGGAGGACGACCTGGAATAGGTTCTTGAGGTTCTTCCACATAAGGGGTGGGTCCAGTGGAAGTGGCATCATCAGGAGAGTCATTCGTCTGAGTGGAAGGTTGAGGATCTGTTCTTGTTTTGAAGGCTATGTAAACCTGAGTAAGGTTGGTATGGTCATTTTAGGAGAGCTGTGATGGAGCTGGAGAAGAAACATGAGTTGTCATCCAGGACGACCGAGAGGAAGCTTCTTCAGATAAGGACTCCGTATCTGGCTTTGGGGTAAAAATAAATTGTCTGGAAGTAAACAAAACTGGTTCATAAGAACCAGAGACATGTTGTTTATCTTTTCGCTTGGAAGGAAACCGTTTATTGGGTTTTTCAGAAGAAAAAAGTGGAGGATATTTCTGGAATAATTTATTAGTGGATTTGAAATGTCTGGAGAAATCATCAGGTCTAGATGGAGGTGAGTGATTAGGAGACGATGGGAAAAAGAAAAATTGAGAATGTGAATAGGATCTTTGTTGATAAGAGTGATCTCTGGTCATGTGCTCAAGCTGTTCTTTAAGCTGTTTAATTTCCCTTTCCTTTCTATCAAAATCTGGGCCAGAATAGCCATGATCAATGTATTTGTGGATATCAGAATGTAATTTTGCAATTCTGTAGTGCATATCTGAGGATATGTCTCTAAAAGCAGCATCAAGGTTTAAGAGATGATGCTCATGTTAAGAAACATGTCGTGTAACACGATCAATCTTCTGATCAATAGAGTTCAAAACTCTATTTTGGGCTCTGGCATTATGAGATTGCCAGTTGAGGACTTGTTCAGCTTGGGATGGCTGCTTGAGAGAACCGTCAGGTTGGACTTCAGTAGTCTGGACAAAAGGTCTAGAGAAGCAAGTTTTCTCAGGGTTTGAAGTTGGTTCAAGTGGAGGAAAATCACCGTCATAATCTGAAGTCATGTAGCAAAGTACATGAGGACGTAAGGTTGGAATAGCAAAATCTAGCTTTTGTGAAGGTAGAAGACCTTTAGATCGTAAGATCTGTAGAGCTCTGTCATAAATAGGCAAAGGTTTGTTTTTGATAGGGTGTAAGCCTATCCAGGGACTGTTAGGGTCTTCTGGTTTGCAAGGTTTGTGCCAGGGTTTACAGGAGGTATAAGAAATATCTTTAAGACAACCTCGGCATGCACAGTCTGCATCACACATATTTGGATCAACGTCCCAAATGAAATGGCCGTTGATTTTATCTGTGTAGATCGGAGTTCCATCAGCCAAAAAGCTGTGGATGGGAATAACATCTTCAGTAGTGACTGGTTTGATCATAAGAGCTTGGAAGATAGGAGGAGTGTCAGAACTGGAGGGGACCTTAGAGCCTAAGATGGGTTCATAGATTGTCTTGATTGTGCCATCTGGTTCATGTACATATTTAGTATCAGTAGCAACAACAGGGGCTACAATCTCGAATGCTTTTTCATAATTTGTGAGCTATTCAAGAGGCATGATTTCTGTAAGCTTGTCTCTGGGCAATTGCTTGGGAATCTGAAGGATAGTAGGGACTTCATCTTCTCTTTCTGCTTTGATGAAGATCGTGTCACCACTATGACCAGGAAGTGGAAGATGAAGAGCATGATCTTGAAGTCGATAAGCGAGTTGATGATGGAGAGTTGCCATGTAAGAATTTGCCTTCATAGGTGCACCAAGAATTTGGACTTGGACTTTGAGACAACTTTGAAGGTTCTGATCCCGTAAAGGGATGTTGAAGTTGGGGTAGTAAGTGAGGGATATACTACCAGCATGAAGGGTAGACACACAAGTGCCTATGACAGCATGTTCGTACTTTGTGTAAATGGTGTTGAGCAAAGCAAGCCTGGCAGTGATAAGTAGACCTTTTCGACCATGTAAGGACAGAATAAGTCGGACGGCACCTATGTGAAGGTGTGAATATCCTTCTCGAATCCATTGGTCTATCATTTTTTGGTCAATTGCAAGATCAATGTACTGTTCACCCGGTGTGGCCGGAATTAGACAGTTGTCAAGACCTGTGGACTGGTTGTATTCTTTGATAAGAGGTGGTCTGGTTCGAATAAGGTGGGTAAATCTCCTACCCAGAGAGTTGTTTCGTTTGAAAATGGTATATGGGTTAAGAAGAGGCAAAGATGTTTCATTAATTTGGGCAGTATCAGGGATGTGAGTGTATTTAACTAAGTCTTGGATTCTGTTTGACTGGGTTCTTCTAATGGAAGTAGGTAATGAAATGGAAGAAGATAATCTAGTAGAGATTAGAGAGGTAACAGAGGGAGTAGTAGTGTTTGCCATGTCTGGAGAGATCTTCTTTCTATACCTTATCAATGAAACTTATAAGAGTTGTCTATTATGTCTTTCTAAAAGCTTTTCTTCTTCCTTCGAAAGCCTGTCTATAAGATAAATAATAGTCTGTAATAATCTCAGTATGCTCTGTGCTTGCCTCTAGTTGAGGATCCTACACATCAGAAGGAGAGATTGATCATTTGGTTTATGGTCCCTGTCTGTCTCTGGATGCTTAGAATGCTAGTACCCTGTTAAGGCCATGGGTAGGCCGTCATTATGGGGAAGGCATCATTAAGACTCTATAGAGATGGTCAGGGTTCCTGTCAATTTCCAAATGATTTATATATATATAATATATATAAATCATTTGGAATAAAGCACAACGAGGTTGGAATAAATCCCAACGATGTTACATTTGCGGCAAACCCGGACATTATGCTAAGAAATGTCCCAACAAAAAGGCAAAGTCAGCCAGATTAGATCAGCAGTTAAAAGATATTGCTGATGAAGTTCCGTCCGATGCAGACATTAAATCCATCTTCTCTGAACAAGATCATGCCGTTCCCTCCATATCCTTTGTTCTTCAAGAAGACCTTTCTGACTCAGAATATTCTAGCTCCTCTGACTACAGTTCTGTCCCAGAATCCTATCAGGCTACTCAGCTCGATTCTCATTCCGGTCCCCAAGCTCCGGTTCGGATTGTACCTGACAAGTACTCCAAACCTGTTGATGTCATCGCTTATTTTGACACAGGTTCTCACACTACAATGATGAACCCAAAGGTCCTTCCTCCAGAATTTTAGAAATCCCAAGTTCGGCATTTTCGAGCCGCTGATGGAAAGGTTTTTTCTACTAATCTGATTTCCAGGAAAAAGATAGGTATCCAGTTTTTCCCATCCTTTACTCTTCGGGTCCAAGTCGTCGGCACTCCTCTTCCAGATAAAGATATCCTCATCGGCTGGGATGTTTTCTGCCAATGTAACTCTCTCCGGATTCTCCCTACTGGCATTCGATACCAAAAGCATTTCAAAGCTTTTTCTGACATTCCGAAGATTTTCCCGCTCTCAGAAATCCAAGCCCCTTTTGAACACATTCAACATAAACTGCTCCTGCTTTGTGCTGACAATCATGCCACTTTTGAGAAATTTCTTCCTTCTAAACCAGTCTGACACACTCATAATAGTCTAACTCTTTTCCTGGACTCCAGGGACTCGAGACATGGCTCTGATACCATTCGGGTGGCAGGTACCCCTGGGTGCCTCTCATACAGGTTTTTAGAGTTTTCCCCACAAAGACGGCCTAACCACGGCCTAAACAGGGTACTAACATTTCAACCATCTAGAGACAGACAGGGACCTTAAGCCAAAAGCCAACAACATCTCATCTTCTGATGTGCAGGATCCTCAACTAGAGGCAAGCACAGAGCATACTGAGATAATTACAGACTGTTACTTATATGAGAGATAGGCATTCGAAGGAAGAAGAGAGAATATTTAGCAAGACATGTGATTAAAACACACAAGAGGAAATTTTTATTTAGATTCTTCAGATCTTTTTCAGACTCTGCTTTGTTACAATAGACGAGCTCTCCTTATATAGTGGGAGAGAGAGAATACAACCAAACTTAGTATACAGTACAGCCAACTATCGTGGCAGCAAACAAATAAAAGCAAACTAATTCAAACTAGAGCCATCGGCCAAAATGCAAACTAAAACAAACAAACAAAGCCTAATAAAGCCAAAAGGCCTAATACATCCAAATAGTTGCCTAATAAAACAAAATAGCATAATGAAAGTAAATTATTTCACAGGATAAGAGCACAGTCTTGGAACTCGGGTTGAGTGGAGATTACGGACTTGATGATAGATTACAGTTGGCATGATCTTCATCATCTGACTCTTGGGCTCCACAGATGAAGCAGGGCCAGGCAGAGTCAAAGGGGTCCTGAGAGTCAATCATGTATAAATCTAGAAAAGGGTTCCAGCTTTGAGTGGGGTCTCTAGGGATATCAGGGAGGATGAAAACTTCGTCGGTGGGGACGGAATTAACATCACAGAGGAAATTGAGCAGACCGACTTGGAGAATTTGTGGATATATCTTTTGATAATCATACGTGGTATGCCATTCATAACTGGTGTTGGCAATCCAAAGGAGTCGTTTGTGGGGATTGTACCTGTAGGGCCTATTGAAGATCCATATACAGCATACAGAGGCAGCTGATTCTTCATCAAACTTCCAAATGTTATATTGTCCCATGAGCTTAGTGAGCTCGTTTTTCCAGTTTGTCAAGGACGTGAACCATTGGAGGAAAACCCATAACAGAGAGTTCCGTTGAGAAGGATCATGGAGATGACCATATAGAGCCTGTAGTGGGATGACGATGGCATGATGATATAGAACTGATAAACACCAGAGGAACCAAAGGAGTTGAGGAGAAAAGTAGTAGAAAGGTGGCATTATGAACGGGTCAAGAAATGGTCTAGATAGGTTGTTGACGGTGTGACGACAGTCTTGGCTAATGATTTGGACTAAGTAGACCGGAAGTTGAGCCTTGGTGAAGGACTGGATCTGCCTTAGAGAAGGTTGATGATCGGGTGGCAACGTGGCCAAGAGTTCTAGTGGGAATGAGTAATCAAGTATGGCCCGTGAGGATGATGAGGGACCAGCATGAGATGATGAGGGACCAGCAGGAGAAGTCATGAAGATAAGAGGATAATGACCTGTGGGTGTAATGAGATGGGTGAGTGGAGGTCTGGAGAGCATGTCAGCAATTATATTATGATGGCCTTTCACGTGACAAACAGTGAAGTCATATCGGGCAAACCAATCTTTGAGTCTCAAGAGGAGAGGATTGGGAGGAATCTTATTGTGGAAATCAAGTATCTTTAGGAAGGATGAGTTGTCCATTTCAACAATAAAGTTTCTTGTCCTGAGGTGAAAATCCAACTTTTGGATTCCGTATTTGACAGCAAGAATCTCTTTATTGAATTTTCCACTAGCATGACCACAGTATTTCCTTTGACCGTCTCGGTCTTCAATGAAAACGGCTCCCCAGAAAATATCACTGACATCAGTCTGGAGGATGAGTTGGCCCGAAGAAGATTCATACATGATTGACTCTCAGGACCCCTTTGACTCTGCCTGGCCCTGCTTCATCTGTGGAGCCCAAGACTCAGATGATGAAGATCATGCCAACTGTAATCTATCATCAAGTCCGTAATCTCCACTCAGCCCGAGTTCCAAGACTGTGCTCTTATCCTGTGAAATAATTTACTTTCATTATGCTATTTTGTTTTATTAGGCAACTATTTGAATGTATTAGGCCTTTTGGCTTTATTAGGCTTTGTTTGTTTGTTTTAGTTTGCATTTTGGCCGATGGCCCTAGTTTGAATTAGTTTGCTTTTATTTGTTTGCTGCCACGATAGTTGGCTGTACTGTATACTAAGTTTGGTTGTATTCTCTCTCTCCTACTATATAAGGAGAGCTCGTCTATTGTAACAAAGCAGAGTCTGAAAAAGATCTGAAGAATCTAAATAAAAATTTCCTCTTATGTGTTTTAATCACATGTCTTGCTAAATATTCTCTCTTCTTCCTTCGAATGCCTATCTCTCATATAAGTAACAGTCTGTAATTATCTCAGTATGCTCTGTGCTTACCTCTAGTTGAGGATCTTGCACATCAGAAGATGAGATGTTGTTGGCTTTTGGCTTAAGGTCCCTGTCTGTCTAGATGGTTGAAATGTTAGTACCCTGTTTAGGCCGTGGTTAGGCCGTCTTTGTGGGGAAAACTCTAAAAACCTGTATGAGAGGTACCCCATCAAGCAATCTGGATTCTTCCATAGAGGAGAAGGGTGAGAGAAAGTGGCATGATTGTCAGCACAAAACATGAGCAGTTTATGTTGAATGTGTTCAAAAGGGGCTTGGATTTCTGAGAGCGGGAAAATCTTCGGAATGTCAGAAAAAGCTTTGAAATGCTTTTGGTATCGAATGTCATTAGAGAGAATCCGGAGACAGTTACATTGGCAGAAAACATCCCAGCCGATGAGGATATCTTTATCTGGAAGAGGAGTGCCGACGACTTGGACCCAAAGAGTAAAGGATGGGAAAAACTGGATACCAATCTTTTTCCTGAAAATCAGATTAGTGGAAAAAACCTTTCCATCAGCGGCTCGAAAATGCCGAACTTGGGATTTCCAAACTTCTGGAGGAAGGACCTTTGGATTGACACGCCTAGGGGGAAGAGGTATGTTCCAGGGTTTACAGAAGATAGGTGAAGTATCTTTGATGCAACGTCGACATATACAGTCAGCATCACACATATTGGGATCAACATCCCAGATGAAATGACCACGGATCTTATCAGTGTAGATCGGAGATCCGTCAGCTTCAAAACTGTGGATAGGAATGTCAGCTTCAGTGGTAACCGGTTGGATGTTTGCTTTTATTTGTTTGCTGCCACGATAGTTGGCTGTACTGTATACTAAGTTTGGTTGTATTTTCTCTCTCCCACTATATAAGAAGAGTTCGTCTATTGTAACAAAGCAGAGTCTGAAAAAGATCTGAAGAATCTAAATAAAAATTTCCTCTTGTGTGTTTTAATCACATGTCTTGCTAAATATTCTCTCTTCTTCCTTCGAATGCCTATCTCTCATATATATTAATTTGTATATACATTATTATAATATATATACATAATATATATTATAATAATATATATTATATATATTATATATATATTATCTATTATATTTATAAATATATTATATATATATATATTCAGTCGTTCTATTCTCAGCTCGAACTGACAATAAATATATCAGGACGAAGAATATGGACTACAGATTATGGAGAAGTTTTGACAAGTGCATACACTTTGAGTCAAAGTATGTAAATCTAGTGGTTCGCATTCTTCGTCCTGATATATTTATTGTCAGTTCGAACTGATAATAGAAAATCTGTATATATATTTATATATAATATTGCACAAGTTTGTGATTTTTTGAAGATGTAAGGATAAAAAGGTTTTTTTTGCATGGGACCAGTCTGTCCTAGAGTCTTGGGTGAGATAGAATTTGGTGATTTTTGTCCCACCCTATCCCATTCTGTCCCATGTTAAAGTCGCACCAAACGTGGGACAAGAAGAAACTGTCCCACGTTGTCCTGTCCTATCCCGCGTACTATGGTGCATTTGGCACGGACATGGGACAGGACAAGGCAAGATGGGACGGGACAGGACAGGACAGGACGAGACAGATTGTTCTGTATTGTGTTTGGAAAGCCTGGGACAACTATGAACTATACTATTATGCGTTTGGTATGACTGAGATAGGATAGGACAAGAGGTTCAAATGACCAGAGTACCCCTCGTGTCCTTTCCGATGTTTATAACAATTTTATTAAGTTTGAAAAAAAAAATTGAATTAAAATTAATTAAAAATCATACAAAATTAATATTTTCTTTCATTTTCTCATCTCCCAAACACTAGTTTCAGATTTCAAAATCATATTTCATCATCCAACACATCATCCTACTTCACCTTCATCATCCATACATCACCGATCTTCATCAGTAATCACCCAAACAATTTTTTTTTTTTTTTTGAGATAATAATAGAACCATATTGATAATATATCCAAAAACAATACAACATGAGCTTTTCAATATCATAGAACAGAGACGACATGCGGGCATCTGAACTCCATACATGCACAACTAATTTGACATTAAATCTGAGAAAAAAAATTCATTTTATAGACTTCCAACTAATATAGATATATTAATTTCAGTTATATTTCCTTCAACATCATTTTGAAGGCAACTGTTGAGGGCAAAACAAGCTTCTTTACATGGTGTTGCCAAATATATAAAATCAACAAAAGATACTAAGAGAGAAAACCGAAAATAGCCATCCAAATTATCATACTTTTGTTTTTAACCACTTTTGAAATTATAATTGTTAATAATCACTTTTTTAAAAAACTTTCAATGTATGTCCGTAAATTACAAGTATACCCCTGAAATTTGTTTTCTTTTTTTAAAACCTTTAAACTTGAAATCATGACTAAATTAAAAATGTCAAAACTTGAAATCATCGCTAAATTGGAAAGTCCAAACTTGAAATCATCCTAATTTGAAAATGTTGAAACTTGAAATGTGGACTAAATTGAAATTAGGGTTAGGTTTTTTTTTCCCCAATTCTTCTTCTTCCTCATCTTCTTCCCCAAATCCCCAATCATCGCCGGCATCATCAAGGTAAGGGCCAATCATCGCCGGAGCTGGGCAAGCATCACCGGACGACATCGACTGGGCGTCAATCATCGTCGGACGTCGTCAGCGAGTGCTTGGGCTCCGTGCGAACCAGCGGCGGCCTCGCCGCTGGTTCGCACGGAGCCCAAGCAGCTCGCCGACGACATCCGGCGATGATTGACGCCCAATCGATGTCGTCCGGCGATGTTTGCCCTAGCTCCGACGATGATTGGCGGCATGGAGGAAGAAAAGAGAGAGAGGATCGAGGAGAGAGAGAGAGAGCAGAGAAGAGAGAAAGAGAGAGAGATGATTTAGGGGTTTTTATATGTGGGCTTTTGAGTAATTTCTCAAAAACATGGTTAAAAACAATTAAAAGTATGCATGTTGTTAAAAAAGAAATTCGCATAATTAGAATGGTCAGTTTTGGCAATTTCCACTATTTTATTAATCTAGACAAACCAGCTGTTGATTTTAACCTCCCTTATTGATCGTGTTTTCTCGATAGACTACGGTGATAAACTTATAGGATAATGATATACGAATATACGGAATAAAGTATGAACAATAAAGAAAACACACCACACACAAACACAAGAATTTACCGAGGTTCGGCTAACTTTGCCTACGTCCTCGTGTGATCTCTCTTGAGAAATCACTAGCACTATGAAGAAAAACGCTTGGTTACAAGATACTTATTGAAACCCCTTAGCTAATTCCCCAAAACCTTGCTAGAACCTCTCTATCACTCTTGCTCTCTACCCCTTGTATGCTTGCTGTTTTTTTGTGTTAAAAATAAGCTCCCAACAGCCCTATTTATAGATATAGGACTTGGGTTACATTCCTTGCTAGAATAGGACTCTTAAATCCTTTTAGAATAGGAAAAGCTAACTTATTTCCTAATCCTAGTTGATTTGGGACTCTTGAGAAAATATAATTTCCTAATCCCAATAGGAAATTATGTGTACACTTTATTTTCTCCTAATCCAAATAGGATTCCTTCTTAAGCCTTGACTTGGGTTTTGATGAGCCAAAAACACAACACCAGCTACTCAAAAGTGTTGCTCCTGAACGCGAACCAAGCGCAAACCCAGAGCCACGGTTCAACCTTACATTACTCCACACCCTGTTCCAAATCCATCACAACCTTTTCCAATACAATAAGAAGAACAAATAATTAAAAACCCAAAATTTTCTTTTCATTCCAATTTTTCTTTTCACCGATCTTCATCGGTAATCACCCAAACATCCCAATTTTTTTTTCCTTTTTCATTCTCTTTCCAAATCAAAAACCAAAAATTTCTTCCCAAATCGAATACCCAATCGTGAGTACAACATGAATAAGAAGAAGTAGCTGACAATTTTGCACAAGAACAAGAAGAGATCGCGATTTTGCACAAGAACAAGAAGAGATCGCGATTTTGCACAAGAACAACATGAAGCCAGCTGACGATTTCCAGATTTTCTTCGGTGGGAAGAGATCATGACCATGGAGATTTGGATCTCCATGGATGGTTATCCAGAGATGAACGAAGTAGAGAGAGAGAGAGAGAGAGAGAGAGAGAGAGAGAGAGAGAGCTCCATGAATAGTGATCCAAGATGACCGGAGGAGAGAGAGATGGCAATGGGATTCATGTGGTGTATATATATTTGTAATTTTTGCAAGGGTAAAAAAGTCTTTTCCAGAATTGTCCCATGCATTGGACAAGTTAGGTTGAGCCATTTGGGTGGGAAATTTTTTTAGGTTTTTTGTCCCACCTTGTCCCGTCCTGTCCCATGTTACGGACGCGCCAAATGCGAGACGAGAAAGTTGTCCCGTCCTGTCCCGTCCCGTCCCTCGTACCAAACGCACCCTTAAAAGACATCTACATCTAAAAGTTTCTAAAGCTGTAATAGTTCATATGTTTTTCACAATATCACTCAATATTCAATAGCTCTGAGTTAAAAACATTTATACACCTAATTTTTTTTTTTTTTTTTTTGAACCACTACAATATTTCGGTATTGGGGAGGGGGCAGGACTCGAACCCACAACCTCTTGGATGTGGGTGTGAGGTGCTTACCACTAGCCAACCTCATCTTGTCTTTTTCTGTGTCAAAGTTGTTGAGTCAAAAATACACTTTTCCTGAACTAGAGCACTCCAAGCTATTCATGAACAAAATTTATACATGTAACCTCAAAAAGAGTTATAATTAATGGAATATAATCACAAAAGCAGCCGACTATGTTTAAGAGCATCAATACCGTGTCATGTTCCGCCACTTGTCCTTCAAATCAACCTGGACAAAATGAAGTCCAACATCAATACATGGAAATAAAATGTACAAAATACAAAGACATTGGAGATCCATGCATAAACATCAAAATTACATCGGTTCTCTCGGAAAATGCTTCAGGATTGGATCTGAGAATTAACTTCCAGTTCCCTCTACCAAGCCTTCACAAGAAAGAAAAGAAAAAATAATCAGAATACAAATCTGGTACATTAGTGAACATGTTAAGTTCTATCATTTACATAAAACCATCAGCAATAGGTAGTAAGCTATAAGCCTTGTCCTTAATATAATGATTTAATGCTTTTATCATAACATAATCACTTACTCTTGTACACCTTTCCTTAAAGCATCTTCTTCCTCTAGACTCCATCTTTTCTTTATCCTCCTCCTGGCGAGTTTTGCCGCTTCATACTTCTTCAGTGGAGACACAACCTTCCTCTTTGGACTAGGCAAGTGAAATCGACTGATATGATTGGACGGTCCTCCTGGTGAGCCATCAATTGAATCATCCCACTACAAAAAGGTTCTCACTATGTAAAACTAATCTATAATAATGAAACCAAAAAATTAGAAAATGTAGATTCAAAGTACAAATGTGTCCACAAAATATACACTTGAATAATAATTCCAACGTCCTTATTTAAAATGTCAAATATAATTGTCATATTTTCCTGTCAACATAAATCCAAAAGAGGTTTTATGTTATGAGGCCATATGTGCAAGACATATGTTAAAAAATCCTTTCAAATTAAAACTCGCATTATTCGCAGAAATTTGTGGTTGATATTAAAAAAATACACAATTAATTGACAGAATCCATGAACTAATATTTCAATATCAAACTACACGAAAACTTCTCATAATTTCTAAATAAGATAAAATTGTACACAATTTCCAACCACAGTCGCATGTTGAACACAGTTAAATATACAACATGGTATATTCTTAACTTCATTAAATTTAAGCTTTCTTTCTCAACCATAAAAATAAATAAATAAATAAATAATTATCTTTAGTTGGAACTAGAATAGCTTGATAAAGAAAATATCGGCAATAAATTTCAAAGTAACATCCCAACATTTACATCTTAACATAATGAAACACTAAAACCCAGCAGAACGTATCTGAGCATAACTAAGTTTAACTTGTCAGTTAAGAGGTTTAGGAAATTCCAAGAAATGTTAAAAGTAACAAGTATCCACTTCTAGAGAGAGACACTTCAGAATCTAAACATGATCGACCATAACTCTAAATAAACAACATCCTAGTCATGCAGAAAAGTCCACCTCTACCGATAAACTGATAATACCCTTCTATTGCGAAAAGAAATACAAAAAAAATAAAATAAAAAATTAACAAAGAGATGATTGCATAATCCCAGGATAGTCATTACACTACAGAATAAAAAAGATTTATATCATATAGATTCGACAAAAACAACAAAATAACAGCTCTCGGAATGACTATGATGGTAAAATGCAGACATCATCTACATGACATCATGTAATCTGTGATATAAAAGAAAACACAAAGACGCACCTCATATGTATGGGCAGTACCATTCCTTTCCATCAAGCTAGGTTTATGCACATTATTCTGATTGCTGCAAGATTGATTTCTATAATTACTGTCATTATCTCGAACAGGTTCAACATTTGCATTAGACAGTGGATTTGGCACATGTTCAACATCATTCTGCTCTTCGACATAAGGCTCGTGATTGAGTATTGGATTTCTATGACTACTATCATTGGCTTGAACAGGTTCAACATTTGCATTAGACGATGGGTTTGGCCCATGTTCATCGATATTCCGTGTTTCTACCGAAGGATCATGATTTGGCACAGTATTCTGGGCTTCCATAGAATGGTCATGATTCTGGGTTCTTCTCGCTATGTCAGAGATCACAGCTTCAGCCAGGCGCAAAGCACTGGGAAGAGGATCCTTCACCATTGCATGTAACTCTAAAGAACTCGATTTAAGTGCTTCTTGCACTTTATTAACTTCAGGGGTTGGCACTGTACCATATTTGCTACATGATGCATCTGAGCCCGATTCCTCATTATTAGTTATCCTAACCGGCCCTCTTGCACGTCTATGACAAGCTATGTGCTTGCGCTTAGTCAGCAGATTTTCCTTCTGAATTCCTGAAGGAAGAAACACAAACACAGTCATAACAACCTAAATCAACCATAACATTCTAGTTGCCCTATCATGCAAGTACACTAACGGTTCATTTAGGAGTGCTTTTAGTACTGACAAAAGATCTATTTAAATAATCAAAGACATTATCAGACACCTTACCTCTTCAAATGTTAAACAAAAGCGCTTTTGCTAAAAAGCACTTCCAACAAAAGTACTTCTAAATTGAAAAATAAAAACCCACCTTAACCTCGCTTGTTCATATTCAGATTCTAAGAGATACTCATGGTGCTGAAAGTGCTTTTAAATAGTACAAAGCATTTCTGGGTAAATCATATACCTTAAACTAAAATCATTGAGATAAAAAAAGTGAAATTATTTGAGACAAAATCATACTTGGAATGTCTGCCTAGATAAACCTATAGTTTCAAAACGCAATTAACAAGCACTTTCTCATAAACCTATTCAACTATTAAACGAAAGTGCTTTTCCTCAAAAGCACTTCCAAATTGAATTATAAAAATTAACTTTATCTCGCTTGTTCATATTCACATGCTAAGAGGTACCCAAAGTGCTGAAAGCGAAAATGCGAACATGTTTCAGTCTTTGACAATAAAATCACACTTGGATTGTCTGCATATTAGATAAACCTATAGTTTCAAAAAAAAAAACACACACACACACACACACACACCAAACAAGTACTTTTTTCATAAACTTCTCCAACTGTTAAACAAAAGCGCTAATCATCAAAAGCACTTCTAAACTTATTTTTAAAAATTAAATAAATAACATACCTTTACCTTTCTCAGTAGCCACAGTCCTCTCTCCATCGCCTCCTCCATTGGATTCCGTCGCCTTCAACAGCCTCAACCTCGCCACAACCAATTCCAAAAACGTGGGGCCCATAACGGCCCGGGCCTCCCCCAAATAAACCCTAACCAGCCGCAATGCGTCATTTCGCGTGTTCATCTTCACCAATCTCTTCCTCACGTTAACGTCCCACACCGCCGCCTCCATCTCATCCCTCCACTGTTCCACCTCCTCCGCCGCCACCAACTCGCTCCCCGCCGCCGCCAAACCCTCGACTCTGTCCCTCCACACCCTCTTCACCGCGTCGAAAAACCTCTCCGCCGACCCTCCTCCTCCCAGCCCCAAGTACTTGACCGTACACTCTACCGCCACCGCGCAGTACGCGGCCTTCAACGAGTCCCCGAGACTCAGCCCCTCCTTCTCGTCCAGGTCCGCGACCGTCTCGAGGCAGTCGAGGACCGTCTCAGATACAGAGGCCTCCGATATCTGGGACTGGACCGACCGGAGGAGAACCGCCTTCTTGCACCGAAAATCGTGCTTCGAAACGGGGAGTTTCGAGAGGGCTTTGTTGATTAACTGATCGGAAGTCGAGTGTCGAAGAAGAAACTCCATCACCCATCGCGATATGTCGTCGTCCATTTTTTTTTTTTTTATTTCGATTCGATTTTTCGTACCAAAATCTCTGGAAATTAGGGTTTTCGAAACGAGTACAATCTTTTCAATGCATCATTGTTTGCCACGTCAGATTACTATACCGAAACTACGGTCCACATAAGTCACGTGGACCAATAAGAAATGTTTTTTTATTGAATTTCTTTTGTATAATTTTACCAACGTCCCTACTGTTGAAGAAATTATCAATTAGTTCCTACTACTTATTTTGTATCATAACAATACACCGTATAATCTCTTTTTTTTTTTTTTTTTTTTTTTTTTAAATAACATATAATTTCATCTTACTGTGAAAACAAAATGTGAAAAACCCAAAATTAACCCCTAAAAACATTATGGATTTAAGTATGGAAATTTAACTTTTATAACAACGTTTTTGAGCAATTACCGAAATACCCCGAAATAAAACATTCTCCAAACCCTCTTCTTTTCTCTCTCCACTTTTCCCTCTCCTCTCTCTCTCTCATCTTTCGTCGGACACAGCGCCAAGGACAAATGCTACCTAGGCACGGCATTGCTTTCCTGTTGTGAAAATCCATTGATTTCCAAACAAAAGAGACATTTCCTGCCTAATGTTTCAAGGGTAAATTGCATAAACTTCCCTTATATTTTGGTGATAAAGCAAAATATACAAAGAATGCCCATAATTCCCCCCCCCCCCCCCCCCCCCCCCCAACTATGTTTAAATTTAAGTGTATGTTTAAATTTAAATAAATTTTTTAATTTAAGTG
The DNA here is from genome assembly GCA_008009225.1 of Acer yangbiense. Taxonomy (NCBI): domain Eukaryota; kingdom Viridiplantae; phylum Streptophyta; class Magnoliopsida; order Sapindales; family Sapindaceae; genus Acer; species Acer yangbiense. The sequence goes on along the minus strand of CM017762.1, from coordinate 29,073,121 downwards.
TATTTTAAAATGTAATTGAATGTTAAAAATTAAGTTATTGTCCTAAAATTCAATTCTATTGTAAATTTTGTATAATTAATAATTTGAACATTTTTTTTTTTTATAATGAAACGGGTCAATTTGGGTCGAGTATGCTTGTTAGTCAACATCCGTTACCGGTTAACACTATGAGGACAAGAAAGGCAATTTGTTTATAAAAATAAATATATTAATAAAAAAAATCCTAGAGTTGCCTGCTACATAGGTTAAAAAGTCTCATGTTCATCAAAACCCATGTTCATCTGTCACTCTTGGTTTGGCGCAATTTCTATGTCCATCAAAACCCATGTTCATCCATCACACTTGGTTTGGCGCCATTTCTAGTCCACTTTATAGCGCTTAAAAAACCCTACTTTTCCACTTATAAAAGATTGATTACTTTAAGCATTCTTAATCTATAGCCATTTGGAGGTAAATGCAAAGAAAGAAACTTTCAGTGAAGAAAAGGAAAGGAAATCTCAAATGTGTAAGGTATGCATGGCTTTTGTTTAAGGTGCTTTATAGTTATGGTTTATTATATTGGAAATTTTGTTAATCGGGGTTCTAATATCAAGGATGAATGTTTTTATTTATAAAGATTTTAATTTTTTGGGGGATTTTGTTAGCTGGGGGTTAATGAATTAGGGTTCTAAGGTTATAGTATCTTGAGATGAAGGTCTTTTGAAAGTATACAAACGTAGTTAAATAGTTTAAAGCATACCTAGAGAGAGAGGGGGGGTGAATAGGTTTTTACGTCTTTTTCAATCCCTTGAACAAACTTACGTTTGCCCCTCAAGGTAGCCTTATATACAACACATAAACCAAGAATTCATACATAAACAATATAAGCATATGATCATTTAAGCATAGTCCATGTATATCAATTAGTTGCATGCGGTATAATAACACAAAAACACAATAACAAGAAATACTTGTATTTCAATATTTGTTCAATGTATTACAAGTATTAACAAATAAAACAATACACAAAGGTAACACTATACAAAAAAATTATGTATACAAATATGATCAAATAAATTTGTTCACAAATCACACTTTACAAAATCTTGTTCCAATATACATCACAAGTGAATAATATGCAACAAGATAACAACATACACATAAACAAATATAAGAGATAGAGATAGGAAGAATTAATACAAAAGATTTTTTAACGTGGTAAAACCTTCAAGGAGGAAACATCCACGGGTTGAACTACAACCATTGGGTACTATATATATTGAATGATAGATTAGAAATTTCTCAAAAGTGACCAACCTATGATTTACTCTCTATTGGAGTCTATATCTACCCAATCCCTATTGGAAGTTACAAAAACCCTCAATGATGCGGAACCACCACATATTGGACTCCATACCAAACCAACATCATTGGATGATTAGAAATTCCTCAAGCATGCATACACATCCCATGTACCACACTCTATTGGAGTCTATGTCATTCCAAACACCCGGGCCTACCAATATTGTAGCCAACTCCCTATCCAATGAACTTATGCCTCTAGAGAGCCTCTCTTGCATAGCTATCCAGACCTTCTCGATCCTAGCCATGACTTCTTGCTTAACTATCTAAATCATCCCGACTCTAGTTAAGACTTCTTGTTTGGTTATCCAGACATCTTGTCCTAACTAAGTCTTCCTTACTTGACTATTCGGACACCTTGTCCAAGTCAAGACTTCATGTCTTTTACAAGGACTTCCTAATGTGATCATGTGAATGCAAATGATGCAAACAATTAATTCATCATAAAACATGTGATCAATACATTCCATGGAACAACTAGACCCAAACATGTGAGAACACAAGTAATATAGTCTAGATGCCAAAACATGAATTAAACATAGAGCATGTGAACGTGTTTTTTGTGTTGTTATCAAATTGCGAATTCAAAAGATATTTATAAAGATGTTCCTACTCAAAGTGCTCTAAAGTTTTGAAAACTAATAAGCGGTAAGCGAGGGTATCGTCCACAGAGAGGTGTCATCCGTCGATCGTTTCATGTTTTAGTGATTATTTAAAACAATGTAAATAGGAACATGGCAAGGTGAGAGTGGTGTGTGTGAAGTGTAAGTATGTTCATGTGTGTGTGAGAGAATGAGATAAGAAAACAAAAAAGATAACTACGGATAGAAATGTAACCGGGTGCTTGCCTTTCTAAGTTAATCTACTCCTAAAGGCAAACACCCTAAGTTACGAAAATAAAGATGGCTTGGAGAGAGAAATAGATGGACACACAAGGTACTCATGACCACCATGGCATTCGCATCACTCATAAAAACCAACCGCACAAAACATTACAAGATTGGGTTCAACCTAGCCTTTGATGCGACCTCTAAATATGGAAATGGGGAGAGTCGTCTAGTCCTCGGTTATTACTCACCGAGGGTGTATCGCGTGAGCAACGACCATAAAAGGACTGCATTAAGCATAAAGGTCGACCCTCGATCACTACTCACCAAGGGTGTATCGTGCGAGTAACAACCAAGGGTAGCCTAAGAGAATATTAAAGGATTGACCATCGATCACTACTCACATGTCACGTGTAAGCAACAACCATATAATGGAAGCATTAAGTGTAAATTCGGACCCTCGATCACTACTCATCGAGGGTGTATAGCGCGAGCAACGACCAAGGGTTGTATAAAGCATGAAGGTCTAAAGAACCGAAATCCACAATGGCATGGCATGTACTCATCATGAATTTCACCCAAACAATTAAGAGCATAATCAAGGCCAAGAGTTGATGTACCTACTTAACCCTAATTCTCAAACACTCAAATCAATCCAAAACATGCATTTCGAATTATCCATCAACATATACACAATCAAGGGATGTTTGATTAATCTACTCCTAATCTCAATCATGAACACATATCAATTTCTACCTTACATGCCATAAATGCAAAGACAAGAGATATCCCTAAACATGCATCTAAGAGGGTTGTCAAGCCTATTCAACACAAGTCAAGAATCAATACCAAGCAATTGAATGAGACAATACTTGAAAATATTAAATACAAGTTAATCAAATAAATGGAACTAGTGTTAGGTTTACATATTTCCCTAATGGGGATACACATCAAATAAATAAAATACAAGAGAAGAGTAAAAGAGAAAACCCAAGGTGTCAATCTCGGATCTTCAAGCTCGGAGAGAAACCCAATTGTCATCTCGGATCTCCAAGCTCCATTAAAACTCCTCCTCCTCATAGACAAGGTAAGGTGGCTCTTTCCTTATGAATCTCCTCCAAAGATGGGTGGTTGAAAGTGGAAGGTGGTGATGGTAAGGCAATCCATGGAGGAAAACCTCCATGGATGCCTTTAAAGGCCTCTCTCTCTCTTTTGTTGTGTGAAAAAGATGAAGTGTAGAAGAGAGGGTTTCTAGGTTATTTAGGTGGAAAGTTAATAGGTTTTGTGAAGAAAATGGTATATTTATAGGCTTGGGAGGTTATGTCACGAATTAGGTATGAAATGACAACATTACCCCTTTAAAATTGCCCAAAAACCCGTCATTTGGCAGTGCTGGAAAGTGTAGAATGCGGGTCAAAGTGCAGGTGGGACCAACACTTTATCGATTCTTCAAAATTTCAGCTCCCGGGTTTTGTCAATAGTGTGGGTGGAGTGTGGGTGAGCTGAACAACACTTTATCTTTTCTTCAGCTTTCTTGTCCTCTTTTAGCACCATTTGACCCTTTTTTCGCACGAAAGTCTCAAATACTGTTTCTAACACCAGAAATGTACAAATGCCTAAAATTACAAACAAAGAGCCCATAAGAGACGCTAAAACGCAAGAAAACGAGACAAAGGATAAGGAAATGAGGGTTGAAATATACAACATTTTTGGCACGATCAAATACCCCTAAACCAAACATTTGCTCATCCTCGAGCAAAAACAAGACATAAAATAAATATGACACAACAACAAAAAATGACTCGATCTAAAATTTTCCTAGACACCAACAAAGATAAAACAAAATACCGCATTTCCAACTAGTGGTGAGATGCAATGAAGTGTGACAGAGAGAAGTAGACTCATGCAAAATGTTCTAAGGCAACTTGAAGGCACTCATGGGAACTCGCACAATCATGAATCTCACACCTAAAAACGCTCTCATATCAGAAACTACTCGCTCTCACACCTCAAGCATAATTCGCTTCAACTCTAAAGCTAACTTGGAGTCTCTCTTTTCTTTCCGCTCAGAGTCCTAAATTCACACATGCAAGGTATGCAAAGATAGAGTTTATGCATATGAGTCTAATGCACTGCATACAAGATAAAATTGAAAGACCGCTAATATCTTGTGAACTAGCCTAAGAAAGGAATCAAATGCCATGGACGTGGAAGATCATGCTTCAACAAACATTCCTGAAACAAATTATAGCACGGTGTGTATAAAACTATCTAGAGGGGGGGTGAATAGATTTTAAACTTATTACCCAATTTTTCGTGTTTAGTCAATATTACGAAAATACCCCTAAATAGATAAAGCAATAAATCAAGTATAAAATACGAAAATTAAATAACACTTGATTTTTACGTGGAAACCCTCACGGGAAAAACCACGGGCTAGTAAGTAAGCCACACTCGAACCTCGAATCCACTAAATATGTAAAATGATTACAACCTAATCCCGGAAGTAATCACACACCTACCTAATCCCTGTATAAGTGAACCTAGTCCAATTTGCTTGCGATCTAAGCAACCTAATCCCGGAAGCTACACACAAGACTTACTTTTTCAATGAAGAGAATAACACCCTAAGTGAATATATGAATATCCAAATGCAACATAGAGCAAGGGAGACCCTATATGCTTATCTAAGATGATGAATATGCAATTAGGACAATCCTAGATATTAAAACTAAATAACATGTCAAATAGTTTAGCTAATCAAGATTAAGCACAAAACCTAATTAGCTATCACAATACAACTTCTCAAACATACAACACACTAATCTCAATCTTGTATCAAAAGATATATGAAAATCATACAAGTAATAAATTAAGAATGCTTGTTAAGAAAAACACAAAATATGTAAGATATTAGTGAAAAGCTTACCAAGCAAAGTGTGATGAAGAATCCATGCAAAGAGACATCTAGATGATCAAGGATGATGCTAGATGATGATTGATGATTATGAAAAAGTGTTTGAGTAAATAAAAAATGAGTTCTTGGAATTTTTTCTTCTCTTGAAAAATATCCTAAATATGAAATCTGAATATGAACTCTCTTAATTGACCTAAAATCAAAGTGGCATATATATAAGAGGCCAAATCAAAGTGTGGTCGTTTTGAATAAGTTGGCCACAAATTTGCCTTGGGTGCTGTACGTAGAGCGCTTCTGTACAGCGCCCCAACTCTGTTCTCTCGGGAAAACAGAGTGGCGCTGTACGAACAGCACTTCTGTACAACGCCTACCTAAAATGCATCAGACCTGATGCATTTAAAATACAATTTCAATCAGGTCTCGATTGGGCACTGTACGAACAGCACTTGTGTACAACGCTCGTACAGAGACTCATCAAAATGCATCAGACCTAATGCATTAAAATGACCATTTTTGCATCAGGTCATTTGGGCGCTGTTTGAACAGCGCCTTGTAGAGCGCTTTGAACAGCGCCCATTGCAATGCATGACTTCTAAACTTAATCATGTTAAGGCAATGGACAATGCAAGATGCAATCAAAATAACAAGCAAGAAGAGATGTTAATGAACATTAATGCACAAAAATAAGACACACAACATACAAGTATTAAACATATGCATGAGTTGTGAGTGTGTGCAACTATCTCTTCAAGACAAGTAAGCACATAGAAATTCACCTTCGGTGCTTATCAAGACGAGGTCTTCAAAAGGCTTAAGCAATAACAACAACACCTAAGCTACCCTTACAAAGAACCCTAACATGTGGTTTGACCACGAAATTAGCCAATCAACAAATGGGAACCTTACAATCTCCCCCTTTGGCTATTTCGTGACAAAACCACCACTCATATTGATTCCTCACAAAGAAATAGAAACTACGGGACTACAATGATATTCTACATTACAAAGAGATAAGAAAATGCAATTTGAAGTCTTCAACCTCTTGTAGAATAGTCAATCCCTGAAAGTAAAGTTTCTAACATTTCCAATACAAGTAAAAAGTGAGATTAATCAAGTGAGAACAAAAACAAGCATTTGCATTTGTAAAAGATTAGGCACAACATTATGCAATGTATGTGTATGCAATGCTCCCCCTCAATGTATATTCTCCCCAACAAGTACAATTGCTACTACAATTTGCAACTCCCATTACCATATCCTACTCCCCCTTTTTGTCATGATATAGGCAAAGGAGTAGTCCCCAACCGGGTTACTCATAGCAACGAGAGATAGTAGCATGCAAGAAATTTGCATAATCAATATAAGACACTTTATGCATCTCAATTAATTGGAGAGAAACAAGGAGATTTATTTGAGAAAATGTGTGAATCAAACATGCTTTGCATACAAGACATGTAGCATTCAAGTCCAAAATACAATGGTATTTGGCAAAGCAAATGACAAAGGTTTCTAATAAGAATTCAAACCAATTTCACCAATGTCATGAGTAAAGCAAGGATATAGAATATATTGAATTCAATTTAAGAACAACTATATCCAACTTTATAAGCGAAACATGGCATGAGCGACTTTGCACCCTATTTGATTTTTCCGGATAAGATATCCGTATGATAGTAGCCATGTTCAACTAATAAAGAAAGAGAGACATTTGGAATATAAATTCCTTTGAACGGATACATGATCCTTTATTCATTTTGAGTCTCATAAGCTTTCACACAAGTTTTGCATTTTAAGAATATGCAATCATCAATTCATGTTTTTCATGTGAGCATGTTATATGAATTTCATGCTTTTTCATTTGACATTAGCATGTTATAAAAGAATCATCATGTCATGGAGAAAACTATAGGTCATTCAAATCATACTTCCTATGTACATCTCCTAGTCCAAAAATGCATGTTTGAACATAAATATGACATGGATTGTAAACAAGCAAGGTTCACACTTATAGAATAGAAAACATATATACATATGTGCAACCAAGCTTACTCAAGCAATTAAAAGAAGTGGGATAAGTTATTTCGAATTTTTTGCAAGTTACAAGAATGCAAAATAGCTCTCTTTGCTTGAGTTCCCCATATGAGGTCAATCACAAAACTCATCACTCCACAAGACATATCACAATAGATCTACTTAGTGTTTTAAATCGAGTAGCATCTAAGGGTTTAGTAAATAGGTCCGCAAGTTGATCATTAGTACCTACATGTTCAAGTACTATGCATTTATTTTCAACAAGCTCTCTAATGAAATGATGGCGGATGTCAATATGTTTAGTTCTAGAATGTTGTACCGGATTCTTGGAAATATTAATGGCACTCATGTTATCACAAAAGAGAGTGAGTGTACCTTGGTTGAATCCGTAGTCTACTAGCATTTGCTTCATCCATAGGAGTTGTGTGCATCCACTCCCTGTAGCTATGTACTCGGCCTCAGCCGTGGACAAGGAAATCGAGTTTTGCTTCTTGTAAAACCAGGACACCAAGTTATTGCCTAAGAAGAAGCAACCGCCCGATGTGCTTTTCCTATCATCATAATTTCCTGCCCAATCCGCATCACTAAAGCCTACAAGACTAGCATTGGCGTCAAAAGAGTACCAAATCCCATAATTGGATATCCCATTTACATAGCGAATGATTCTCTTTATGGAAGAGAGATGGGACTCCTTGGGATCCGCTTGGTACCTAGCACACACACCTACACTAAAAGAGATATCGGGCCCACTTGCGGTCAAATAAAACAAGCTACCAATCATGCCACGATATAACGTTTGTTCCACACTTTTACCACTAGCATCCTTGCTTAGCTTTAAAGTGGTACTCATGGGTGTATCACAATGTTTGGCATTTTCAAGACCAAACTTCTTCACTAGGTTTTTAGCATATTTGGCTTGGGTTATGAAAATCCCATCATCTAATTGCCTAATTTGCAAACCTAGGAAGTAACTAAGCTCACCAATAAGACTCATCTCAAATTCATGAGACATGACATCAACAAATTGTTGGACCTTGGTGTTGTTGGTGGAGCCAAAAACTATATCATCAACATATATTTGAGTTATGAAAAGCTCATCATTGTCTTTCTTGATGAATAGTGTCTTATCAACACTACCCCTTGTATAGTTATTGTCAACAAGAAATTGAGTGAGGCGCTCATACCAAGCCCTCGGTGCTTGTTTCAACCCATATAGAGCCTTCTTGAGGCGATAGACATGGTTGGGGTGGTGTGCATCCACAAACCCCTTGAGTTGTTCAACAAACACTTCCTCTTGCAATAAGCCATTGAGGAAGACACTCTTAACGTCCATTTGGTGCAATTTGAACTTGTACACACAAGAGATGGACAAGAGAAGCCTAATGGACTCTAAACGGGCAACGGGAGCAAAAGTCTCCTCAAAGTTGATACCCTCAATTTGAGAGTACTCTTGTGTGTAAGGATTCCCGTTGTTTTTAATTGGCTTATTTCGTGATCAAACCATATGTGGGGGTTCTTTGTAAGGGTAGCCTAAGTATCGGTCTTCTTGTTCGAAGCCCTTTGAAGACCTCATGTTGATAAGCACCGAAGGTAAATTTCTATGTGCTTACTTTTCTTTGAAGAGATTAGTTGCACACACACACTAAACATTCATTGCATATGTGTGCATTCTCTTCGTTTGTCACAATTCACACTTGCACTTATTTATTATATTTTGTTGTGTGTAATTGTGTCTTGTTGTTGTGTAATTCGTTTCCTGATAACTTTCGGAAACGTCCGCGCATGCACGAGAATGTGCTTGGTTTAGCGCGAGGACCGCCTATGGAGAATGCCCTTGACTTCTCCTTGGTTTTCACCTATCTAGGTGATCGGCGGTTATGATCGGCGGCCTGGCCGCCGAATGAAACCGCCGTTTCAGTCCAGATTGGTCTGAAGCATTTCTGCGGTTAAGATCGGCGGTCACGACCGCCGTTCAAAACCGCCGTTTCAAGACCTGATTGATTTATCTCTCAGTCTAATTCGGCGGTTGAAACGGCGGGCATGAAACCGCCGTTCGAAACCGCCGTTCATACCTGGTTGATTTTGATCTCTCTGTTCTGTTTCGGCGGTTGGAATCGGCGGTCACGAAACCGCCGAATGAACCGCCGTTTATGCTCTGTTCTTCACGAGCTCAATTCGGCGGTCATGAACGGCGGCCTGGCCACCGATTGAAACCGCCGATTGGCGCGTTTCTTTGAAACTTACTTAAACGACCTCACTTTGATTTGGCCCCCTATATATATGCCACTTTGACTTTAGGTCAATTAAGAGAGTTCATATTCAGAATTCATACTTAGGATATTTTTCAAAGAGAAGAAAAATTCCAAGAACTCCATTCTTGATTCTCAAACACTTTTTCATGATCATCAATCATCATCTAGCATCATCTTAGATCATCTAGATGTCATCTAGCATGGAATCTTCATCATACTTTGCTTGGTAAGCTTTTCACTAATATCTTACATGTTTTGTGTTTCTCTTATCTAGCAATCTCAATTAATTACTTGTTTGTTATTTTGTATGCTTTAGATACAATATTGAGATGAGTATGATGTATGTTTGAGATTTTATATTGTGCTTGCATATTAGGTTTTGTGCTTAATATTGATTAGCTAAACTAATTGACATGTCATTTAGTTTTGATATCTAGGATTGTTCTTAATTGCATATTAATCATCTTAGATAAGCATATAGGGTTTCCCTTGCTCTATGTTGCATTTTGGATATTTACATATATTCACTTAGGGTTGTATTCTCTTCATAGAGAAAGTAAGTCTTGTGTGTAGCATCCGGGATTAGGTTGCTTAGAACGCAAGCAAATTGGACTAGGTTCACTCATACCGGGATTAGGTAGGTGTGTGATTACTTCCGGGATTAGGTTGTAATCGTTTGCACATTTAGTGGATTCGAGGTTCGAGTGTGGCTTACTTACATAGCCCGTGGTTTTTCCCGTGAGGGTTTCCACGTAAAAACCAAGTGTTGTTTTAATTTCCGCACCATATTACAATTGCTTGGTTATATTATCTTGAGGGCATTTTCATAATTTTGACTAACACGAAAAATTGGGTAAAAAGCGTAAAATCTATTCACCCCCCCTCTAGATAGCTTTATACACACCGTGCTATTATTTGTTTCAATTGGTATCAGAGCGGGTTCCTAGACATACATAGGTGATCCTTGCTTATTTTGGTGTGTTTTGCATTTTGTGTGATTTTTGATCATTCATACATTTGCATTCATTCATAAACACTATGAGTGGAAACGGTGGAAATGGTGGTGGCCACGAAGGAGCTTCTAGCACAAGGCCTCCACTTCTTACCGGATTGAACTATTCCCAATGGAAAGGGAAGATGGAATCCTACATATGCCAAATTCATGACCGTGCATGGATGGCGGTGGAAGACAGATATGATCTCCCTATGATGACTCCCGAGGGTGGAGGACAAGATGTTTTGAAGCCTAAGGCGCATTGGAACGCGCAAGAGTTTGAGGCTTCTAAGTGGAATAGGAAGGCTATGCATGCCATTATGTGTGCTATGGATGAGAATCAGTACAAGCTTATTCAGAATACTCAGATTGCCAAAGTGGCATGGGACATCCTTCTAGTTGCACATGAGGGAACCGAGGTGGTGAAGGAGTCCAAGCTTCAAGTCCTCCAAACTCAGTTTGAGCTACTAAGGATGGGAGAGGATGAATGCTTCAATGACTTCGAAATCAAATTGATGGACATTGTAAATCAAAGCCATCAACTCGGAGACCCGTATTCGGATAGGAGAGTCAAGCAAACAATTATGAGATCTCTCCCCGATAGGTTTGAATCCAAGGTGACGGCCATAGAAGAAAATAGTGGCTACATGGATATGAAGCCAAGTGAAGTGATTGGGCGTCTCCTTGCATATGAGTCTAGGAAGGCTCCTAGCACCACTACTCCTCCTAAGAAGTCTAAAGGAATAGCTTTGAAAGCATCTAAGGATGCAAAGGAGGCAAAACATGAATCGGATGAAGACCTTGCCTTATTTGTGAAAAGGTTCAACAAGGTTATGGGGTTCAAGAAGAAGAAGGGATTTGGGTCAAGAGGACAAGATTTGAAGAAAAAGAGTTCCTTCAAGAAGTTTGAGCCTAGACAAGAGAGGACCGAAAGGAAAGGGGTCTGATGCTTTGAATGTGGTGGGATTGGTCACTTTGCCCCCGAATGTGCTAATCACAATGAAAAGACGAAGAGCAAAGTGATGGCCGCCACTTGGAGTGGGAGTAGTGATGACTCCAATGAGGAAGATGGGTCTTCAAGTGAAGAAGAGCTCATGGCTAACCTCCTAGCTTTTGCCTCCTCACATAAGAGCAAAAGTGGTAATGAGAAAGAGGAAATGAGTCAAGAGGAAAATGACTCAAGTGAAGAAGAAAGTGATTCCTCATCTAACTCCATAAGTAGTTTTGTGGAGAAAAAGGTGCTTGCTAAATGCCATGCCGAGTTTAATGATTTAGCAATCAAGAGCACAAGAAAGATCAAGATGTTGAGAGAAGAAAATCTTGAGCTTGCATCTCATAATGACCACTTAGGTGAACAAGTGGAAAAATTCAAGAAGATAGAAGATAAGCTAAGAGATGAGTTAGCTTTATCTAGGAGGAATGAAGAAAGTCTAAAGAGTGAGCTTGAAGAAGTTAGAAATTCTATGACTAGGATGGATTCTAGCACCAAGAAGCTTGACCATATGCTTGGTGTTGGAAAGAGTCCATGTGACAAGAGGGGTCTTGGGTATGAAGATGACAAGAAGATCTCTACCTCTAACAAGACCGTGTTTGTCAAGAGCTTGAAGAAAGAAGAAACTTCATTTGTGCAAGCTCCTAGAAAGAAATTAGAAGTAGGACAATGCTCTAATGCACAAGTGAAGATGGGTCCAAGAAGGAAACCTCAAGCTCAACCCCCTAGGGTCTCTCAAGCCAACATTCCTCCTCAAATGGCTCACAAAGGAAAGAGACCTATCATGCAACCTCAAGCTAGGAAGCAACCAAGACCGGTTCAACAACGAAGAAGGATTGAACCCTTTCATCCACAAAGACAAGGACAAGGTATGATTCCTTATTTTACTCCTATATGTCACTTTTGTGGATTTGATGGTCATATTAGACCACATTGCTTTCGTTATATAAAAATGTGCAAAACTAGAAGCATGATAGAGAAGAAAAAGAAAAGAGCCATGATGCATGTTCCTAGGAATGATAATACTATTATGCATGATCCTAGGACATCTAGAGCCCATATACCAAAAACCACTAAGAAAGCTAAGATTGTTTCTAGGTGGATTAGAAAGAATGACATTGTTTGCCATGTTGCTCAAATAGCCTTGAAGGCAAATTCTTCTAATTTTTGGTATCTAGATAGTGGGTGCTCTAGGCACATGACGGGAAACAAGAGTTTCTTCGAGACTCTTGTTATGGAGGAAGGTGGATATGTCACTTTTGGTGATGGATCCAAAAAGAAAGTTGTAGGGAAAGGAACCATTTCCGTTCCCGGATTACCCTCCTTATCCGATGCTTTATTTGTTGATGGCTTGAAAGCCAATTTAATAAGCATTTCACATCTAAGTGATGAAGGATATTCCGTCTTGTTTTGTAAAGATGATTGCTCGATCCTAAAGCCCGATGGACAAACCTTATTGAAAGGTATGAGATCTAGCGACAATTGCTATTGTCTTGAAGCTAGAATAGTCTCAAACAATGTGTCCATGGATGAGCAAATTGAGTTGTGGCATGAAAGACTTGGCCACATGAACTTTAGGGATCTACGGACCCTTGGAAAGTTCGAGTGTGTGCGTGGCCTCCCTAAGCTTGGGAAGAAAGCCAATGGTGTTTGTGGACCTTGCCAACAAGGAAAGCAAACTAAAAGCATGCACAAAAAGGGTAAGTATCTCACCACCAAGGAGCCTCTTGAGCTTCTCCACATGGACCTCATGGGTCCCATGCAAACCGAAAGTTTGGGTGGAAAGAGATACATTTTTGTATGTGTTGATGATTTCTCTAGATTTACATGGACATACTTTCTTAGAGAAAAATCCGAAACTTTTGATAAGTTTAAAATGCTTTGTACTAAATTACAAAATGAAATGAAATCTAACATTAGAAGCATTAAACGGATTAGAAGTGACCATGGGAGAGAGTTTGAGAATGCCTCTTTTGAAAGCTTTTGTGATAGCTTAGGCATCTCCCATGAGTTTTCGGCTCCTAGGACACCTCAACAAAATGGAGTTGTTGAGAGGAAAAATAGGGTCCTCCAAGAGATGGCCCGAGTGATGTTGCTTAGCAACAATGTCCCTAGGAACCTATGGGCCGAAGCCATCAATACGGCTTGCTATATAGGAAATCGTGTGTTCCTAAGGCCCGGTTCTAGAAACACCTCCTATGAGCTATGGAAGGGTAGGAAGCCAAATGTTAGCTACTTCCACACATTTGGAAGCAAATGCTACATTTTAAATGACCGTGATCAACTTGGCAAGTTTGATGCTAAGAGTGATGAGGGTATCTTTATTGGCTACGCCTTGAATAGTAAAGCCTATAGAGTTTTCAACTTGAAGACTCGAACCGTCATGGAATCATCAAATGTGGTCATTGATGATACTAGGCTCAAGTCTAATAACCATGAGGAGGAGGATGTTCTAGAGGATGACTCTCCTTTGGAGAGGGTTGTGGTGACTCCCAATGTTGGGACATCTAATGAAGTCACACAACCCATTACTAGAGTTCCTCTCTTGGACTCTAAAGAACCCGCTCCATGGGTTAGGAAACTCCATGATAAAGAAGATATCATTGGAGAGGTAAATGAGGGTGTTAGGACTAGACGTCAACTTGCTAATCTTATTAGCTATACTTGCTACACCTCTCAAATTGAACCCAAAAAGGTTGAAGAAGCCTTACATGATGAATTTTGGGTTCTTGCCATGCAAGAAGAGCTAAACCAATTCGAAAGGAATGAGGTTTGGACTCTAGTTCCTAGGCCTAAGACCACTAATGTCATAGGCACTAAATGGATATTTAGGAACAAATCCGATGAGGATGGCAACATAGTGCGGAACAAGGCTAGACTTGTAGCACAAGGGTACTCTCAAATTGAGGGTATCGACTTTGAGGAGACATTTGCTCCCGTTGCCCGCTTAGAGTCCATTAGGCTTCTCTTGTCCATCTCTTGTGTGCACAAGTTCAAATTGCACCAAATGGACGTCAAGAGTGCCTTCCTCAATGGCTTCTTGCAAGAGGAAGTGTTTGTTGAACAACCCAAGGGGTTTGTGGATGCACACCACCCCAACCATGTCTATCGCCTCAAGAAGGCACTATATGGGTTGAAACAAGCACCGAGGGCTTGGTATGAGCGCCTCACTCAATTTCTTGTTGACAATAACTACACAAGAGGTAGTGTTGACAAGACACTATTCATCAAGAGAGACAATGATGAGCTTTTCATAGCTCAAATATATGTCGATGACATAGTGTTTGGCTCCACCAACAACACCAAGGTCCAACAATTTGTTGATGTTATGTCTCATGAATTTGAGATGAGTCTTGTTGGTGAGCTTAATTACTTCCTAGGTTTGCAAATTAGGCAACTTGATAATGGGATCTTCATAACCCAAGCCAAATATGCCAAAAACCTTGTGAAGAAGTTTGGTCTTGAAAAAGCCAAACATTGTGACACTCCTATGAGCACCACTTTGAAGCTAAGCAAGGATGCTAGCGGTAAAAGTGTGGACCAAACCTTATATCGTGGCATGATAGGGAGCTTGCTCTATTTGACCGCAAGTAGGCCCGATATATCATTTAGTGTAGGAGTTTGTGCTAGGTACCAATCCGATCCCAAGGAGTCCCATCTCTCTTCGGTTAAGAGAGTCATTCGCTTTGTGAATGGGACTTCCAACTATGGGATTTGGTACTCATTTGACACTAATCCTAGTCTTGTAGGATATAGTGATGCGGATTGGGCAGGAAATTGTGATGATAGGAAGAGCACATCGGGCGGTTGCTTCTTTCTAGGCAACAACTTGGTGTCTTGGTTTTGCAAGAAGCAAAACTCGATTTCCTTGTCCACGGCGGAAGCCGAGTACATAGCCGCGGGGAGTGGATGCACTCAACTTATGTGGATGAAGCAAATGCTAGTGGATTACGGATTCAACCAAGGTACTCTCACTCTCTTTTGTGATAACATGAGTGCCATTAATATTTCCAAGAATCCGGTGCAACATTCTAGAACTAAGCATATTGACATCCGCCATCACTTCATTAGAGAGCTTGTTGAAAATAAATGCATAGTACTTGAACATGTAGGTACTAATGATCAACTTGCGGACCTATTTACTAAACCCTTAGATGCTACTCGATTTAAAACTCTTAGTAGATCTATTGGGGTATGTCTTGTGGAGTGATGTTCTATGATTGACCCCATATGGGGAACTCAAGCAAAGAGAGCTATTTTGCATTCTTGTATCTTGCAAAAATTTGAAATATCTTATGCCTCTTCTTTTAATTGCTTGAGTAAGCTTGGTTGTACATATGTATATATGTTTTAAAATTCCATAAGTGTGAACCTTGCTTGTCTACAATCCATGTCATATTTATGTTCAAACATGCATTTTTGGACTAGGAGATTTACATTGGAAGTATGATTTGAATGACCTATGATTATCTCCATGACATGATGATTCTTTAATAACATGCTAATGACAAATGAAAAAGCATGAAATTCATATAACATGCTCACATGAAAAGCATGAATTGATGATTGCATATTCTTAAAAATGCAAAATTTGTGTGAAAACTTATGAGACTCAAAATGAATAAAGGATCTTGTATCCATTCAAAGGAATTTACATTCCAAATGTCTCTCTTTCTTTATTAGTTGAACATGGTTACTATCATACGGATAATTTTATCCGGAAAAATCAAATAGGGTGCAAAGTCGCTCATGCCATGTTTCGCTTATAAAGTTGGATATAGTTGCTCTTAAATTGAAATCAATAATCTCTATATCCTTGCTTTTCCCATGACATTGGTGAAATTGGTTTGAATTCTTATTAGAAACCTTTGTCATTTGCTTTGCCAAATACCATTGTATTTTGGACTTGAATGCTATATGTCTTGTATGCAAAGCATGTTGGATTCACACATTTTCTCAAAATAAATCTCCTTGTTTCTCTCAAATTAATTGAAGTGCATAAAGTGACTTATATGTATATGCAAGTCTTGCATGCTTCTATCTCTCGTTGCTATGAGTGACCCGGTTGGGGACTACTCCTTTGCCTATATCATGACAAAAAGGGGGAGTAGGATATGGTAAGGGGAGGTGCAAAATATAGAAGCTATTGTACACTTTGGGGAGAACATACATTGAGGGGGAGTAACCCGTTGAGGGGGAGCATTGCATTTATCATACATTGCATACATTTGGTAATGTTGTGCCTAAATTCTAAAAATGCAAATGCTTGGTATTGTTCTCACATGATTAATCTCACACTTTTCTTGTATTAGAAATGTTAGAAACTCTTTTCAGGGATTGATTATTCTACAAGAGGATTGAAGACTTCAAGTTGCATTAGCTTATCTCTTTGTAATGTAGAATATCATTATAGTCCCGTAGTTTCTATTTTTTTGTGAGGAATCATTGTGAGTGATGGTTTTGTCACGAAATAGCCAAAGGGGGAGATTGTAAGGATTCCCGTTGTTTTTAATTGGCTTATTTCGTGATCAAACCATATGTGGGGGTTCTTTGTAAGGGTAGCCTAAGTATCGGTCTTCTTGTTCGAAGCCCTTTGAAGACCTCGTGTTGATAAGCACCGAAGGTAAATTTCTATGTGCTTACTTTTCTTTGAAGAGATTAGTTGCACACACACACTAAACATTCATTGCATATGTGTGCATTCTCTTCGTTTGTCACAATTCACACTTGCACTTATTTATTATATTTTGTTGTGTGTAATTGTGTCTTGTTGTTGTGTAATTCGTTTCCTGATAACTTTCGGAAACGTCCGCGCATGCACGAGAATGTGCTTGGTTTAGCGCGAGGACCGCCTATGGAGAATGCCCTTGGCTTCTCCTTGGTTTTCACCTATCTAGGTGATCGGCGGTTATGATCGGCGGCCTGGCCGCCGAATGAAACCGCCGTTTCAGTCCAGATTGGTCTGAAGCATTTCTGCGGTTAAGATCGGCGGTCACGACCGCCGTTCGAAACCGCCGTTTCAAGACCTGATTGATTTATCTCTCAGTCTAATTCGGCGGTTGAAACGGCGGGCATGAAACCGCCGTTCGAAACCGCCGTTCATACCTGGTTGATTTTGATCTCTCTGTTCTGTTTCGGCGGTTGGAATCGGCGGTCACTAAACCGCCGAATGAACCGCCGTTTATGCTCTGTTCTTCACGAGCTCAATTCGGCGGTCATGAACGGCGGCCTGGCCGCCAATTGAAACCGCCGATTGGCGCGTTTCTTTGAAACTTACTTAAACGACCTCACTTTGATTTGGCCCCCTATATATATGCCACTTTGACTTTAGGTCAATTAAGAGAGTTCATATTCAGAATTCATACTTAGGATATTTTTCAAAGAGAAGAAAAATTCCAAGAACTCCATTCTTGATTCTCAAACACTTTTTCATGATCATCAATCATCATCTAGCATCATCTTAGATCATCTAGATGTCATCTAGCATGGAATCTTCATCATACTTTGCTTGGTAAGCTTTTCACTAATATCTTACATGTTTTGTGTTTCTCTTATCTAGCAATCTCAATTAATTACTTGTTTGTTATTTTGTATGCTTTAGATACAATATTGAGATGAGTATGATGTATGTTTGAGATTTTATATTGTGCTTGCATATTAGGTTTTGTGCTTAATATTGATTAGCTAAACTAATTGACATGTCATTTAGTTTTGATATCTAGGATTGTTCTTAATTGCATATTAATCATCTTAGATAAGCATATAGGGTGTCCCTTGCTCTATGTTGCATTTTGGATATTACATATATTCACTTAGGGTTGTATTCTCTTCATAGAGAAAGTAAGTCTTGTGTGTAGCATCCGGGATTAGGTTGCTTAGAACGCAAGCAAATTGGACTAGGTTCACTCATACCGGGATTAGGTAGGTGTGTGATTACTTCCGGGATTAGGTTGTAATCGTTTGCACATTTAGTGGATTCGAGGTTCGAGTGTGGCTTACTTACATAGCCCGTGGTTTTTCCCGTGAGGGTTTCCACGTAAAAACCAAGTGTTGTTTTAATTTCCGCACCATATTACAATTGCTTGGTTATATTATCTTGAGGGCATTTTCATAATTTTGACTAACACGAAAAATTGGGTAAAAAGCGTAAAATCTATTCACCCCCCATCTAGATAGCTTTATACACACCGTGCTATTATTTGTTTCATTGTGCTACAAGCCTAGCCTTGTTCCGTACTATGTTGCCATTTTCATTGGATTTGTTCCTATAAATCCACTTAGTGCCTATCACATGAGCGTTTTTAGGCCTAGGAACTAGAGTCCAAACCTCATTCCTTTCGAATTGGTTTAGCTCTTCTTGCATGGCAAGAACCCAAAATTCATCATTCAAGGCTTCATCAACCTTTTTGGGTTCAATTTGAGAGGTGTAGCATGTAAAGCTAATGAGATTATCTATTTGTCGCCTAGTCCTAACACCCTCATTCACATCTCCAATAACATCCTCTTTGTTATGGAGTCTTCTAACCCATGAAGCGGGTTCATTAGAGTCCAAGAGAGGAACTCTAGTAATAGGTTGTGTGACCTCATTATTGTCACTGGACGTCCCAACATTGGAAGTCACCACAACCTTCTCCAAAGGAGAGTCATCATCTAAAACTTCCTCCTCATCATGGTCATTAGACTTGAGCCTAGTATCATCAATGACAACATTGGATGATTCCATGACGGTTCGAGTCTTCAAGGTGAAAACTCTATAGGCTCTACTATTTAAGGCATATCCAATAAAGATACCCTCATCACTCTTAGCATCAAATTTGCCAAGTTGATCACGGTTATTTAAAATGTAGCATTTGCTTCTAAATGTGTGGAAGTGGCTAACATTTGGCTTCCTACCCTTCCATAACTCATAGGAGGTGTTTCTAGATCCGGGCCTTAGGAAAACACAATTCCCTATATAGCAAGCCGTATTGACGGCTTCGGCCCATAGGTTCCTAGGGACATTATTGCTAAGCAACATCACTAGGGCCATCTCTTGAAGGACCATATTCTTCCTCTCAACAATTTCATTTTGTTGAGGTGTCCTAGGAGCCGAGAACGCATGGGAGATGCCTAAGCTATTGCAATAGCTTTCAAAAGAGGCATTCTCAAATTCCCTCCCATGGTCACTTCTAATCCGTTTAATGCTTTTAATGTTAGAATTCATTTCATTTTGTATTTTAGTACAAAGCATTTTAAACTTATCAAAAGTTTCGGATTTTTCTCTAAGAAAATATGTCCATGTAAATTTAGAGAAATCATCAACACAAACAAAAATGTATCTCTTTCCACCTAAACTCTCGGTTTGCATAGGACCTATGAGATCCATGTGGAGAAGCTCTAAAGGCTCTTTGGTGGAGAGATACTTGCCCTTTTTGTGCATGCTCTTGGTTTGTTTTCCTTGTTGGCAAGGTCCACAAATTCCATTGGCTTTCTTCCCAAGCTTAGGGAGGCCACGCACACAATCAAACTTTCCAAGGGTTCTTAAATTCCTAAAGTTCATATGGCCAAGTCTTTCATGCCACAACTCTATTTGCTCATCCATGGACACATTGTTTGAGACTATTCTAGCTTCAAGACAATAGCAATTGTCGCTAGATCTCATACCTTTCAATAAGGTTTGTCCATCGGGCTTTAGGATTGAGCAATCATCTTTACTAAACAAGACGGAATATCCTTCAACACTTAGATGTGAAATGCTTATTAAATTGGCTTTCAAGCCATCAACAAATAAAGCATCGGATAAGGAGGGTAATCCGGGAACGAAAATGGTGCATTTCCCTACAACTTTCTTTTTGGATCCATCACTAAAAGTGACATATCCTCCTTCCCCCATAACAAGAGTCTCGAAGAAACTCTTGTTTCCCGTCATGTGCCTAGAGCACCCACTATCTAAATACCAAAAATTAAAAGAATTTGCCTTCAAGGCTATTTGAGCAACATGGCAAACATTTTCATTCTTTCTAATCCACCTAGAAACAATCTTAGCTTTCTTAGTGGTCTTTAGTACATGGGCTCTAGATGTTCTAGGATCATGCATAACAATATCATCATTCCTAGGAACATGCATCATGGCTCTTTTCTTTTTCTTCTCAATCATGCTTCTAGTTTTGCACATTTTAATATATCGAAAACAATGTGGTCTAATATGACCATCAAATCCACAAAAGTGACATATAGGAGTAAAATAAGGAATCATACATTGTCCTTGTCTTTATGGATGAATGGGTTCAATCCATCTTCGTTGTTGAACCGGTCTAGATTGCTTCATAGCTTAAGGTTGCATGATTGGTCTCTTTCCTTTGTGAGCCAATTGTGGAGGAATGTTAGCTTGAGGGACCCTAGGGGGTTGAGCTTGGAGTTGCCTTCTTGGCACCATCTTCACTTGTGCATTTGAACATTGTCCTAGTTCTAACTTCTTCCTAGGAATTTGCACGAATGAGGCTTCTTCGATCCCCGAACTCTTGACAAACATGGTCTTGTTAGAGGTTGCGATCTTCTTGCCATCTTCATACCCAAGACCCCTTTTGTCACATGGACTCTTTCCAACACCAAGCATATGGTCAAGTTTCTTAGTGCTAGAATCCAACCTAGTCATAGACTCTCTTACTTCTTCAAGCTCCCTCTTTAGACTTTCTTCATTCCTCCTAGATAAGACTAACTCCTCTCTTAGCTTATCTTCCATCTTCTTGAATTTTTCCACTTGTTCACTTAAGTGGTCATTATGAGATAAAAGCTCAAGATTCTCTTCTTTCAACATCTTGATCTTTCTAGTGCTTTTGATTGCTAATTCATTAAACTCGGCATGGTATTTAGCAAGCACCTTTTTCTCCACAAATCCATTTATGGAGTTAGAAGAGGAATCATTTTCTTCTCCACTTGAGTCATTTTCCTCTTGACTCATTTCCTCTCTTTCACTAGAACTTTTGCTTTTATGGGAGGAGGCAAAAGCTAGGAGATTAGCTATGAGCTCTTCATCATCTGAAGACTCATCTCCCTCAATGGATTCATCACTACTTCCACTCCAAGTGGCGGCCATCACTTTTCCCTTTTTCTTCTCATTGTGATTTGCACATTCAGGGGCAAAGTGACCTATCCCACCACACTCAAAACAACGGACCCCTTTCCTTTCGGTCTTCTCTTTCCTAGGCTCAAATTTGTTGTAGGAACCTTTTTTCTTGTAGTTTTGACCTTTGGAATCAAAGTCCTTTTTCCCGAACTTCATGACCCTCTTAAATCTCTTCACAAATAATGCAAGGTCTTCATCCGAGTCATTCTTCCTTGCCTCATTTTCATCATTGGAGGTTTTCAAAGCAATTCCTTTTTGCCTTTTAGGAGGTGTGGAAATAGGACCCTTCCTAGACTCATAAGCTAGAAGTATCCCAATCACCTCACTCGGCTTCATATCCTTATATCCACTATTTTCTTCTAAAGCCGTTACTTTTGATTCAAACCTATCGGGGAGAGATCTCATAATCTTTTGCTTGATTCTCTTATCCGAATAAGGATCACCAAGTTGATGACTTTGGTTGACTATGTCCATCAACTTGATCTCGAAGTCGTTGAAGCACTCATTCTCCTCCATCTTAAGCATCTCGAATTGAGTTTGAAGGACTTGAAGCTTAGAGTCCTTCACCACTTCGGTTCCCTCATGTGCAATCTCAAGGATGTCTGATGCCTCCTTAGCTATCCTAGTATTTCGAATCAATTTATATTGATTTTCGTCCATTGCACATAGGATGGCATGCATCGCCTTCCTATTCCACTTTGAAGCCTCAAACTCTTGCGCGTTCCATTGCGCCTTAGGCTTCAATACTTATTCTCCTCCACCACCGGGAGTCATCTTGGGTAGATCATATCCGTCTTCCACCGCCATCCATGCACGGTCGTGAATTTGACATATGTAGGATTCCATCTTCCCTTTCCATTGGGAATAGTTCAATCCGGTAAAAAGTGGAGGCCTTGTGCTAGAAGCACCCTCGTTGCCACCACTATTTCCACCGTTTCCACTCATAGTATTTATGAATGAATGAAATGAATGCAAATGTATGAAATGAATGCAAATGTATGAATGATCAAAAATCACACAAAATGCAAAACACACCAAAATAAGCAAGGATCACCTATGTATATCTAGGAACCCGCTATGATACCAATTGAAACAAATTATAGCACGGTGTGTATAAAACTATCTAGAGGGGGGGTGAATAGATTTTAAACTTATTACCCAATTTTTCGTGTTTAGTCAATATTACGAAAATACCCCGAAATAGATAAAACAATAAATCAAGTATAAAATACGAAAATTAAATAACACTTGATTTTTACGTGGAAACCCTCACGGGTCCACGGGAAAAACCACGGGCTAGTAAGTAAGCCACACTCGAACCTCGAATCCACTAAATGTGTAAAATGATTACAACCTAATCCCGAAAGTAATCACACACCTACCTAATCCTAGTATAAGTGAACCTAGTCCAATTTGCTTGCGATCTAAGCAACCTAATCCTGGAAGCTACACACAAGACTTACTTTTTCAATGAAGAGAATAATACCCTAAGTGAATATATGAATATCCAAATGCAACATAGAGCAAGGGAGACCCTATATGCTTATATAAGATGATGAATATGCAATTAGAACAATCCTAGATATTAAAACTAAATGACATGTCAAATAGTTTAGCTAATCAAGATTAAGCACAAAACCTAATTAGCTATCACAATACAACTTCTCAAACATACAACACACTAATCTCAATCTTGTATCAAAAGATATATGAAAATCATACAAGTAATAAATTAAGAATGCTTGTTAAGAAAAACACAAAATATGTAAGATATTAGTGAAAAGCTTACCAAGCAAAGTGTGATGAAGAATCCATGCAAAGAGACATCTAGATGATCAAGGATGATGCTAGATGATGATTGATGATCATGAAAAAGTGTTTGAGTAAATAAAAAATGAGTTCTTGAAATTTTTTCTTCTCTTGAAAAATATCCTAAGTATGAAATCTGAATATGAACTCTCTTAATTGACCTAAAGTCAAAGTGGCATATATATAGGAGGCCAAATCAAAGTGTGGTCGTTTTGAATAAGTTGGCCACAAATTTGCCTTGGGTGCTATACGTAGAGCGCTTTTGCACAGCGCCCTAACTCTGTTCTCTCGGGAAAACAGAGTGGCGCTGTACGAACAGCGCTTCTGTACAATGCCTACCCAAAATGCATCAGACCTGATGCATTTAAAATACAATTTCAATCAGGTCTCGATTGGGCACTGTACGAACAGCACTTGTGTACAACGCTCGTACAGCGCCTCATCAAAATGCATCAGACCTGATGCATTAAAATGACCATTTTTGCATCAGGTCATTTGGGCGCTGTTCGAACAACGCCTTGTAGAGCGCTTTGAACAGCGCCCTTTGCAATGCATGACTTCTAAACTTAATCATGTTAAGGCAATGGACAATGCAAGATGCAATCAAAATAACAAGCAAGAAGAGATGTTAATGAACATTAATGCACAAAAATAAGACACACAACATACAAGTATTAAACATATGCATGAGTTGTGAGTGTGTGCAACTATCTCTTCAAGACAAGTAAGCACATAGAAATTTACCTTCGGTGCTTATCAAGACGAGGTCTTCAAAGGGCTTGAGCAATAACAACAACACCTAAGCTACCCTTACAAAGAACCCCAACATGTGGTTTGACCACGAAATGAGCCAATCAACAAATGGGAACCTTACAATTCCCAATCTAGATTCATCATAGATCACTTAGGTCTTCCCTTTTGGTTGTAATGGGGTCATGGGGTGATATGTGATGAACAAAAGAAATAGGAAAATTTGGAGTTCAAATACCACCAATCATGTTGAGATATATTTACATTACTCACACCCCATACTTAGCTTTATTTATATGCAATCTTGAACTTTAGCGTCTAGGCATCACTGGCACACACATATGTGCTTCACTTTGTACTCTACTTTTGTTTGAGTACTTTTACTTTTAACATTCAAGGCTCTTTTTGCTTTTTTCTTTTCTTTTTTTTTTCTTTTCTTTTGCACATTTAACATTTAGCAATTTAGCACTAAGTGCAAATTTGGTAATTTTACAATTTTGAGCCATTTGCTTAGCACATTTACAAAGATTGCCTATGGATTGCAATCAAAGCAAGGTTCACACTTATTAAAGAAAATATCATATAAGCATATGCGCAACCAAGTTATTCAAGCAATTAATAAAGAAGCATAAGATTTTTCAAATTTCTGCAAGCGCAAGTATACAATTGCTCTCTTTGCTTGAGTTCCCCTTATGGGGTCAATATCCAAACCACATTAATCCACGAGACATATCCCAATAGATCTACTAAGTGCATGAAACCTAGTTGCATCTAAGCGTTTAGTAAATAAGTCCGCTAGTTGATCATTTGTACCTACATGTTCAAATATAATGCATTTGTTCTCAATTAGTTCTCTTATGAAATGATGATGGATGTCAGTATGCTTTGTCCTAGAATGTTGCACCGGATTCTTGGAAATATTAATAGCACTCATATTATCACAAAAGAGGGTTAGAGTACCTTGATTGAATCCGTAGTCGACAAACATTTGCTTCATCCATAGGAGTTATATGCATCCACTCCATGTGGCTATGTACTCGGCTTCGACCATGGACAAGGAAATTGAATTTTGCTTCTTGCAAAACCAAGAGGCTAAGTTGTTCCCAAGGAAGAAGCAACCGCTCGATGTGCTCTTCCTATCATCGTAATTTCCTATCCAATCCGCATCACTAAAGCTAACTAAACTAGCATTAGTGTCAAAAGAGTACTAAATCCCATAGTTGGATGTCCCATTCATATAGCAAATGATTCTCTTAACGGAAGAGAGAAGAGACTTCTTAGGATCCAATTGGTACCTAGCACATATACCCACACTAAAAGATATATCGGGTCTACTTGCGGTTAAATAAAGCAAGCTACCAATCATGTCTCGATATAGAGTTTGTTCCACATTTTTTCCATCAGCATCCTTGCTAAGCTTCAAAGTAGTACTCATGGGTGTATCACAATGTTTGGCATTTTCAAGACCAAACTTCTTCACTGGGTTTTTAACATAATTAGCTTGGGTAATAAAAATCTCATCATTCAATTGCTTAATTTGTAAATCTAGGAAGTAACTTAGCTCACCAACAAGACTCATCTCAATTTCAAGAAACATAACATCAATAAATTATTGGACCTTGGTGTTGTTGGTGGAACCAAACAATATATCATCAACATATATTTGAGCTATGAAAAGCTAATCATTGTTTTTCTTGAAGAATAGAGTCTTGTTAACACTACCTCTTGTGTAGTCATTGTCAATAAGAAATTGAGTGAGGCGCTCATACTAAGCCCTTGGTGCTTGTTTCAACCCATATAGAGCCTTCTTGAGGCGATAGACATGGTTGGGGTGGTGTGTATCCACAAACCCCTTGGGTTGTTCAACAAACACTTCCTCTTACAAGAAGCCATTGAGGAAGGCACTATTCATATCCATTTGGTGCAATTTGAACTTGTGCACACAAGAAATGGACAAGAGAAGCCTAATGGACTCTAAACGGGCAATGAGAGCAAATGTCTCCTCAAAGTCAATACCCTCAATTTGAGAGTACCTTTGTGTAACAAGTTTAGCCTTATTACACACTATGTTGCCATCCTCATTAGATTCATTCCTATATATCCATTTTGTGCCTATGACATTAGTGGTCTTAGGCCTAGGAACTAGAGTCCAAACCTCATTCCTTTCGAATTGGTTTAGCTCTTCTTGCATGGCAAGAACCTAAAATTCATCATTTAAGGCTTTATTAACCTTTTTGGGTTCAATTTGAGAGGTGTAGCAAGTTTAGCTAATAAGATTAGCTATTTGACGTCTAGTCCTAACACCTCTATTCACATCTCCAATAACATCATCTTTGTTATGGAGATGTCTAACCCATGGAGCAGGTTCTTTAGAGTTCAAGAGAGAAACTCTATCAAGAGGTTGTGTGTCCTCTTCATTAAGGTTAGACGTCCCAACAATAGGAGTCTCCATAACATTCTCCAAAGGAGAGTCATCAACCATAGCAACCTCCTCATCATGGTCATTAGACTTGAGCCTATTATCATCAATGACAACATTAGATGATTCCATGACGCTCCGAGTCTTCAAGTTGAAAACTCTATAGACTCTACTATTCAATGCATAGCCAATAAAGATACCATCATCACTCTTAGCATCAAACTTGCCAAGTTGATCACGGTCATTTAGAATGTAGCATTTGCTTCCAAAGGAGTGGAAGTAGCTAACATTCAGTTTTCTACCTCTCTATAACTCATAGGAAGTTTGCCTAGTGCCAGGCCTTAGGAAGACTCTATTTCCCATATAACAAGCCGTATTGATGACTTCGGCCCATAAGTTCCTAGGGACATTGTTGCTAAGCAACATCACACGGGCCATCTCTTGAAGGACCCTATTCTTTCTCTCAATAACTCCATTTTGTTGAGGTGTCCTAGGAGTCGAAAATTCATGGGAGATGCCTAAGCTATTGCAATAGCTTTCAAAATAGGCATTCTCAAACTCTCTCATATGGTCACTTATAATCTGTTTAATGTTTTTAATGTTTTAGTCTTTTTCATTTTCAAGTTTATTGCAAAGCATTTTAAACTGATCACAAGTTTAAAATTTTTCTCTATGAAAATATGTCCACGTGAACCTAGAGAAATCATCAACACAAACAAAAATGTATCTCTTTCCACCTAAAGTCTTGGTTTGCATATGACCCATAAGATCCATGTGGAGAAGCTCTAAGGGCTCCTTGATGGAGAAATACTTGTCATTTTTGTGCATGTTTTTGGTTTGTTTTCCTTGTTGGCAAGGTCCACAAACTCTATTGACTTTCTTCCCAAGCTTGGGAAGGCCATGCACAACATTGAACTTATCTAAGATTCGTAAATCCCGATAGTTCATATGGCCAAGTCTTTCATGTTGCCACAACTGAATTTGCTCATCCTTGGACATATTACAAGAGACCGCTCTAGCCTCAAGACAATAGCAATTGTCGCTAGA
The DNA here is from genome assembly GCA_008009225.1 of Acer yangbiense. NCBI lineage: Eukaryota > Viridiplantae > Streptophyta > Magnoliopsida > Sapindales > Sapindaceae > Acer > Acer yangbiense. The sequence goes on along the minus strand of CM017762.1, from coordinate 29,045,638 downwards.
TCTCATACCTTTCAATAAGGTTTGTCCATCAGTCTTAAAGATTGAGTAATCATTTTTGCTAAACAAGACGAAAAATCCTTCATTACTAAGATGTAAATGCTTATTAAATTGGCTTTTAAGCCATCAACATATAAAACATTGGACAAGGAGGGTAATCTGGGAATGGAAATGGTTCATTTTCCTATAACTCTCCTTTTGGATTCATCACCAAAAGTGACACATCCTCCTTCCTCCATGATAAGAGTCTCAAAGAAACTCTTGTTTCCCGTCATGTGCCTAGAGCACCCACTATCTAAGTACCAAAAATTAGAAGAATTTACCTTCAAGGCAATTTGAGCAACATAGCAAAAATAAGCATCTCTTCTAATCCACCTAGGTGAAACATTTTCTTTCATAGTAGTCAATGGTACATGGGTTCTAGACGTCTTAGGATAATACAAATTTGTTTCATTTTTCCTAGAGACATGCATCTTGGCTTTAGCCTTTTTTCTTTCCTACCATTCTACGCATTTTGATATAATAAAAGCAATTTGGTCTAATGTGACCATCAATACCACAAAAATGACATAAAGGTATAAAGTTAGGAATCATACCATAACCTTGAGTATGCATTAGAGCCTTCCCATGTCTTTGTGGTTATCTTGGTTGTTGATAAGGATCTCTCCTTCTTTGTTGTTGACCAAGACTTGGTTGTTTCCTTGGTTAAGCTTGCATGATAGGTCTCTTCTCTTAATGGACTTTAGGTTGAGGGAAGTTAGCTTGAGGAACTCTTGGAGGTTGAGCTTAAGGTGGACTTCTTAGTGCCACCTTCACTTGAGCACTTCTTGAACACTCTCCTAGGTCAATTTTCTTTCTAGGTAATTGACGAGGAGGAGACTCCTTGAAGTTCATGCTCTTGATAAATATGGTCTTGCTTTGAGTGGAGGACATCTTGTCATCTTAAAACCCAAGATCCTTCTTGTCACTTGGCATTTTTCCAACATCTAACATGTGGTCAAGTTTTTTATTGCTAGAGCCCATCTTGGCCATCAACTCTCTAGCACCTTTAAGCTCCATATTCATCCCTTCTTCACTCCTCTTAGATAAGTCTAACTCCTTTCTTAGCTTATCTTTATTCTCTAAGGCTCTCACCACTTCTTCACTTAAGTGGTCAACTTGTGTTGAGAGTTCTAGATTTTCTTCCTTCAATCTCCTAATTTCTCTCTTATTCTTTAACCTTGAACTATCAAACTTGACTATGTAGTCTTGAATATCCATCATATCCACATTTCCATTTGTGGATTGAGATGAAGAGCCATCATCACTTGAGTCATTTTCCTCTTGACTCTCATCCTTTTCTTCACTAGTACCTTTGCTCTTGTGGGAGGAGGCAAATGCTATGAAATTAGCCATGAGCTCTTCATCATCAGAAGACCCATCTCTCTCATTGGAGTCATCACTTCCACTCCATGTGGTGGCCATCACTCTTCCCTTATTGTTCTTCAAATTTCCACAATCGAGAGCGATGTGTCCTATGCCGCCACACTTATAGCATTGAATCCCTTTCATTTCACTTCTTTCTTGCCTAGGCTCAAACTTCTTGAAGAGAGTCTTTTTCTTCAAGTCTTGGCCTTTGGATCCAAAGCCCTTCTTCTTGAACTTGACGAACTTCTTGAACCTTCTTATTAATAAGGTCATGTCTTCATCCGAGTCATCATTCTCCTCCTTCTCAACTTTGGAGGCTTTCAAAGCAATTCCCTTTTGCATTTTAGGAGGTGTAAAGGCAGGAACCTTCATATATTCATAAGCTAGAAGCCTCCCTATCACCTCACTCGGCTTCATATCTTTATACCCACTATTCTTCTCTAAAGCCATTACCTTGGACTCAAACCTCTCGGGAAGTGATCTCATTATTTTTTGCTTGATCCATCTATCCGAGTAAGGGTCACCAAGTTGATGACTTTGGTTGACAATGTCTATCAACTTGATCTCGAAGTCGTTAAAGCACTCATTTTCCTCCATCCTTAGTGTCTCAAATTGAGTTTAGAGGACTTGAAGCTTGGAGTCCTTCACCACTTCGTTTCCCTCGTGTGCAACTTCTAGGATGTCCCACACCTCCTTAGCGATCCTGGTGTTTTGAATCAATTTATATTGATTCTCATCCATTGCACATAGGATGGCATGCATCGCCTTCCTATTCCATTTCAATGCCTCAAACTCTTGCGCGTTCCATTTCGCCTTAGGATTGAGTACATCCTCTCCTCTACCCGTAGAAGTCATCATCGGTGGAGTGTAACCGTCTTCAACCACCATCCAATCCCTATCATGGAATTAGCACATGTACCACTCCATCTTGCCTTTCCAAGAGGCATAATTCAACCCGGTGAGTAGGGGAGGTCTCATGCTAGAAGCACCCTCGTTTCCACCACCGTTTCCACTCATAGTATTTATGAATGAATGAAATGAATGCAAATGTATGAATGAATAAAAATAACACAAAATGCAAAACACACCAAAATGAGCAAATGATCACCTAAGTATATCTAGGAACCCGCTCTGATACCAATTGAAACTAATAATGCACAATGTGTATAAAACTACCTAAAGGGGGGTGAATAGATTTTAAACTCTTTAATTTTCACGATTAGTCAAATTTACGAAAATGCCCATATCTTGTCAATTTAATAAATCAAGTGTAATAAGTGCAGAATTATAAATGACACTTGATTTTTACGTGGAAACCTTCAACAAGGAAAAACCACGGGCTATTAATAATGTGCGCCACACACGAACCTCGAATCCACTAATTGCAATAACATTTACAACCTCGGTTGACCTCAACCTCTAACGGTCAATAACCCGCTACCATTACCCACAGGCCTATAAAAGTGGACCTAGTCCAATTGCTTGTGGCCTAAGCAATTTTAGCCACAAGACTTAATTCCCAATGAAGAGATTAAACAACCTAATGTGAATATGATGATATTCAAAGAGCAAGTAATGCTAGGTTACACTAAATGTTTATTTAGGATGAAAGATGACAACAATCACAATCCTATCAATCTTTGCTATATGTCATGGCATAAAGCATAGCTATATAAGATAGGACAATCCTAGATGTAGCTATCACAATACAACACTCAAATATTCAACACATAATCTCAATCTTGTATGTAGAAAGCAATCTAAGTACATACAAGTAATCAATGACATAAATAGCTAAGTTTAAACACTAAGATTAGATGAAATTAGTGTTCAACTTAACATAGCATGTGTGTTGATGAAGACCTATGCACTAGCACATCCTAGATATCATGGATGATGCTTAGATGATGATTGATGCATATGAATTTTGATTTGAGTGATCGAAGATGAATTCTTGATGAAAAAGCTCTTTTTGAAAATTCTTTCAATTAAAAATATGATTTTTTGAGTTAGTTGGACGACCTAAGGATATAACAATGTATATATAGAAGGTCAAGATGATGCAACGCCGTTTTGTAAAAAACATGGCAAACCGCTGCCAAAGCTGCAACGATATCCATAGCGGTGCACTAAAAAATGCATCAGGTATGAAGATCGCTGTGGTTTCCACAGCGGTTACGGTAGTGATATGCACTGGGCACAAAACTCTGTGCCTATCGCTGCGGAAACCCATAGCAGTTAGGAGAGCTGCGAAACAGAGCAACTCACCGCTGTTGCTACTGCTGCGAATTCCGGCAACAGTACCGACAACAGTCTCCTATACCAAGCAAGGCTTAAGTAAAAAAACATGCAATCTTAAGCTTCTAAATTAAGGCATGACTTTGCATCCTAATGTCTAAACATGTCATGGCATTTCAATGTACAAGATGCAATCATTTAAGTACATGCATGAAGAGATATTCAAGAACATGAATGCACACATATAAAAACACACAACATACAAGTATTAGAGATATGCATGAGTTGTTTGTGTGTGCAACTAGATCTCTTCAAAGCAAGTAAGCATAAGTATTTTACATTTGTTATGCTTCTTCTCTTGAGGTCTTGAGAAGGCCTTTGTTGTGCATGAGCACCAACAATCAAATGCCTAAGCTACCCTTACATCAAACCCCACATGTGGTTTGTCACCGAAATAAACCAATCAAACTTCGAGGAACTAACAATTCAAACCTCATTCCCTTTAAAACCTATAGCATCTCAGGGCTTGGTGGCCATCTATGCAAGTTGTTAACGTGTTTAGTGACCTCTTCCTAAAAAATTAGAAAATAAAATAAGAGAAAGAATCATCAAAATTTGGATGCAGTTGAGAATATGTGGTCAAAATTGCTACATAGGCAAGACATGAAAAAATTGAAGTATTTGTGTGTTCATGAGTGTTCAATAAAAGAAATAAAGAAATAAGATAGTAATAATCATAAAACAACCAATAATCATATAATCACATTAATAATCATTTACAATTCATCATAATGACAATATAAATCCAAAACAATTAATGAAAATATAAATCACATGTTCACAACATCATAAGTTCATAAAAAGGAAAAACAGAACCCAGTATTCTGCTCATTCAATTATAGGATAAATTCCTTATGTTCACTAAAAAAACAAATTAAATAGTTACAATAGGAAAATCTTGTCGAATTACAGCTGCACCCACAATTTTTAATCTGTAGTGGATGAGAAAAAGGCCCTAGGATCAAAAAAAGGCCCTAGAAATCACTACAAGAAAAATGCTCTTCTACAACACCATCTAGACGTCATCAATTCTCAACTCCTCGTCGTCAAATGATTTTAGCGGCATCAAAGCAAGTGTCTCCACCTTATCGTCCTAGCCTTGTCGCAGATTAGAATAGGTAACGCATTGAGATCTTTGTCTCTAAAAGTAACTTTTTTGTTACACAAGTATAGTGTCATCATAAATATCAAAAGAGTTTCATTTGTTACTCATAACAACACTTTTAATGATACTTAAAATATGTCAAGCAAAGTAAAATTATTTTATAAATATTTATAAATTTATTATCAATATACATATTAATAATTCATATTTAAATTAACTTTAGTGACGTTGTCATGATATATTTTAGCAACACAATAAAAGGGTAACTAAATGTAATATATATTAATAATTCATATTTAAATTAACTTTAGTGACGTTGTCATTATATATTTTAGCAACACAATAAAAGGGTAACTAAATGTAATAATATTTATAGTTTTAAATAATTAATATAATATTAATTAAATTTATATTTTAAATATATATACTATTTATCAGTAATATCTTTTTGCTTGATAATTAATTTTATATTTATCATTATTATTATTATATATATTATAATATTTATATAAATTACATATATATAGATCATCATGAAACAAAAAAAAGCAAAAATTTTAAGATTAAATGTATAGTAACTTATTTTAATAATAGCCCAAAAGTTTTAAGATTAAATGTCACTTATTTTAAAAATAACTCAAAATTAAACAAAAGAAGATACAACCAATAAAAACATTAAAATACTGCAAATAAAATTGAGATAATTAATTTCTTATAAATGAAAATACATAATAAAATTATCTTTATAGCAAAGTGATCGGACAATATTTATATCTATTTGAGGCTTCTATTTCCTATTGTTTATTCTCATTTTTGAGCATATTTTTATATATAATGTGTTTTTTGAGTCTTGTGTACGTGCATATTCTCTACAATAAGGTTCTGAGCTTATAGTACAGTTTGGGAGGCAAAATGAGCCAAACGGAAGTATGCAGAGTGCCGCACTTCACCGTTGATGCAAACTGCGGCGTAATCTTAGCCAGCCGTGGCTAAACGAATCCAGATGTATCCACTGTAGATCCGTTGTTAAACCAGAATGCAACACCGAGACCACATGCATAAACCCCTTTGCATTTTCTAGCAGCTTACGAACGAAGTAAAGAAAAGAAGCCATTCGGCAGTTGCATTCAGCGGTTAAGGCTGTAAGGATTCCCGTTTTGTTGATTGGCTTATTTCGTGGTCAAACCACATGTTGGGGTTTGGTTGTAAGGGTAGTCTAGGTGATTGTTGAAGATCAAGACCTTTTCCAAGACCTCAAGAGGACAAGCACCAAAGGTATATATCTAGTGCTTACATTGGCTTGAAGAGTTATAGTTGCACACACACACACAACATGCATAACTCTTATTCTTGTATGGTGTGTTTATATTTTGTGTGCATTGTGCTTTATTGATTTATTCATTATCTCTTCTTGCATGTTGAATTGATTGCATCTTGTTATATGATAATGTCATGACATGTTAGGCATTAGGATGCATTCAATACCCACACTTGCACTTCATGCATGATTAGCTTTTATGTGTGGTGTAATTCGTTTCCCGAAGATTGTTAGGAACCCGCGCGTGCACGTTGATGTGCTTTGTTTTGCGCGATGATCGCCGGTGGAGATGCCTTTGGCTTCTCCTTGGTTTCACCATTTTTGGTGAAACGGCGGTTCCGTTCGGCGGCCTGGCCGCCGTTCGAAACCGCCGAATCAGACCTGATTGAAATTCCTCTCGGGTCCAAAACGGCGGTTATGATCGGCGGTTACGAAACCGCCGAACGAAGTCGCCGAAGTTCCCCTGTTCTTCTCGGGAGAAATTCGGCGGTTCAATTCGGCGGCCTGGCCACCGAATGAAACCGCCGATCGTGCGATTTCAGGGGCAAAATTGTCTTTTCACTTGCCCTGTTCTTGATGTCTATAAATATCACACTTTCTCATTATCTGAATCAGTTCTTTTGACTCTTAAGAACCCTAATCTTCAAAGATAGATTTTGAGAGAAAATCAAATCAAGAACTCATTTTTAACCACTCAAATCAAACCCCTTTTGCATCAAATTTCATATTGCATCTCCTATGTCTATATAGAGTGCATCCATGTATGGGTTTGCATCATCACAACTTGCTTGGTAAGATTTTGATTAATTTCATCTTATTGTAGTATTTTAAATACCAAGCCATCTCTTTTAAATTACTTGTATGTTTTAGATCATATGCTAAATACAAGAAAAGAGATTATTTGTGATGAATTGATTGAGTGTTGTTTTTGATAGATATCTAGGTTTTTATAATCTATGATTATCTATGCTATTTGACATGTCATTTAGCTAGTGATATCTAGGGTTGATTTAAATTGAATATATCATCATCCTAGATAAGCATTTAGAGTACCCTAGCTCTTATTGCATTAATTGAATATTCATACATATTCACATAGGGTTGTGCATCTCTTTTGAGAGATTAAAGTCTTGGTCTAGGGTTGCTATTACAGGCCCGCTGGGTAGTAGTGGTGGGTTACAGACCGGGATTGGCTGTAAACATCATTACAAGTAGTGACTTCGAGGATCGAGCAAATTGGAATAGGGTTGCTAATAAAGGCCCGCTGGGTAGAAGTGAGGGGTTACAGACCGGAGTGTTAGACGAGGTCTACATAGGTTGTAAACTTCATTTCAATTAGTGATTTCGAGTTCCGAGTGTGACGCACTATACAGCCCGTGGTTTTTCCCAGTGGTTAGGTTTTCCACGTATACATCAAGTGTCATTTATTAATTCCGCACTATATTACACTTGTATGTATTTTTGACTAGTAGGGGTATTTTCGTAAAATTGACATGCATGCGAAAATTGGGTAATAATTAGATAAAATCTATTCACCCCCCCCCCTCTAGCTTTATATTGATAAACACACCTCGAGTATTTAATTACTTTCAAAGGCCTTCGTTTGCCTAATCGTTGTTCAACAACTCAGGTGTCCAAGAAGTATTTGGTGGTCAAGGCCACCGATCACAACCACCGATTCAACCAAGATCAACAAAAGGGCTGAAATTGTAAATGCTCGTGCAGAACACCCAACTTGTGTAGGTCATATCTCTCTCCTCAAATCGAACCACATTTATATTCACATATATGTAGAAAGCTCCGGATGTCTACGTTCCAACGATTTTTACAGTTTGTAATTCCAGGTTTTATAGAGGAAGTTATGCCTATTTTCGCAACGGTATGCGATACTGAAATGCTGAAATGTTGAAATGTCCAAATGACTACTTCAAACGGCGGTTGTGGCCACCAAACATGACCGTTGAAAAACTTCAAAAGGTCATTTTTTGGTCGAATTTCAGGGGTAGTCTCATCTTTTCACCCTGATTTCCAGCCCTAACCTCCTTACATTATATAAACACCTTCTTCTCTTCTCTTCTCTCCCAGCAGCATCCACACTCCACACTTATTCTTCTTCATTTTCGTCCACACCAAAAGAGAGAAAAGAGCTTTCAAGGGCATCCATGGAGGTTTTTCCTCCATGGATGCTCCCCATCTCACCTTCTATCCATCATCCACCCATCTAGGAGTAGATTATAAGGAGAAAGGAGGGTCTTTGGACCAATTTCAAGCCAAGCATGGTTGAAGAAGATAAGCACATTTTAGAGGGGCTCTCCACTTGGGTTATCTCTTTTATCTCATCTCTTTGTAATTCTTATTTTCTTGGATGTGTAATCCCAACTTTTGAATATTTGTAAACCTATATTTGTGCTCAATATATGTGTTGGTTGTTTTTATACTTAATTCGTATTTTGATTCATTCTTGCTTTTATTGACTATATTTCTTATCTTGAAATGCTTGTGTATGGAGATTGGAAATTAATATATATAATATATATATACATATTCATGTATGGGATTAGGAGTAGATTAATGTAATTTAGGAGTAATTGTAATCAAATATCCCATTTGTGTATGTATGTTGATGGAATATCGAAATTGCATGTTCATGGATGGGTTTGAGTGAATTAGAGTTAAGGTTGTGCCTTTTTAAGATCCTTTCTGGGCATAGTCTTGACTTATTAGCTAAGAAGAATGGATGAAGCTAATAATTGTCATATTAGAAAAGTTTTGGTTCATTGTTCTTGTTAATAAATTAGACTTTGGCTATTTCTCACTCTAGAGGCTCTAGGTGAGTTATGGTTGGAGATACAATTACTCATTCCACATTCATTAAACTTATCGTTGTCATTTTACATTACGAAGCTATTATTGGGGCTCAATGTAGTTTTATTTGTAGAATCGATTCACATATGTTGGTTGCAGTTTCGTGTTTGAGAGGTTTTCAACACACTCTTCAACCGTTAGCTCCATGAATGGATATAGATCAGATTAAGGAAAGAACGAACCCTTAACTTGAATTGGATGTGATTAATGTCTAACAACCACTAAATGTGCACTTATGTATGGTAAACTTGTTGACCCTTGTGTGATTATTTTCATACATCTCTCATATCCACCTTTTTATTTGTCTCTTTAAACACCATTCTCACCCTTCCATATTCTTTTTGTTTTTATTTGCACTTATTTACATTTCCTTCACACAACAACACACCCTCATTGTACATACACTTCACACACACCATTCTCACCACTTTTGCGTTCTTATTTACATGCTTTCAATAAACACTAAAACTTGAGATGATTGACGGATCACACCTCCCTGCGAAACGATACCCTTGCTTGCCTCTTTACTAGTCATTTTCTAGTTTATAGCACATTGCATAGGAACTCTTAATATAAATAATATTTTGATAATCGTAATTTGGTAACGACACAAAAAGCGAGTATCACAAAGCTTCCCTAATTGCATTATTCTTCAGAATTCTCCAATTTCTCTTGTATATGTTAATAAACATAGTGAGACTTACTGTGCTGGAGCTTTTAAAGATGTGTTTAAGATTTTGATGATGCACAATAGAACTTTCTATGCTGTTATAACCAACAATGTATCAACTAGGAAGAGAAAGGAGATTGTTGGATGAATCATTCACACATCAACTGAAGTCAACAACAGAAGGTGCCTAATAGAATCATCAAGTAACAATAAGCTAAAGACAAAAATCCGAATTAATAAAAAAAGTAAAGGTAAATCCAAGTTAAGCCAACCATCCACTAAAAGAAATAATTTAAGATTTATAAATTTATTCAAACCTCTACTTACGGTAGAAGAAATTCAAATCTCCAATGACCTGAAAAATAAACAAGATAAACAAAAATTGAGAGATAGAGAGGCATTCACAATTTATTCAGTTAATGTTATGATTTCTTACAGGTGAATAATGAGATCACCAAAACTCATAAGCTCATCCAGAAAGGATCCTACATATTACTTTAACATCATAATCAATATAAATAGTTAAAATTAAAATTTTAATCAAAACATAAAATAAATTGACAAATAAAAAAAAATAACAATAGCATAGCATTATTGTATCTAGATATCGATATCACTGTCATCATTGTTTTGCAAGATTTCCTCATCATCGTTGTTATAACTGAGTAATGTTTCATCTTCATTCACATCATCAATATCATCCACATCATTATTTTTGTTAGGGAACACAATATTTGGATCCAATGTGTGTGTCTCTACATCTTCTCTATGAAACTAATGATCATCTAAATCTTCTTCTTCAACTTCAAGAATTATTGTTTCAACAATAAGACAGCTCGATAATTTCTTCCACCTCTTCCTCCATCTCAAGCACATCTGAAATTTCCCTTAAGTAGTAGTGAAATATACCTAGAGGGGGGGGGGGGGGGGGGGGTGAATATGTATAGGCTCCAAATTCTTCCAATTTAAAAAAATAATGCGGAATATATCAAAGAAAATGCACACTTGATTATATTTGACAAATTAATTGATTTCACTTATACAAGAGTTAATCAATTTACAAGATATGGAAGATAAAGAAAAGTAAAAACAAAAATGAACATAAGTATTTTTACGTGGTAAAACCTCAAAGAGGAAACATCCATGGGTTGATACCACAACCACCGGCAAAGCAATCCACTATGTGAAAAAAGGACTTACACACTCAAGCTATCAACTCATGATATCCGCTCAAGCTATCAACTCCTAATCTACCCTCGGGCCAGTGAATCACCAAGCCTACTTCCTATCCGAGATGTATCCCACACCTCAAGAAAGCAACTTCCTATCCAAGACGCTCACGTCTCTAGGAAGATTTCTTGCTTGCTTATCCAGATCCTCCCGACCCTAGACAAGACTCCCTTGCTTGATTATCCGAGTCCTCCCGACTCTAATCAAGACTTCCTTGCTCTATCCATAAAGCTTCACTCACTTTGCTAGAGACTTCAACCTAATGCAAGGCTATGATCTAAAGTGATGCAAATGATGCAAACACAATCAAATTAAGCTAGATGATCAATCAAGCAAAATGTACATGTTCAATGACAATCTAGAATATGCTTTCAACACACAATCACAAGATTATCTAGAAATCAAGACATGCAAATCAATAAGAACAAGGTATGAATATTCAATATATCACACTAAAAACCTAGTTCTTAGATCATGAAATAAAACCTAGAAAATAACATGAAGCACATCATATATAGATTTTCTAGAATCAATTTCATGTTGAATCAAGTTTAGCACAAATATGTTCAAGAGAAATCACAAAGCTAAAACCTAATTGACAAATGATCAAACACCCCTAGCATATGATCTAACATACTTCTCAACAAATTTCATCAATTAAATAGTAAGAATCAAGAGATGATCAAAAATGAAATTGAAAAAGAAGAAGTTGAACAAACAACCTTGAACTCGTAATGAAGAACAGGCTTCTGGGAACAATGACGAAGTCAGCTCCCTCTAGAAATGCTTGGGGTTTGTAGCTCTCTTCAAGACCAACAATTTTGGTTTTTGAATCGATTGATTTCGAGTTCGTATGAGAGAGATATGATCAAAACACTAAAACTAAAATTTGAAGAAAATTTGCAGAATTCGTGAAATGTTCATCAAGATCTTCAACAAGTGTGGAGGGAAGGAGAGGAGTTTAAAAAGAAGAGAGAGAGAGATTTATTGGGCAAATCAGCACATGCCATGTCACCACCCCGTGGGGGACGCGTGGGCCTCACGGGGGCAGAGAGCCTCTCTGGCCGTGGGGCCCACGGCCTCCCTCACGGCATGGGCCAAGTGGCCTCACGGCCACGGACCTCTCTCGCGCGCTCCCTCGTTTCTTCAGCCGTATCTTGGGCATCCGAACTCCGATTTTGAATCCGTTTTCAGATTATGAACCATGACTCCCTCATGCACGACGATGACTACACAACTTTGAAAAATGGTTGAGAAATCATCTCGGAAAACGATGATGAAGTCAACTCAACGAATGAGAACGAAAAGTAGCGTAGCTACATCGTTTGGACTCGAAACCTTATGAATGAGTAACCGAAATGACCGGAACTCAATAAGGTATCAAATAAGAACATGTTCAAGTCCAAAACATAAAATACACAAACAAATAAACACATATTCACACAAGCATGTCATATCAAAGAGATAGTCACAAAGCATGCAATTCCACAATGTTTGTCTATACAAGATCAATGCATGAGCATACTATGAGATGTGTGAATGTGTTATACCAAATGTTTGAACCACGATGCAGGGACACACATGTATGAATTGTGTGTGTGTGCGCTAATGCCTTGCAAGAGGATAGAAGTCAAGATATACCTTTGACGCTTTTCACCTCTTGAAGACGACTTTTGCACTAGACGTTGCTCTTCACCATTTAAGCTTCCTTTCTTCAAAGAATATCCTAAGCAACAACTAATACAAATATAGAGTGTTTTGCTATGAAATCAAGCCAATACAAATCATGAACCTTACAATCTCCCCCTTTGGCTATTCCATGGCAAAACCTCAACCTCACCATACAATGTTTCACTCAAATAAACTCAAGTTGATAGCATACTCTCAACCTCACATTACAAAGAGATTCCTAGACTAAAAGTCTTCAAGTCTTCAAGAATTCCTCTTTTGGTCTTCAAAGTACCTATGAGAGAAAATAGCAATCCAAAACAAGAGATCTTCTCTAAAGTAGAATGGTGAGTTATCAACCAAAAAACAAATATAGAAGACATCCCTTATCTCATACAAAAATGCATTATCTCAAGTGACCAAAATATTTTCATATTAAAGCACTCCCTTAGTCTCCCAATTCCCAAGGACCAACCATCATTAACACTATCAAGAAAGAATTCTTTCTCCCTCTTAAGACAAGAATTCTCCCCCTTAAGACAAAGTCACAATTAAGCTCAAAGAGGAATATGTTTCACACAATTGGAACATGTTTTCCACACAAGGTGTGAAGTATACAAAATCTCCCCAATATCAAACATGGTGAGGTATACATTTTCTCCCCTTTTTTGTTAAGGAATAGACAAGAGACACAAGAGATAAAGAACGAGATACAAAGCAAACAAATCGTATAGAGAGCGAAGTTGAATAAACTAAAGCTCCCCCTTAACATATGCTCCACATATTATCACCAAGTAGATTTGTTTACAAGGGACATCACACAATTACACAATCACACAATCAAGCAATAAGAGAAAATATTTCATAACTTGTCAAAGTCCAAGAGAGAATCATAGATTTTCATTAATCTCTCAAAAATATTCTCACATTGCTAATGAATCAAGCACATAAGCAAAATGTGTGTGTGTGTGAATGCTTCTCACATATATAGTAGGAGTAATTGTGATATCAACATGCAAACTTTATCCACACCTATCCATCTAAAGCATTTCCAAAAAATAGGTCAAACCGATATTCATCCGAATTTTTGCTTTTAAAATGAATAGATATCAACATATGAGCGTGTGTGTGCATGTGGCTCGTTTTCCCGTTTCTATTTGTCAACCCGAGCTTTTTCACAATTCTCAACTATACACCAATAAGCCTTTTATTTTTCATTTCTTTTAGGCTTAGAATCAAAGATTTTTATTTTATTTTTATTTTTATGATTCATTTCAACACTTCTTTGATTTTACTAAACAAAAACATATACTCCTCATGGCGGCTTTCACTCATCACAATGGCGTAGCCCTTTCCTACATTGGGTGGCTTCACAACCAAGATGTGTAGCCCTTTCCATAAGGGTGCTCATTGATTACTATGTAGTGCCGAAGCAAAATGGATACATACCATAGGTTATATATCATGTACTAAGCAATAAACTTTTTAGATGCATCCATTATCTACACATATTCAACAACATATACTCAAAAAACCAAAACATATAAGAGAAGCATTAGTGCACTTTTCAAAAATAGGTTTTTCAATCTCAAGTGCATGATCTAGAAACAATATAAGTTATTTGTTTAAGATCATTACTTCTCAAGTGAGTAGCTCTCAAAGACATTGATATTCAATTAAAGTTTTGCTCATCAAGCCACTCACAATCACACAAAGACATCAATCAACACAAATCATGCCAATGGACATTCTAAGAGTTTTAAACCTCTCTTTGTCCAAGGGCTTAGTGAACAAATCTGTAAGTTGATTTTTAGTAGGCAAATGCTCTAGAGTAACAATAGAATGTTAAACTAAATCTCTAATGAAATGATGCCTAATGTTTATGTGTTTTGTACGGGAGTGTTGAACCGGATTTTTAAAGATGTTAATGGCACTTAAATTATCACAATAAAGTGTCATTTTTCCTTGTTCTTTCTCATAATCCTTAAGGATTTGTTTCATCCAAAGTAATTGTGTGCAAGCACTTCTGGCCGCAATGTATTCGGCTTCAGAAGAGGAAAGGGAAACCGAGTTTTGTTTCTTACTTGACCAAGAAACTAAGTTATTACCAACATAAAAGCAACCGCCCGATGTGCTTTTACGGTCATCTATGTTTCCCGCTCAATCTGCATCACAATAGCCTACAAGGATATCATTGGTATCAAATGAATAAAATAGACAAAGACTATGAGTTCCTTTGATATACCTAATGATCCTCTTGACGGCTTTTAAGTGAGATTCCTTGGGATTTGCTTGGAATCTAGCACACAAGCCCACACTAAAGCAAATGTTAGGTCTACTAGCCGTTAGGTAAAGTAGACTACCTATCATGCTTCTATAAAGGCTTTGGTCAACACTTTTCTCTTTTTCATCTTTGTCAAGTTTTAAAGTGGTGCTCATGGGAGTTTCAAAATCTTTTCCATTTTCTAGGCCAAATCTCTTAACTAGATTTTTAGCATATTTAGATTGATTCAACGTTATACCCATGTTAGTTTGCTTTACTTGCATTCCTAGAAAATAATTCAACTCACCCACTATGCTCATTTCAAATTCACTTGACATAACACTTACAAATTCATCAACCTTGGTTTTATTAGTAGACCCAAAAACAATGTCATCAACATATATTTGTGCAACAAAAATATCATGATCATGATGTTTGATAAACAAAGTTCTATCAATGCCACCTCTCATATATTGGTTGTCAATAAGGTATTGAGTCAACCTATCATACCAAGCTCTTGGAGCTTGTTTAAGGCCATAAAGAGCCTTTTTCAATTTAAACACATGATTAGGAGAGTGTGGGTCTACAAAACCCTTAGATTGTTCAACATACACTTCTTTTTGAAGGTATCCATTGAGGAAAGCACTTTTGACATCCATTTGAAATAATTTGAACTTTTTAATGCATGCAATGGACAACAAAAGTCTAATGGACTCGAGACGAGCAACCGGGGCAAACATCTCATCAAAGTCAACACCTTCCACTTGAGTGTAACCTTGAGCCACTAGTCTAGCTTTATTCCTCACAATCTTGCCACTTTCATCGTTCTTATTCCTAAACACCCATTTAGTGCCAATTACATTTATATCTTTGGGTCTAGGAACTAAGGGCCACACTTCATTTCTCTCAAATTGATTAAGTTCTTCTTGCATAGCCCCAACCCAATATTCATCAACAATTGCTTCATTAATATTTTTGGGTTCAATTTGAGAAGTGTAGCAAGCATAGGATATTTGGTTAGCAATTTGATTTCTTGTTCTAACCCCTTCATTTAAATCACCTATGATGTCTTCTTGATAATGTAAGTTTCTAAGTCTTGGGTGAGAATGTTCAACAACTTGGTCATTTTGTTGGTTATCATTTAAAGCATTTTCCAACCCTTGACTTTCAACTTCAACATGACAATCATTTTCATCATCTTGACTAGAAACATTACTAGCCACATCAATAGGTGTTTTAGTGTCATTCAACATGTTTTCTTTAGGTTCATTGACACCATTATCATTACACAAATTAAGCATGCTAAGATCATCTATCTTCACATTGATAGACTCCATGATAGTCTTTGTAGTCAAGTTAAAGACTCTATATGCACGACTATTAATAACATACCCAAGAAAGAGACCAACATCACTTTTAGCATCAAACTTTCCTAAGTGATCTCTATCATTCAAAATATAACATTTACTCCCAAAAGTGTGGAAGTAACTTACATTGGGCTTCTTGCCCTTCCATAGCTCATAGGACGTTTGTTTTGTGCCGGGCCTCTTAAAAACATGATTAGACACATAACAAGCGGTATTGACGGCCTCGGCCCATATGCTTCTAGGGACTTTCTTGCTATTGAGCATGACCCTAGCCATCTCTTGCAAGACACGATTTTTCCTCTCAACAACACCATTTTGTTGAGGAGTTCTAGGTGCAGAGAACTCATGAGAAATCCTAAACCATCACAAAACTCACTAAATTTTGTATTTTCAAATTCCGTCCCATGATCACTCCTAATGCAACATATTTTCTTGATATCAAGACCTTTTTCATTTTGAACTTGATTATAAAACTTTTTAAAGTAATCAAAAGCCTCGGTCTTGTTTCTAAGAAAATAAACCCAAGTAAACCTAGAGAAGTCATCAATGCATACAAAAATGTACTTTTTGCCATTAATGCTCTCGGTTTGAATTGGCCACATTAGGTCCATATGCACAAGTTCTAAAGGTCTCTTGTTAGCTATGTAAGAATTTTTCTTATGAGACACTTTGGTTTGTGTGCTTACCTAATTGGCAAGGTTCACAAACCACCTCAAGCTTTTTACCAAGATTAGGAAGACCTCTAACAATGCCATGTTTTTCAAGCTTTTTCAAATCTTTAAAATTCATGTGACCCAAACGTTGATGCCACAAATCAAGCTTATTGCACTCATGTGCCATGTTGCATGTTAGAGGATCTATCTCAAGACAATAGCAATTGTCTATAGACCTTTTGACTCTTAGGACAACATTGTCCTTTTTATCAATTATAGTGCATACATCTTTGTTAAAGCTAACTTCTTTAAAAATTTCACACAAGTGAGTAATGCTTATCAAGTTAGCTTGTAACCCATCAACATACAAAGTATTGTGAAGTTTAGGCAATCCGGGGATACAAATTGTTCCCTTGCCAAGAACTTGCTTTTTGGTACCATCACCAAAAGTAACCCAACCTCCATCCTTTAAAACAAGATTCTTAAAGAACTCTTTGTTCCCGGTCATGTTCCTAGAGCAACCGCTATCTAGGTACCAAGAATAGGAGGAGTTGGCACGTAAAGCATATTGTGTAACATGACATTTAGATGTGTCTTTTCTAATCCACACATTTTTCACAACATGCCTCTCACTCTTACTTTTAACATGCTTTGACTCAATGTTAGGCTTTTTATCATGCACCTTGACCTCATTGGTCACATTTTCAAAAATATCAAACAAAGCATTATCAACTTTCTTATGCATAGTAGAGTGAGGCACAACACAAGATTTAGCAAGCAAGTCAACAACAACTTTTTCAACAACATGCTTTTCCAAGGTCTTCCTAGGTCTATTTTTATATCCATACATGGATGATTGCCTAGGTCCAATCAAAGACATATCATGAAAAGCATTATCAAGTTTGCATTTCCGAATATGCTAAAAGCATCTAGGTCGAATATGTCTTATCATATTACAATGATGACAAATAGGAATAAATTTGAGAAATTTACCATTTGCATTTGCTTCCAACTCCTTTGGACTTCTTATAATTTTTCCTCTTTGATGTGCAACCCTTGATGCTCCACCTCTTGCATTTGAGGTTGATGCTCCTTGATGTTCATGTTGTTGTGTTCTTCCATTGAACATCCTTGTTGATGAAGAGGCACCTCTGGTAGCTTTCATAGCTTTACCTTGAGTAAGTGTACCTACATTTGTTTCAATGCTTGCTTTGACAAAAGTAGATTTGTTAGATGAGGGAGTCTCCTTCTTATTGATATAACCCAAACCCCCTTTGTCACATGGATGCTTTCCACTTTTAATGAGGGTTTCAACTTTGTTAGAGCTAGATGACATCTTGCTTATCATATTATTAGCCTCATCAAGTTTCTCACAAAGCATCCTAATTTTAATGGCATATTTTTCCGCTATGTCATCACTAAACATAACATCTTTACGTGATTTATCAAGCCATTGTTCATACTTTTTCTCTTGATTTAAATGCTCATTAAGTTTGGATTTAAGCACATTTTCAAGTTTCTTAGCATTAACAAGAGAACAATCCCTTTGCTCAATTTCTTGCTTCAAGATACCAAGTCTATCATTGCTATCTTTTAGATTCAATTCTAGACTTAGAATCTTGTCTTTAAGTTCATTGAACTCCTTTGAGCCAAGATCATGATTCTCTAACTTCTTGTTGAGGGACATATTGACTTTGGATAAACGTTCATTTTCAAAAATAAAATCATCGATCTTTTTCTCATCTAAGTCAATATGTTCAACAAAAGAAGCCACATAGGAACACATTTCCTTAATCATGATTATCACAAACAAAAACACAA
The DNA here is from genome assembly GCA_008009225.1 of Acer yangbiense. Classification (NCBI taxonomy): domain Eukaryota; kingdom Viridiplantae; phylum Streptophyta; class Magnoliopsida; order Sapindales; family Sapindaceae; genus Acer; species Acer yangbiense. The sequence goes on along the minus strand of CM017762.1, from coordinate 29,026,976 downwards.
AACACTACAAAGAAAGGATCTATCTAAGTGCATCTAGACACCCGCTCTGATACCAAATGAAATTTCCCTTAAGTAGTAGTGAAATATATCTAGAGGGGGGGTGAATAGGCATAGGCTCCAAATTCTTCCAATTTAAAAAAATAATGCGGAATATATCAAAGAAAATGCACACTTGATTATATTTGACAAATTAATTGATTTCACTTATACAAGAGTTAATCAATTTACAAGATATGCAATCAATAAAAGATATGGAAGATAAAGAAAAGTAAAAACAAAAATGAACACAAGTATTTTTACATGGTAAAACCTCAAAGAGGAAACATCCACGGGTTGATACCACAACCACCGGCAAAGCAATCCACTATGTGAAAAAAGGACTTACACACTCAAGCTATCAACTCATGATATCCGCTCAAGCTATCAACTCCTAATCTACCCTCGGGCTAGTGAATCACCAAGCCTACTTCCTATTCGAGATGTATCCCACACCTCTAGAAAGCAACTTCCTATCCAAGACGCTCACGTCTCTAGGAAGATTTCTTGCTTGCCTATCCGGATCCTCCCGACCCTAGACAAGACTCCCTTGCTTGATTATCCGAGTCCTCCCGACTCTAATCAAGACTTCCTTGCTCTATCCACAAAGCTTCACTCACTTTGCTAGAGACTTCAACCTAATGCAAGGCTATGATCTAAAGTGATGCAAATGATGCAAACACAATCAAATTAAGCTAGATGATCAATCAAGCAAAATGTACATGTTTAATGACAATCTAGAATATGCTTTCAACACACAATCACAAGATTATCTAGAAATCAAGACATGCAAATCAATAAGAACAAGGTATGAATATTCAATATATCACACTAAAAACCTAGTTCTTAGATCATGAAATAAAACCTAGAAAATAACATGAAGCACATCATATATAGATTTTCTAGAATCAATTTCATGTTGAATCAAGTTTAGCACAAATATGTTCAAGAGAAATCACAAAGCTAAAACCTAATTGACAAATGATCAAACACCCCTAGCATATGATCTAACATACTTCTCAACAAATTTCATCAATCAAATAGTAAGAATAAAGAGATGATCAAAGATGAAATTGAAAAAGAAGAAGTTGAACAAACAACCTTGAACTCGTAATGAAGAACAGGCTGCTGGGAACAATGACAAAGTCAACTCCCTCTGGAAATGCTTTCAGTTTGTAGCTCTCTTCAAGACCAACAATTTTGGTTTTTGAATCGATTGATTTCGAGTTCGTATGAGAGAGATATGATCAAAACACTAAAACTAAAATTTGAAGAAAATCTACAGAATTCGTGAAATGTTCATCAAGATCTTCAACAAGTGTGGAGGGAAGGAGAGGAGTTTAAAAAGAAGAGAGAGAGAGATTTATTGGGCAAATCAGCACATGCCACATCACCACCCCGTGGGGGGCGCGTGGGCCTCATGGGGGCAGAGAGCTTCTTTGGCCGTTGGGCCCACGGCCTCCCTCACGGCGTGGGCCAAGTGGCCTCACGGCCACGGACCTCTCTCGCGCGCTCCCTCGTTTCTTCAGCCGTATCTTGGGCATCCGAACTCTGATTTTTTATCTGTTTTTGGATTATGAACCGTGACTCCCTCACACACGACGATGACTACACAACTTTGAAAAATGGTTGAGAAATCATCTTGGAAAACGACGATGAAGTCAACTCAACGAATGAGAACGAAAAGTAGCGTAGCTACATCGTTTGGACTCGAAACCTTATGAATGAGTAACCGAAATGACCGGAACTCAATAAGGTATCAAATAAGAACATGTTCAAGTCCAAAACATAAAATACACAAACAAATAAACACATATTCATACAAGCATGCCATATCAAAGAGATAGTCACAAAGCATGCAATTCCACAATGTTTGTCTATACAAGATCAATGCATGAGCATACTATGAGATGTGTGAATGTGTTATACCAAATGTTTGAACCATGATGCAGGGACACACATGTATGAATTGTGTGTGTGTGCGCTAACGCCTTGCAAGAGAATAGAAGTCAAGATATACCTTTGACTCTTTTCACCTCTTGAAGACAACTTTTGCACTAAACGTTGCTCTTCACCATTTAAGCTTCCTTTCTTCAAAGAATATCCTAAGCAACAACTAATACAAATATAGAATATTTTGCAATGGAATCAAGCCAATACAAATCATGAACCTTACAACATCCCATATATGTCTATGTTGAATTTTTTGAACAATTTCCAACTTGATCCAAATTTATATTTACATAAAACACTTGGTGTTCTTGAATTGCAAGAATATAAGGATCACTCTCATACCATTTGTGACTGACATCAATGCAAGTATAGTTGTAATGCTTTTGAATTTTTTTTCTTCACATTCGTGTCAAATCAATCACACTTAAATAAGATAGCTTGATAATTAAACATATAATTAAGCTAAATAGCATCCTTTAAAATGCCATAAAAATCAACTATGGTATTTTCATGTTCCCTGTCCACAACTAATCCACAATTTTGTGTTATATGTCTTTTATCTCGCTCTTCAATGTTATACCGAACACCATTTACAATACAACCGGGATATGATTCCAGACGATTATCTGGACCACATGCTAATGCATACAAGTCATTTGTGGCTTCTGGTTACCTATCATGTCATAAAGATTTTATCTAAAATTTTACAAATTTGCAATAATGATATATATTTAATTATATTGAATTCAAATAATAATAATAATAATAATAATAATAATAACAATAATAATAATAATAATAATAATAATAACTCAACAATAAGAATTACTTACGAGTTGTGAAAACCATTTAAAGAATTTTTTTTTTTTATGTCTTTCAATCAAATTCAGATTGTTTTTCTGTTGTAATTGCCTATAGTGTTTACTATAGACAAAAAAAAAATTACGTATTTACTATAAATGAAAGTGTAATTGTTTTGAAAAAGCAATGTAAGGTCTTATTTGTTTGATTGGCTTATTTCGTGGACAAACCACATGTGGGGTTCATTGTAAGGGTAGCTTAGGTATTGGTGTTCAAGTTCAATGCCCTTTGAAGATCTCATCATTGATAAACACCAAAGGTAATTTCTAAGTGCTTACTTGTAATTGAAGAGATAGTTGCACACACTCACAAATCATGCATACGTTTAATTCTTGTTTGTTGTGTCTAATTTGTGTGCATTAATGTTCATTAATCTCTCTTCTTGCATGTTCTTTTGATTGCATCTTGCTTATCCAAATGCCATGTCATGCATAGACTTAGGATTGCATATTTGCAAAGGGCGCTGTCGAAAGCGCTCTACAGAAGCGCTGTACGAACATCGCCGATCTGAGACCTGATGGAAATGGTATAGGCGCTATACAGACCTGATCGATTTAAATCGGTCGTTGTACAGTCGCTGTACAAAGCGCTGTACGTAGCACCGTACGTACAGCGACTCTCTGTTTTCCTGAGAGAACAGACTTGTGGTGATGTTCAGACGCTGTACAAAAGCGCTGCTCGAACAGTGCCAATGAAGAATGTTCTTTATATTCCCATATAAGCGATGTACAAGTCGCTCTACATACAGCGACCTGTACAGCGCCCAAGGCAATTTTTGTGTCACTTATCAAAATGCACCACTTTGACTTTGACACCCTATATATATGCCTCTATGACTTTAGGTCACTCAAGTGAATTGATTTTCAGATTTCATACTTAGGATATTTTTCAAAACAAGAAAAATACACAAGAACTCACCTTTGTTTACTCAAACATCTTTCCATGATCATCAATCATCATCTAGCATCATCCTTGATCATCTAGATATCATTTTGTATGGATTTTTCAACACACTTTGCTTGGTAAGTTTTTCACTTATATCTTACATATTTTGTGTCTTTCTTTGCAAGCAATCTCATTTATTACTTGTATGTTATTCATATATATCTTAGATACAAGTTTGAGATTAGTGTTTTTGAATGTTTGAGAGTTGTATTGTGATAGCTTTCTAGGTTTGCATAATCTATGATTAGCTAAGCTTTTTGACATGTCATCTAGCTTTTAATATCTAGGATTGAATTTATTGTAAAATCATCATCCTAGATAAGCATATAGGGTTACCTAGCTCTTTATTGCATTTTGGATATTTCATATATTTATATAGGCTCTTTATCTCTTCATTGAGAAGTAAGACTTGTGTAGCTTTCGGGATTAGGTTGCGTAAATCACAAGCAATTGGACTAGGTTCACTTATACCGGGATTAGGTAGGTGTGTGATTATATACCGGGATTAGATTGTAATCGTTTATACACATTTAGTGGATTCGAGGTTCGAGTGTGGCTCACTTATTAGCCCGTAGTTTTTCCCGTGAGGGTTTCCACGTAAATATCAAGTGTTATTTAATATTCCGCATATATTACACTTGCTATTTTATTTTGACTAGATAGGGGCATTTTCGTAAAATTGACCTATAACGAAAATTGGGTAAAATCGGATAAAATCTATTCACCCCCCTCTAGATTAATATTATACACACCGAGTATTTGTTTCAAGCAAGAATGTAACTTACTCCATGTATGGCTTCAATTCTTCACAGTTATTCAAGACATACTAATGAGCTGTATTTATATCTTGTTGTGAATATTGTACAAAATGTGTTTCACTAAATGGACATACTTTTTGAGAAAATTTAGACATCCGTTTAGTATTTTGACTTGAGCGAGACTCGTCATCATTTCGCTTATCGCGGTTAAACTTAGTTTCAATTCCACGAAGATACATAGAACAAAAAGTCAATAATTCATTCACAATATAACCTTCGTCAATTGAACCTTCTGGATGAGCTTTGTTTTTCACAAAACGTTTAAGTTTTCCTAAGTTTTTGTAAATAATATTAAATCATATAGTTAGTGTTATACTGAAATTAATATTGATAAATATTGATAAGTGTTTAATAATTTACAAGCGTACCTTTCAATTGGGTACATCCAACTATAACCAACTGGTCCAATGAGTTTTACTTCATACGGCAAGTGAACAACCAAATGGACCATAACAACAAAAAACACAAGTGGAATTTTTTTTTTCCAACTTGTATAAAATTTAGACAATCCTTTCTTCTAGTTTCTCCAAATCTTGAATATTTAAAGTCTTTGCACATATCCCTTGAAAGAAATTGGACAATTAAATCAAATGAGTGCATATATCCTTTTGTAGATAAGCACGAATGCCAAAGTTGAAGGTTGTAAAGGCTATATTTAATTGTATATGAGTTCTTACAATCTTTATTTTTTTTTATTTTTTTAAAAATCTGTAATTTTGTTAAAAAATTAATTTTTATCAGAAAAATAATTTTTTTTATCAATTAAAATTATTCAAATATTAAATTTTTAACAATTTTACAATTGAAGATTTCTCTATTTAGTTTAATAAAGAACAATTTAAATAACAAAAGAATTAAATACATTAATTAAAAAAATAAGAGATATATAAATAAATAAATATATATATATATATAATAAAGCCATGTTGGCGCCAATGTGAAGAAGATAATGGCGCCAATTGAAGAAGAAAGTGGTGCTAGAGGTTCCTATATTTTGGTTAATTTGTTTAGTAAAAATATCATAATTGGGAGTTAATTTAAAAGAAACCGGTATAATGTTTCCTATTTTTTTGATGAATGGTTCATTAGGATTTTATTAATGCTCTTTTATCTATGAATATTAGATGTTGAATGGTTATTTTATTCTATGCATTTATAGGTACTAATTATTTCTTTCTCCCTCTCTTCATCTGCCTCCTTCATTTTATTTTATTTTTTGTTGTTAGTATCTTATTTTATTTGCACTTATATCTATGTGTTTAGTTACAAAAGAAATCATTAAGACACATATATGTGGGTTACAATTAATTTACCCGGTAAGGTAAGGTCTCTAATATCTAGATTATTTTCCAGATAGCATTGACTTGAACTCTTATTTTTTTGCTACTATTTTGAATATATAATGGATGTAATTCGTAGATTTACTCATATATTGGTATCAACTGCATGTTTTTTAGATGAATATGTTGGATTTTTCAATTGTATTCAGCTTTTCACTCTTATTTTATTTGATGTATTTACAGGTACTAATTATGTACTCTTTCTTTTTCCCTCTCTTCATCTGCCTCCTCCATTTTTCATGTGTTTTCTACCTCTCTGTTTTTTGTTTTACAGTGTATAGTTAATATACTTCTTACCATCTTACTTTTTAATTTTTGGCTTGTGGTCCTGCCTGTTTTTATTGTCTGTTGTGGTCTTGGTTGCTTTTTGTTTCTTGAATAAATTGTAAGTGTGCCGTTAAAAAAAAAAAATCACATAATATAGTAAAGTAATTTATTTTATATCTTAACAATTTTAAGTTTTAACTTTTATAAAATTTAGGGTCATAACTCATAATGGATCAAGTCAAGTGATAAAGTATCAAATGCACCAATTACTGCTCATACTATAAGAATAATTATAAAATTGAATTACAAGAAAATTGAGTTTGGTCTTCTCTTTTTCTTAATGCATTTTTTTTTTATCTTTCTTTATTTTTTTGTTGATTTCTTGTCGTGAATGAGTGCATATATAGGGATCATATGATCACGACTAGTATTGTGATAATTTTAACTAGTTTTGTTCATAGGGATGTTAAAAAGAGTATAAATTATATTTTTATTTTGTAGAATAGATGGCTCCGGGACGCCGTTTGTCTGTATTTACCATGGTATATTCATCCGGTGATGACACTTCTGATGCAAATTGTGAAGGAAAGAAGAGGAAATGTCATAGAGTGACTCGAGGACTTAAAGTGGATAAGATTGTCCAATCTGTTGGACGAATACCTATTAGATTTACACCAGAGCAAAAAGAGCATGTATGTGAAAATGCAAACAATTTTTCTACTGAAATGAGTATTTTGGTTTGTCAATTTGCCCCGCTACAAGTGGTCGATTGGAATCACATGCCTGAAGTTGAGAAAAACACATTATTTTATCGTCTAATGGTAAGTAAATCTTTAAATATAATTCAATGTTATTGAGTTTATTATTTTATTTAACATTTGTTGACTGTGATATTTTAGGCCAACTTTGATGTTGACTTATCATTGCCACATGTGTACCAATATGTTAACATAACAATGGGAAAGTTACACAGTAACAATCGTTGTAAAATGCATAAGCATTTTAAGTTATTCCAAAAAGTTGAGGACGCAATATTGAAACCATATACAAATGTCTTGAAAACTGATTGGATGTAGTTATGCGAGCATTTCTGCAGCTAAGCTACAGGTACACTTTTTATTAAAACATTTTAAAGAAATGGTTATGCAAGCATTTATGCCTAATTGATTTCCACTTATAAACAAGATATTAAAGATAATATTAATAAGGGCCAATAGCATTGATATACTTGATATATTTTTTATTTTTCTATACAGATTATATCAAAAAGAAACTCCAAAAGTCATGATGCTCTTAAGATTAAACATCATGGAGGTTCCAAATCTATTCATAGACATGTGGAAGAAATGGTAAAATTTAAATATAATTACATTTTCAATTGTAACAATATATATATTATCTAATAAACTATTTCTTATATCGATTAGAAAAAAAAAAAATGCCTGAGAAAACACTTCAGCTTGCATGATGTTTTTAAAGATATATACTTTCAGAAGATAATGGTTGTAAAAGTGAAGGAGCAAAAAAAAAAAAAATGTAAGTATAAAATTTTTATTAAAGTGTTTTTCTAAATATTATTTCTTTTATATATGTACTTAATTGAAATTTTATACGTAGGAGGAAATGCAAAAGTTAGAAAGAGAATTAACTCATGACGAAACACCACTAACAGATGTTGAAATTATTGTTCGTGTCCTTGGACTTAAATATGCATATATCATGGGTTTTTATAAAGTACACAAGACATCAATGTTATCAATATAATCATCTTCAACACAACAAATTGAGATAATTGCCTTGAAAGCTGAGGTAGAGAGTACACAAGAAGAGTTAAGAATTGCTAAAGAAAAGTAAGTAAATACAGAAGAACAGGTAAAGCGACTAGAGGAGCTTTGTTTAGGCAACAAGGATAGTTTGATTATGCATCTTCTTTCTTAAGTGATTAAATAGAACAATTTTATTTGTTGTGTATTTATGTTGGATTTTTTTGGAATGTATATATTTTTTATTTTGTTTATAATTATTTATGTAGGTTTAATTTTAGTAGTATACATTCAACCTTTTATATTTTTGTTTCATGATTGATGTATATCAAACTTTTATATATATATATATATATATATGTTTAAATGATATTTTATAAATATCATTATTATTTAAAAATGTGTGTGAATATAATATGTAATGGTACGAAATTAAAAAGAAAATAAATGAATTATGAATAAATAAATATTTGTGATTAATAATTATTATGTAAAGTAACATGTAACCATACTTCAATTATGTCAAGTAACGTGTAACTAAATATGATTTAAGTCAAATGATGTATTTTTAATTTAATTTTAGCATTATTGTTTATATTATTTTGTAAAAACTTTTATTTTGAGAAAATATAAATTAATTATTTTTCACTTATAGTTTATGTAATTATAATTTTAGCGACATCATCACTGCACAAATTAATATGTCTCGCTAAAAGTTTTTTAGCAATGTTTAGTACATTTAGTGAGACATATACGATATCACCATAATGACATTAAGTAGGGGTCTCCAAAACTCTACAATTACGTCACCAAAAGATAAAAATTAATATGTTACTTTAATGACATCATGCCTAGAGGGTCACCAAAGATAGGTTTTAGCGATATATTTTTAATGTAGCTAATAAATGCATCGCCAATGAGCAATTTTCTTGTAGTGAATTGAGAACTTTGATAAACAAATCCAAAAAATATAAATCATGTATAACAAAGTCTTTGTCCAAACGACAAGTAGCAAAAAATTGTAGTAAATAAGAAAAAAACAAGTAGCAAAAAATACAAATCGAATCAAATGAGCAAAAACCCTACTCACATAATACATAAATCAACTTAAAGCTCTAAATTCATCAACAAGATAACATGTTTCATCAATGTCCACTTCAAAGCAAACAAAACCTAAATCATCTAAACCATATATTTACCAAATCACTAGCACAAACCATCCACAATCCCATCAAATATTCAACAAGATATTAACATTACAAAACATATATGTAGAGCATGTAAATTGCAAAATTCAAAATATGGTAATCAAAATTGTTATAAATTATACTCAATAATCAGATCTAAATGCAGAAGTCTCCATAATTGATACTACATACAAATCATATAATTCAATAAACATATAACATTTCCACATGCTACAATTAATGTCATTTGAAGGTTTATAATAAAAGAACACAAACGTTATGAAAATACCAAATATAAAAATTCTCAAAAATATTAACAACAAAATATAGTATTAAACTTAGAGCAATGACAAAACAAAATCAAATGAGACTTGGCTTGCAAATCAAAATCACATACAACCTATTAAAATGCCTAATAATGCCAATGCCATCACCACATCCATACAAAAATACAGAAAATAGCAGAAACACAGAACATAAAATACATATAAAATAGTGCGTAAGATAATCGACATTCGACAGCAGAGAAATAGATTTGCGTGAACGAAATCGTTCGAAAATGATACCTTCAACTTGGAGAGTTCGGTTTTGACAACGAAGTCGTGACAACGATTAGGAGTGATGACAGCCGTCGGGGGTCTTGTTGTTAGTTGAAGGATTCCCATTCTTTGATTGGCTTATTTCATGGACAAACCACAATTGGGATTCTTTGTAAGGCTAGCTTAGGTATTGGAATTCAAGTTGATGCCCTTTGAAGACCTCATCAATGATAAGCACCAAAGGTAATTTCTAAGTGCTTACTTGCAATTGAAGAGATAGTTGCACACACTCACAACTCATGCATATGTTTAATTCTTGTATGTTGTGTGTCTAATTTATGTGCATTAATGTTCATTAACATCTCTTCTTGCATGTTTATATGATTGCATTTTGTTTTTCCAAAGCCTTGTCATGCATTAGGCTTAGGAGCGCATTATTGCAAAGGGCGCTGTTCAAAGCGCTTTACAAAGCGCTGTACAAACAGCACCCATCTTGACCTAGTTGGAAAATGCATTTTTAATGCATCAGGTCTTATGCAATTTTGGAAGGCGCTGTACGAGCGCTGTACAAAAGCGCTGTATGTACAGCGCCCATCTCAAACTCGAGAAGACAGGGATCAGGCGCTGTTCAGGCGCTGTACAGAAGCGCTGTTCGAACAGCGCCCATGAAGGTAACTCTTCATATTCCTAGGTAAGCGCTGTATAAGTCGCCCTACGTACAACGACCTGTACAGCGCCCAAGGCAAAAACAGGGCACTTACCCAAAACGATGTCACTTCATCTTGAGGCCTTATATATATGTCTTCTTCTTTCCTAGGTCGTTTTTTAAGAGTTCAAGAGCCATTTTTTACTTAACATATTTTTCCAAGAGAAAAATTTCACCAAGAACTCACTTTTCTTTACTCAAACATCATTCCATAACCATCAAACATCATCTAGCATCTTTCTTAAGCATTTAGATAACTTTTGCATGGATTTTTCATCTCACTTTGCTTGGTAAGTTTTTCACTTATATCTTATATATTTTATGTCTTTCTTCCTAAGCAATCTCTTTTATTACTTGTATGTCATTGATATATATCTTAGATACAAGTTTGAGATTAGTGTTTTGAATGTTTGAGAGTTGTATTGTGATAGCTTCTAGGTTTTCATAATCGTTGCTTAGCTAAGCTTTTTGACATGTCATTTATCTCATGATATCTAGGATTGCATTTCTTTATATATTTTTATCCTAGATAAACATATAGGGTTACCTAGCTCTTTATTGCATTTTTGAGTATTTCATATATTCACTTAGGTTGTAAACTCTCTTTATTGAGAAATGAGAAGTAAGACTTGTGTAGCTTCCGGGATTAAGTTGCGTAAATCACAAGCAATTAGACTAGGTTCGCTTATACCGGGATTAGGTAGGTGTGTGATTACTTTCGGGATTAGGTTGTAATCGGTTTACACATTTAATGGATTCGAGGTTCGAGTGTGGCTTACTTACTAGCCCGTGGTTTTTCCCGTGAGGGTTTTCACGTAAATATCAAGTGTTGTTTAATTTCCGCACCATATTACACTTGCTTTATTTTATTGACTATTAGGGGATTTTTCGTAATCTTGACATTCACGAAAATTGGGTAAATTTAATTAAAATCTATTCACCCCCTCTAGATTATATAAAACACACCGCTTATTTGTTTCAATTGGTATCAGAGCGGGTTCCTAGATAAACTTAGGTGATCCTTTGCTCATTTTGGTGTGTTTTGCATTTTGTGTGACTTTTGATCATTCATACATTTGCATTCATTTCATTCATTCATAAACACTATGAGTGGAAATGGTGGAAATGGTGGTGGCAATAAGGGTGCTTCTAGCACAAGGCCTCCGCTTCTTACCGGGTTGAATTATGCCTCTTGGAAAGGCAAGATGGAGTCGTACATATGTCAAATCCATGACCGGGCTTGGATGGCGGTTGAAGACGGCTACACATCACCCATGATGACTCCTACGGGTGGAGGAGAGGATGTGCTCAAGCCGAAGGCGCAAGAGTTTGAGGCATCAAAATGGAATAGGAAGGCGTTGCATGCCATCCTATATGCAATTGACGAAAATCAATATAAATTGATTCAAAATACTAGGACAGCTAAGAAGACATGGGACATCTTAGAGATTGCACATGAGGGAACCGAAGTGGTGAAGGACTCTAAGCTTCAAGTCCTCCAAACTCAATTCAAGTTGCTCAAGATGGAGGAGAATGAGTGCTTCAACGATTTCGAGATCAAGTTGATGGACATAGTCAACCAAAGTCATCAACTTGGTGATCCTTATTCGGATAGAAGGATCAAGCAAAAGATTATGAGATCGCTTCTCGATAGGTTTGAATCAAAGGTGACGGCTTTAGAGAAGAATAGCACATATAAGGATATGAAGCCGAGTAAGGTGATAGGGAGGCTTCTAGCTTATAAGTCTAGGAAAGGTCCTACCTCTACACCTCCTAAAAAGCAAAAGGGAATTGCTTTGAAAGCCTCTAAAGTTGAGAATGAGGAGAATGATGACTCAGATGAAGAAATGGCTCTTTTGATAAGAAGGTTTAAGAAATTCTACAAGTCCGAGAAGAAGGGGTTCGGATCCAAGGGTCAAGACTTCAAGAAAAAGACTCTATTCAAGAAGTTTGAGCCTAGGCAAGAAAAGACCGAGAATAAAGGGGTCCGATGCTTTGAGTGTGGTGGCATAGGACACTTTGCCCCCGATTGTGCCAATCATGTTAACAAGAAGAAAGGGAAAGTGATGGCCCCCACATGGAGTGGGAGTGATGACTCCAATGAACGAGATGAGTCTTCGGATGATAAAGAACTCATGGCTAACTTCATAGCCTTTACCTTTTCTCATAAGAGCAAAAGTGCTAGTGAAGATGAGAATGAAAGTCAAGTGGAAATTGACTCAAGTGATGATTGCTCTTCAATCACAAATGGTAATGTGGATATGATGGATCTCAAAGACTACATGGAGAAACTTGAGAGTTCTAGGTTAAAGAACAAGAGGGAAATTAGGAGATTAAAAGAAGAAAACCTAGAGCTTTCATCACAAGTTGACCAATTAAGTGAAGAAGTAGTGAGGTCTACAAAGAATGAAGATAAGCTAAGAGAGGTGTTAGTCTTATCTAAGAGGAGTGAAGAAGGTTTGAAGAGGGAGCTTGATGAAGCTAAAAAGTCATTATCTAGGATGGCTTCTAGCACCAAGAAGCTTGACCACATGCTTGGTGTTGGAAAGAGTCCATGCGACAAGAGGGGTCTTGGGTATGAAGATGGTAAAGAGATCTCAACCTCTAACAAGACTGTGTTTGTCAAGAGTTTGGGCAAACAAGTAGCTTCACCGGTGTAAACTCCTAGGAAGAAGATTGATCTAGGACAATGCTCACATAGTGCACAAGTGAAGGTGGCACCAAGAAGACAACCTCAAGCCAACATTCCTCAACACATGGCTCGCAAAGGAAGAGGACCTATCATGCAAACACATCCAAGGAAGCAAGCTGAAACAAATAAGAGGCGTGTTCTTTATAAAGCTAGAGGGGGGGGGGGGGGGTGAATAGATTTTAACAATTATTACCCAATTTTCGCATGCAAGTCAATTTTACGAAAATGCCCCTACTAGTCAAAAATACATACAAGTGTAATATAGTGCGGAATTTAAATAACACTTGATGTATACGTGGAAACCCAACCACTGGGAAAAACCACGGGCTGTATAGTGCGCCACACTCGGAACTCGAAATCACTAATTGAAATGAAGTTTACAACCTATGTAGACCTCGTCTAACACTCCGGTCTGTAACCCCTCACTTCTACCCAGCGGGCCTTTATTAGCAACCCTATTCCAATTTGCTTGAGGCCTAAGCACTCTTAGCCTCAAGACTTACTTCTCAATGAAGAGAAACAACCTATGTGAATATATATATGAATATTCAAATAACAAACAAGGCTAGGTAACCTTAGATGCTTATCTAGGATGATGATATAATCAATTTAATCAACCCTAGATATCAATTGCTAAATGACATGTCAAATAGCTTAGCTAATCAAGATTAAGCAAAAACCTAATTAGCTATCACAATCAACACTCAATCATTTTCATCACAAATAATCTCTAACTTGTATCTAGCATATAATCAAAAGCATACAAGTAATTAAAGAGATGTATTAATATGAAAAACACTAAAGTAATATGAAATTAGTGAAGAACATACCAAATAAGATGTGATGATTCGAAACCATGCATGGATCAATTCTATGAAGGCATAGAAGATCAAATATGAAATTTGATGCAAAAGGGATTTGATTTGAGTGTTTAAAGATGGGTTCTTGATTTGATTTTTTCTCAAAAATCTCTCTTGAAAGTTTAGGGTTCTAATTGCTCAAGAAACTTGATCAGAGATTGAGAAAATAAGATATTTATAGACATCAAGAATTGGGCATGTGAAAAGACAATTTTGCCCCTGAAACGCACCGTTCGACGGTTTCAATCGGCGGCCAGGCCGCCGATGACGACCGCCGAATTGAGCTCGTGAAGAACAGAGCATTAACGACGGTTTCATTCGGCGGTTTCGTGACCGCCGATCAAACCGCCGAATCAAACCCGAGGGATTAAAATCGATCAGGTATGAACGGCGGTTTCGAACGGCGGTCGTGACCGCCGATCTTGACCGCATAATTGCTTCAGACCAATCTGGACTGAAACGGCGGTTTCATTCGGCGGCCAGGCCACCGATCATAACCGCCGATCACCAACAATGGTGAAAACCAAGGAGAAGCCAAGGGCATTCTCCATAGGCGGTCTTCGCGCGAAACCAAGCACTCATTAGTGCAAGCGCGGACGTTTCCGAACAATGTCGGGAAACGAATTATAAGGCACATATACACACAACAAGATATATCAATCAAAGTGCTAGTGTGTAAAGTGACATGTGAAGAGATGCACATAAAAATAAGCAAGTATGCAATCATAGCAAGAATGCTAAGTGTGTGTGTGCTACTAAATCTCTTCAAAGAAAAACAAGCACAAGAGATTATACCTTTGGCGTGCTTGTATCTTGAGGTCATGGAAGGGCCTTTGATCTTCAACACTAATCACTTAGACTACCCTTACATTCAAAACCCCAACATGTGGTTTGATCACGAAATAAGCCAATCAACAAAACGGGAATCCTTACAATCTCCCCCTTTGGCTATTTCGTGACAAAACCACCACTCACATTGATTCCTCACAACAAAAATAAACCTATGGGTCAATGAAGATTTTCTACAATACAAAGAGATATATAAAAATAAAACTTGAAGTCTTCAATCTCTTATAGAACAATCATTCCCTGAAACAAGGTTTCTAAACTTTCCAAAACAAGTAAAAGTGAGATGAATCAAGTGAGGACATAAACAAGCATTTGCATTTCTAAGAAATTAAACACAACATCATGCAATGTATGATGAATGCAATGCTCCCCCTCAAAGGGTTACTCCCCCTTAATATATATTCTCCCCAATGTGCACCAATTGCTACAACAATTTGCACCTCCCCTTACCACATTCTACTCCCCCTTTTTGTCATGATGTAGACAAAGGAGTAGTCCCCAACCGGGTCACTCAAGGCAAAGAGAGATAGTAGCATTCTAGTATATGCATAATCAATATTAGTCACTTTATGCATCTCAATTAATCGAAGAGAAACGAGGAGATTTATTAGATAAAATGTGTGAAACAAAATGCTTTGCATACAAGACATATAGCATTCAAGTCCAAAATACCATGGTATTTGGCAAAGCAAATGACAAAGGTTTCTAATAGGAATTCAAACCAATTTCACCATTGTCATGAGAGAAGCAAGGATATAGAAATTTCATTGATTTCAATTTAAGAACAACTATATCCAACTTTATAAGCTAAACATGTCATGAGCAACTTTGCACCCTATTTGATTTTTCCGGGAATGAAACCCGTATGATAGTAGACATGTTCAACCAATAAAGAAAGATAGACATTTGGATTGTAAAATCCTTGAATGGATACAAGATCCTTTTTCATTTGAGTCTCATAAGCCTTTTTTTCACACAAGTTTTTGCATTTAAGAACGCAATTATCAATTCATGTTTTTTCATTTGAGCATGTACATGAATTTCATGCTTTTCATAAGACATTAGCATGTTATTAAAGAATCATCATGTCATGGAGATAATCATAGGTCATTCAAATCATACTTCCTACATACATCTCCTAGTCCAAAATGCATGTTTGAACATAAATATGACATGGATTGTAAACAAGCAAGGTTCACACTTATTGAATTGAAAACATATATACATATGTGCAACCAAGCTTACTCAAGCAATCAACCAAGAAGCATAAGATTTTTCAAATTTTTTGCAAGTGACAAGAATGCAAAAGCTCTCTTTGCTTGAGTTCCCCTTATGGGGTCATCTTCATCCTTCATTAATGAAGGGCATGAGGTCCTATGGACCTACCAAGTCCATTGGACTTAATTGAACCTATTTGAGACTTGTTAGTCTCGTAGCAAGCGGGTTCATTTTTCCTTATCCACATAGATATAACATTTTTCTTCCTAGTGGACAATGGTTGCATGTCATTCACTAACCTAGGATTATTGACAAAAGATTTCCTAGGCTCATGCAAATGGGCTCTTCTTAGCCTCTTTTTCTTTATCATGCTATTAATCCTACAATGCTTAATGTACTTAAAGCACTTAGGCCTAATATGCCCATAAACACCACAATAATGACAAGTTGGTACAAAGTAAGAATTCATACCATGTTCTTGTGAAGTCATTGGAGACTCATCATGCATTTGATGTCTCCTTTAGTGTTGAGTCGGTTCATGTCTTCTATTTGGTTGAACCGGAATGGGTTGCCTCCTTGGATGAGGTAGCATGTTTTGCCTCTTTTCATAGTGAGTCATTTGTTGAGGAGAGTTGACTCGAGAGGCTCTAATCCGTTGAGCTTGGGGTTGTCTTGCTTTCACCACCTTCACTTGTGCATTTTCGAACATTGTCCTAGTTCTAACTTCTTCCTAGGAGTTTGCACCGGTGACGCTTCTATCTTACCCAAACTCTTCACAAAGACGGTCTTCTTAGGAATAGAGCAATCCTTGCTCACTTCGAATCCAAGACCTCTTTTGTCACAAGGGCTTTTTCCTACACCAAGTATGTTGTCAAGTTTCTTGGTGCTTGTGGTCATTCTAGTCAATGACTCTTTGGCTTCAACAAGCTCTCTCTTCAAACCCTCTTCATTCCTCTTAGACAAAGCAAGCTCATCTTTTAGCTTGTCTTCTTCCACCATGGATCTTACCACTTCATCATTCAAGTGGTCCACTTGTGTTGAAAGCCTAAGTAATTCTTCCTTTAACCTTTGAATCTCTTTTTTATTCTTTAACTTAGAGCTTTCAAAACATTCAAAGTTGTCCTTAAGATCCATTTTCTCCACTTGCTTCTTTAGGAGGTCATTGTATGTTGTAAGCTCTAGATTTTCTTCCTCTAAAATCCTTAGAAATCTATCTTTCTTCTTCATGGAGCTTTCAACATTGACTATAAAGTTATGCATATCCATATTCTCTACATTTCCATTTGTAGAGTTAGATAAGGAGTCATCTCCACTAGTGTCATCTTCTAGACTCTCCTCCTCTCCTATGGATCCAATTTTCTCATCAAGACCTTCACCTTGATCTCTTGAGTCAATAAGTGCCATATTCCAATGTGAAGCAACAACTATCTCCTCTAGAGCTACTTCTTCAACTTTCTCTTCTATGGGATCACTAGCAACAGAATTCTTACCAACAACTTCATTTTCTTCACAAGTGGCACCCAATGCCTTGAAGTTATTGATAAGCTCATCATCACTTGATGACTTATCTCCCTCTTCGGAGTCATCACTTTCACTCCAAATGGCGGCCATCATTTTCACTCCAAATGGCGGCCATCATTTTTTCTCTCTTGTTCTTCAAATTCCCACAATCTAGTGAGATATGCATTGGATCCCTTTCCTTTCGCTATTCTCTTGCCTATGCTCAACCTTCTTGAAAGGAACCCTTTTCTTCAATTCTTGCCCTTCGGATGCATGACCCTTTTTCTCGAATTTTACAAACTTCTTGAATTTTCTCATTAAAAGTGCCATGTCTTCATCCGAGTCATCCTTGTCCTCCTTCTCAACCTTGGAAGCTCTCAAAGCAATCCCTTTTTGCTTCTTTGAAGGAGTGGAGCTAGGACCCTTCCTAGACTCGTAGGCGAGAAGTCTACCTATTACCTCGCTCGGCTTCATGTCCTTAAAATCACTATTTTCTTCTAAAGCCGTCACCTTAGACTCAAACCTCTCGGGAAGCGATCTCATTATCTTTTGCTTGATCCTTCTATCCGAGTAAGGGTCACCAAGTTGATGACTTTGGTTGACAATGTCCATCAACCTAATCTCGAAGTCGTTGAAGCACTCATTCTCCTCCATCCTAAGTGTCTCAAATTAAGTTTGGAGGACTTGAAGTTTGGAGTCCTTCACTACTTCGGTTCCCTCGTGTGCAACCTCTAAGATGTCCCATGCCTCCTTGGCTATCTTAGTGTTCTGAATCAGTTTGTACTGATTTTCGTCCACTGCACATATAAGGGCGTGCCACGCCTTTTGATTCCACTTGGACAACTCAAACTCGGGTTGTGTCCACTGTGCCTTAGGCTTGAGCACTTCTTCTCCTCCACCACCCGTGGGAGTCATCATAGGAGTCGAATATCCATCTTCAATGGCCATCCATGCCCTATCATGGATTTGACACACATATGCCTCCATCTTCCCTTTCCATTGGGAGTAATTTATGCCGGTGAGGAGGGGTGGCCTTACGCTCGAAGCACCCTCATTTGGACCACCGATTCCACTCATAGTGTATAGTGAATGGATGAAATGAATGCAAAATGTATGAATGATCAAAGAATCACACAAATGCAAAACACACCAAAAATGAGCTAGGATCACCTATGTATGTCTAGGAACCCGCTCTGATACCAATTGAAACAAATTAGAGGCGTGTTCTTTATAAAGCTAGAGGGGGGGGGGTGAATAGATTTTAACAATTATTACCCAATTTTCGCATGCAAGTCAATTTTACGAAAATGCCCCTACTAGTCAAAAATACATACAAGTGTAATATAGTGCGGAATTTAAATAACACTTGATGTATACGTGGAAACCCAACCACTGGGAAAAACCACGGGCTGTATAGTGCGCCACACTCGGAACTCGAAATCACTAATTGAAATGAAGTTTACAACCTATGTAGACCTCGTCTAACACTCCGGTCTGTAACCCCTCACTTCTACCCAGCGGGCCTTTATTAGCAACCCTATTCCAATTTGCTTGAGGCCTAAGCACTCTTAGCCTCAAGACTTACTTCTCAATGAAGAGAAACAACCTATGTGAATATATATATGAATATTCAAATAACAAACAAGGCTAGGTAACCTTAGATGCTTATCTAGGATGTTGATATAATCAATTTAATCAACCCTAGATATCAATTGCTAAATGACATGTCAAATAGCTTAGCTAATCAAGATTAAGCAAAAACCTAATTAGCTATCACAATCAACACTCAATCATTTTCATCACAAATAATCTCTAACTTGTATCTAGCATATAATCAAAAGCATACAAGTAATTAAAGAGATGTATTAATATGAAAAACACTAAAGTAATATGAAATTAGTGAAGAACATACCAAATAAGATGTGATGATTCGAAACCATGCATGGATCAATTCTATGAAGGCATAGAAGATCAAATATGAAATTTGATGCAAAAGGGATTTGATTTGAGTGTTTAAAGATGGGTTCTTGATTTGATTTTTTCTCAAAAATCTCTCTTGAAAGTTTAGGGTTCTAATTGCTCAAGAAACTTGATCAGAGATTGAGAAAATAAGATATTTATAGACATCAAGAATTGGGCATGTGAAAAGACAATTTTGCCCCTGAAACGCACCGTTCGGCGGTTTCAATCGGCGGCCAGGCCGCCGATGACGACCGCCGAATTGAGCTCGTGAAGAACAGAGCATTAACGGCGGTTTCATTCGGCTGTTTCGTGACCGCCAATCAAACCGCCGAATCAAACCCGAGGGATTAAAATCGATCAGGTATGAACGGCGGTTTCGAACGGCGGTCGTGACCGTCGATCTTGACCGCATAATTGCTTCAGACCAATCTGGACTGAAACGGCGGTTTCATTCGGCGGCCAGGCCGCCGATCATAACCGCCGATCACCAACAATGGTGAAAACCAAGGAGAAGCCAAGGGCATTCTCCATAGGCGGTCTTCGCGCGAAACCAAGCACTCATTAGTGCAAGCGCGGACGTTTCCGAACAATGTCGGGAAACAAATTATAAGGCACATATACACACAACAAGATATATCAATCAAAGTGCTAGTGTGTAAAGTGACATGTGAAGAGATGCACATAAAAATAAGCAAGTATGCAATCATAGCAAGAATGCTAAGTGTGTGTGTGCTACTAAATCTCTTCAAAGAAAAACAAGCACAAGAGATTATACCTTTGGCGTGCTTGTATCTTGAGGTCATGGAAGGGCCTTTGATCTTCAACACTAATCACTTAGACTACCCTTACATTCAAAACCCCAACATGTGGTTTGATCACGAAATAAGCCAATCAACAAAACGGGAATCCTTACACAAGCAAGACCGGTTCAACAACGAAGATTGATTTAACCCACTCAACCACAAAGACATGGGAAAGCTCCTATGTATGCACAAGGACAAGGTATGATTCCCTATTTTATTCCTACATGTCACTTTTATGGTTTTGATGGTCATATTAGACCAAGATGCTTTCGGTATATTAAAATGTGCAAAACTAGAAGCATGATAAAAAAGAAAAAGAAAAGAGCCATGATGCATGTCCCTAGGAATGATAAAATGGATTTGCATGATCCTGGGACTTCTAGAGCCCATGTACCAAAGACCACTAGGAAAGAAAATGTATCACCTAGATGGATTAGAAAGAATGAAAATGTTTGCCATGTTGCTCAAATTGCCTTAAAGGCAAATTCTTCTAATTTTTGGTATTTAGATAGTGGGTGCTCTAGGCACATGACGGGAAACAAGAGTTTCTTCGAGACTCTTGTCATGGAGGAAGGTGGAAGTGTCACCTTTGGTGATGGATCCAAGAAAAGAGTAAGAGGGAAATGAACAATTTCCATTCTCGGACTACCTTCCTTGTCCAATGCTTTATTTGTTGATGGTCTAAAAGCCAATTTGATAAGCATTTTACATCTAAGTGATGAAGGACTTTCCATCTTATTTTCTAAAAATGATTGCTCTATCCTATTGCCCAATGGACAAACCTTATTGAAAGGTATGAGATCTAGCGACAATTGTTATTGTCTTGAAGCTAGAATAGTCTCAAACAATGTGTCCTTGGATGAGCAAGTTGAGTTGTGGCATGAAAGACTTGGCCACATGAACTTTCGGGATTTACGAATCCTAGGCAAGTTCGATTGTGTGCGTGGCCTTCCCAAGCTTGGGAAGAAAGCCAATGGTGTTTGTGGACCTTGCCAACAAGGAAAACAAACCAAAGCCATGCACAAAAAGGGCAAGTATCTCTCCACCAAAGAGCCCCTAGAGCTTCTCCACATGGATCTTATAGGTCCTATGTAAACCGAGAGTTTAGGTGGAAAGAGATACATTTTTGTTTGTGTAGATGATTTCTCTAGGTTAACATGGACATATTTTCTTAGAGAAAAATCCGAGACTTTTGACAAGTTTAAAATGCTTTGTAATAAAATTCAAAATGAGATGAACTCAAACATTAAAAGCATAAAACGGATTAGAAGTGACCATGAGAGGGAATTTGAGAATGCTTCTTTTGAAACCTTTTGTGATAGTGTAGGCATCTCCCATGAGTTTTCGGCTCCTAGGACACCTTAACAAAATAGAGTTGTTGAAAGGAAAAATAAGGTCTTACAAGAGATAGCCCGTGTGATGTTGCTTAGCAACAATGTCCCTAGGAACTTATGGGCCGAAACCGTCAATACGGCTTGCTATATAGGGAGTAGAGTGTTTCTAAGGCCCGGTATTAGGCAAACCTCCTATGAGTTATGGAAGGGTAGGAAGCCAAATGTTAGCTACTTCCATATATTTGGAAGCAAATGCTACATTTTAAATGACCATGATCAACTTGGCAAATTTGATGCTAACAGTGATAAGGGTTTTTTTATTGGCTATGCCTTGAATAGTATAGCCTATAGAGTTTTCAACTTAAAGACTCGGACCGTCATGGAATCATCCAATGTTGTCATTGATGATACAAGGCTCAAGTCTA
This sequence comes from Acer yangbiense, assembly GCA_008009225.1. NCBI lineage: Eukaryota > Viridiplantae > Streptophyta > Magnoliopsida > Sapindales > Sapindaceae > Acer > Acer yangbiense. Next base: position 29,004,918 of record CM017762.1, on the reverse strand, counting down.
ATGACCATGAGGAGGAGGTTGTTTTAGATGATGACTCTCCATTGGAGAAGGTTGTGGAGACTCCTAATATTGGGACGTCCAACCTTGATAAAGAGGTCACTCAACCTCTTGATAGAGTTCCTCTTGTGGACTCTAATGAACCCGCTCCATGGGTTAAAAAACTCCATAACAACGATGATGTTATTGGAGATGTGAATGAGGCCGTAAGGATTAGGCGTCAAATTGCTAATCTCATTAGCTTTACATGCTACACCTCTCAAATTAAACCCAAAAAGGTTGATGAAGCCTTGAATGATGAATTTTAGGTTCTTGCCATACAAGAAGAGCTAAACCAATTCGAAAGGAATGAGGTTTGGACTCTAGTTCCTAGGCCAAAAAACATATATGTCATAGGCACTAAGTGGATTTATAGGAACAAATCTGATGAGAATGGCAACATAGTGTGGAACAAGGCTAGACTTGTAGCACAAGGATACTTTCAAATTGAAGGTATCGACTTTGAGGAGACATTTGCTCCCGTTGCCCGTTTAGAGTCCATTAGGCTTCTCTTGTCCATTTCTTGTGTGCACAAGTTCAAATTGCACCAAATGGACATCAAGAGTGCCTTCCTCAATGGCTTATTGCATGAGGAAGTGTTTGTTGAACAACCCAAGGGGTTTGTGGATGCTCACCACCCCAACCATGTCTATCGCCTCAAAACTATATGGGTTGAAACAAGCACCGAGGGCTTGGTATGAGCGCCTCACTCAATTTCTTGTTGACAATAACTACACAAGCGGTAGTGTTGACAAGACTTTATTCATCAAGAAAGAACATGATGAGCTCTTTATAACTCAAATATATATTGATGATATAGTGTTTGGCTCCACCAATAACATCAAGGTCCAACAATTTGTTGATGCTATGTCTCTTGAATTTGAGATGAGTCTTGTTGGTGAGCTTAGTTGCTTTCTACGTTTGCAAATTAGGCAAATGAATGATGAGATTTTCATAACCCAAGCCAAATATGCCAAGAACCTAGTGAAGAAGTTTGGTCTAGAAAATTTCAAACATTGTGATACACCCATGAGTACCACTTTGAAGCTAAGCAAGGATGCTAATGGCAAAAGTGTGGATCAAACTCTATATCGTGGCATGATAGGTAGCTTGTTTTACTTGACCGCAAGTAGGCCCGATATATCTTTTAGTGTAGGTGTGTGCTAGGTACCAAGCTGATCCCAAGGAGTCCCATCTCCCTTCCGTTAAGAGAATCATTCGCTATGTGAATGAGACTTCTAACTATGGGATTTGGTATTCTTTTGACACTAATGCTAGTCTTGTAGGCTTTAGTGATACGGATTAGGCAGGCAATTGTGATGATAGAAAAAGCACATCGGGCAGTTGCTTCTTCCTAGGCAACAACTTGGTGCCTTGGTTTTGTAAGAAGCAAAACTCGATTTTCTTGTCCACGGCCGAGGCCGAGTACATAGCTGCGGGGAGTGGATGCACACAACTCCTATGGATGAAGCAAATGCTAGTCGACTACAGGTTCATCCAAGGTACTCTAACCCTCTTTTGTGATAACATGAGTGCTATTAATATTTCCAAGAATCCGGTACAACACTCTAAGACTAAGCATATTGACATCCACCATCATTTCATTAGAGAGCTTGTTGAAAATAAATGCATAGTACTTGAACATGTAGGTACTAATGATCAACTTGCGGACTTATTTACTAAACCCTTAGATGCTACTCGATTTAAAACACTTAGTAGATCTATTGAGATATGTCTTGTGGTGTGATGTGTTATGTGATTGACCCCATTTGGGGAACTCAAGCAAAGAGAGCTATTTTGTATTCTTGTCACTTGCAAAAATTTGAAATATCTTATGCCTCTTCTTTTAATTGCTTGAGTAAGCTTGGTTGTACATATTCATATGTTTTTATTCAATAAGTGTGAACCTTGCTTGTCTACAATCCATGTCATATTTATGTTCAATCATGCATTTTTGGACTAGGAGATCTACATAGGAAGTATGATTTGAATGACCTATAGTTATCTCCATGACATGTTGATTTTTTTTTAACATGCTAATGACAAATGAAAAAGCATGAATTGATGATTGCATGCTCTTAAAATGCAAAACTTGTGTGAAAAAGCTTATGAGACTCAAAATGAATAAAGGATCTTGTATCCGTTTAAAGGATTTTACAATCCAAATGTCTCTTTTTCTTTATTTGTTGAACATGGCTACTATCATACAAATATCTTATCCGGAAAAATCAAATAGGGTGCAAAGTCGCTCATGCCATGTTTCGCTTATAAAGTTGGATATAGTTGCTCTTAAATTGAAATCAATGAAATCTCTATATCCTTACTTTTCTCATGACATTGGTGAAATTGGTTTGAATTCTTATTTGAAACCTTTGTCATTTGCTTTGCCAAATACCATTGTATTTTGGACTTGAATCAAACATGCTTTGCATATGCTACATGTCTTGTATGCAAAGCATGTTTGATTCACACATTTTCTCTAAATAAATCTCCTTGTTTCTCTCCAATTAATTGAGATGCATAAAGGTGTAGGGAAAAATACGGTCAACGAAGCGGAAGCGAGACTAAAATCGAGTTTAGTATAGTTTAAATTTTTTCCATAATTTGAACCTTAACCCTCTAATTAATTAACATATAATACTAAAGATATCATACCTTTGTCGCATGATCCGATTGACATTGCGTCGATGGTAATCCGCAAGATCTTCCAATCCAATCACGAACGTGAATCACCTAGGAGCGTGGTCTCCCTTCTCTTTGAATTGTGTACCTGAGGATGGATTAACAAAACTTTTTCTTTTTCGTTAGTCACAATAAATTCCAAGAGGCTACAAAGAATGTTCCGGTCACTTTTGAATTCACAATTGTTAGATCAAAACTCGCATGAACCTTATTCAAAATTGTGCACAAAACCTTTTGATATAAAAGTTACTAGTGCACTATCGAAATAAGAACAAACTTTTCTCTCTTTTCCTCTTGGCCGAATTCTCACACTAGTCTAAGAGTTGGATTCTATTTTTCTCAAGTAAAAGTAAAAACTCTCAAGCCTTGCATTAGGGTTAGCCTTATTCTTTATATATATATATAATGCGGCACTCACATTCAGGTTGCAAGAATAATATATATGTTGCGGCACCCAAATTCAACCTTTAATAATATATTTATATCATAAGTATTGCACGCCTAAATCAGTGCATACTAATACTGCACGCCTAAATATATATATATATATATATATATATATATATATATATATATATATATATATATATATTTTGAAATTAATTCTACATGCCTTATAATACATATATATTTTCGGCCCTGTGCACATATATATTTAATATATATTTATATATTGTGGCAAAAATCCTCTACCATGTAGGATTTGTCTTTTGACTTAAATCCTAACCCTAGGTAGATTTTCTTAGAATTCCAAACCCTAATCCAACTCTTTAGTGTATTTGTAACCATATCAAAGACTTCCTAATTTGACTAAATAAATAAATTCCCTTTATTTATCTACTTACCAAATAAAGTCTTTAATATTTAATATACTACTACCAATAGTATAACTCTAGGAAACATATTTCTTGATCAGAAAAAGATTTTGATTCTCAATTAAATGATTAACTAATAAATTAATTAATTTCCATTTAATCAATCAATAAAATAAAATAATATTTTAGACTATTATTCTAGTCTTGCCGCCCACACCATATACATGGGCCTAATATTATTTTCTTATTTTATTTAATCCATTAGACTTTAATTAAAAAGCCCACATGTGAACCAGACCCATTCTTACTAAAAGAAACAAGCCCACATGCCTTTCATTAATATATTAATATAATTGATCAGCCCATTAAATAAATAATGTGCAAATTATATTCTTAATATATTAAATACAATTCTAGATGGACCCATAAATTGGTCCGGTAGAATATATCAAGTGATCCATGCAAGTCCGTGTGGATTGGGGATCTTGGCGGGCCTATCTAAATTTAAGCTCCAATAGACATTGTAAGGATTCCCGTTTTGTTGATTGGCTTATTTCGTGGTCAAACCACATGTTGGGGTTTTGAATGTAAGGGTAGTCTAAGTGTTTAGTGTTGAAGATCATAGGCCCTTCCATGACCTCAAGATTCAAGCACGCCAAAGGTATAATCTCTTGTGCTTGTTTTTCTTTGAAGAGATCTAGTAGCACACACTCACTTAGCATTCTTGCTATGATTGCATACTTGCTTATTTTTATGTGCATCTCTTCACATGTCACTTTACACACTAGCACTTTGGTTGATATATCTTGTTGTGTGTATATGTGCCTTATAATTCGTTTCCCGACATTGTTCGGAAACGTCCGCGCTTGCACTAATGAGTGCTTGGTTTCGCGCGAAGACCGCCTATGGAGAATGCCCTTGGCTTTTCCTTGGTTTTCACCATTGTTGGTGATCGGCGGCCTGGCCGCCGAATTAAACCGCCGTTTCAGTCCAGATTGGTCTGAAGCAATTATGCGGTCAAGATCGGCGGTCACGACCGCCGTTCGAAACCGCCGTTTATACCTGATCGATTTTAATCCCTCGGGTTTGATTCGGCGGTCACGAAACCGCCGTTAATGCTCTGTTCTTCACGAGCTCAATTCGGCGGTCGTCATCGGCGGCCAGGCCGCCGATTGAAACCGCCGAACGGTGCGTTTCAGGGGCAAAAGTGTCTTTTCACATGCCCAATTCTTGATGTCTATAAATATCTTGTTTTCTCAATCTCTGAATAAGCTTCTTGAGCAATTAGAACCCTAAACTTTCAAGAGAGATTTTTGAGAAAAAATCAAATCAAGAACCTATCTTTAAACACTCAAATCAAACCCCTTTTGCATCAAATTTCATATTTGATCTTCTATGCCTTCATAGAATTGATCCATGCATGGTTTTGAATCATCACATCTTATTTGGTATGTTCTTCACTAATTTCATATTACTTTAGTGTTTTTCATATTAATACATCTCTTTAATTACTTGTATGCTTTTGATTATATGCTAGATACAAGTTAGAGATTATTTGTGATGAAAATTAATTGAGTGTTGTTTGTGATAGCTAATTAGGTTTTTAATTAATCTTGATTAGCTAAGCTATTTGACATGTCATTTAGCAATTGATATCTAGGGTTGATTAAATTGATTATATCATCATCCTAGATAAGCATCTAAGGTTACCTAGCCTTGTTTGTTATTTGAATATTCATTTATATTCACATAGGTTGTTTCTCTTCATTGAGAAGTAAGTCTTGAGGCTAAGAGTGCTTCGGCCTCAAGCAAATTGGAATAGGGTTGCTAATAAAGGCCCGCTGGGTAGAAGTGAGGGGTTACAGACCGGAGTGTTAGACGAGGTCTACATAGGTTGTAAACTTCATTTCAATTAGTGATTTCGAGTTCCGAGTGTGGCGCACTATACAGCCCGTGGTTTTTCCCAGTGGTTGGGTTTCCACGTATACATCAAGTGTTATTTAAATTCCGCACTATATTACACTTGTATGTATTTTTGACTAGTAGGGGCATTTTCGTAAAATTGACTTGCATGCGAAAATTGGGTAATATAGTTAAAATCTATTCACCCCCCCCCCCCCCCCCCCCCTCTAGCTTTATAAAGAACACGCCTCAAGTATTTTGAGAACTTTCAATTGGTATCAGAGCGGGTTCCTAGATATACTTAGGTGATCCTAGCTCATTTTGGTGTGTTGTGCATTTGTGTGATTTTTGCTCATTCATACATTTTGCATACATTTCATTCATTCATTTGATACAATGAGTGGATTCGGTGGCAACCATGAGGGTGCTTCAAGCACACGGCCACCCCTCCTCACCGGCATAAATTACTCCCAATGGAAAGGGAAGATGGAGGCATATGTGTGTCAAATCCATGATAGGGCATGGATGGCCATTGAAGATGGATATTCGCCTCCTATGATGACCCCCATGGGTGGAGGAGAAGAAGTGCTCAAGCCTAAGGCACAGTGGACACAACCTGAGTTTGAGTTGTCCAAGTGGAATCAAAAGGCGTGGCACGCCCTCATATGTGCAGTGGATGAAAATCAGTACAAACTGATTCAGAACACTAAGATAGCCAATGAGGCATGGGACATCTTAGAGGTTGCACACGAGGGAACCGAAGTAGTGAAGGACTCAAAACTTCAAGTCCTCCAAACTCAATTTGAGACACTTAGGATGGAGGAGAATGAGTGCTTCAACGACTTCGAGATTAGGTTGATGGACATTGTCAACCAAAGTCATCAACTTGGTGACCCTTACTTGGATAGAAGGATCAAGCAAAAGATAATGAGATCGCTTCCCGAGAGGTTTGAGTCTAAGGTGACGGCTTTAGAAGAAAACAGTGATTTTAAGGACATGAAGCCGAGCGAGGTTATAGGTAGACTTCTCGCCTACGAGTCTAGGAAGGGTCCTAGCTCCACTCCTTCAAAGAAGCAAAAAGGGATTACTTTGAGAGCTTCCAAGGTGAGAAGGAGGACAAGGATGACTCGGATGAAGACATGGCACTTTTAATGAGAAAATTCAAGAAGTTTGTAAAATTCGAGAAGAAGGGTCATGCATCCAAAGGGCAAGAATTGAAGAAAAGGGTTCCTTTCAAGAAGGTTGAGCATAGGCAAGAGAATAGCGAAAGGAAAGGGATCCAATGCTATGAGTGTGGTGGCATAGGTCATATCTCACTAGATTGTGGGAATTTGAAGAACAAGAGAGAAAAAATGATGGCCGCCATTTGGAGTGAAAGTGATGACTCCGAAGAAGGAGATAAGTCATCAAGTGATGATGAGCTTATCAATAACTTCAAGGCATTGGGTGCCAATTGTGAAGAAAATGAAGTTGTTGGTAAGAATTCCGTTGCTAGTGATCCCATAGAAGAGAAAGTCGAAGAAGTAGCTCTAGAGGAGATAGTTGTTGCTTCACATTGGGATATGGCACTTATTGACTCAAGAGATCAAGGTGAAGGTCTTGATGAGGAAATTGGATCCATAAGAGAGGAGGAGAGCCTAGAAGATGACACTAGTGGAGATGACTCCTTATCTAACTCTACAAATGGAAATGTAGAGAATATGGATATGCATAACTTTATAGTCAATGTTGAAAGCTCCATGAAGAAGAAAGATAGATTTCTAAGGATTTTAGAGGAAGAAAATCTAGAGCTTACAACATACAATGACCTCCTAAAGAAGCAAGTGGAGAAAATGGATCTTAAGGACAACTTTGAAAGTTTTGAAAGCTCTAAGTTAAAGAATGAAAAAGAGATTCAAAGGTTAAAGGAAGAACTACTTAGGCTTTCAACACAAGTTGATCACTTGAATGATGAAGTGATAAGATCCATGGTGGAAGAAGACAAGCTAAAAGATGAGCTAGCTTTGTCTAAGAGGAATGAAGAGGGTTTGAAGAGAGAGCTTGTTGAAGCCAAAGAGTCATTGACTAGAATGACCACAAGCACCAAGAAACTTGACAACATACTTGGTGTAGGAAAAAGCCCTTGTGACAAAAGAGGTCTTGGATTCGAAGTGAGCAAGGATTGCTCTATTCCTAAGAAGACCGTCTTTGTGAAGAGTTTGGGTAAGATAGAAGCGTCACCGGTGCAAACTCCTAGGAAGAAGTTAGAACTAGGACAATGTTCGAAAAATGCACAAGTGAAGGTGGTGAAAATGAGACAACCCCAAGCTCAACGGATTAGAGCCTCTCGAGTCATCTCTCCTCAACAAATGACTCACTATGAAAAGAGGCAAAACATGCTACCTAATCCAAGGAGGCAACCCATTCCGGTTCAACCAAATAGAAGACATGAACCGACTCAACACCAAAGGAGACATCAAATGCATGATGAGTCTCCAATGACTTCACAAGAACATGGTATGAATTCTTACTTTGTACCAACTTGTCATTATTGTGGTGTTTATGGGCATATTAGGCCTAAGTGCTTTAAGTACATTAACCATTGTAGGATTGATAGCATGATAAAGAAAAAGAGGCTAAGAAGAGCCCATTGCATGAGCCTAGGAAATCTTTTGTCAATAATCCTAGGTTAGTGAATGACATGCAACCTTTGACCACTAAGAAGAAAAATGTTATATCTATGTGGATAAGGAAAAATGAACCCGCTTGCTATGAGACTAACAAGTCTCAAATAGGTTCAACCAAGTCAAATGGACTTGGTAGGTCCATAGGACCTCATGCCCTTCATTAATGAAGGATGATACTAACCCCATATGGGGAACTCAAGCAAAGAGAGCTATTTTTTGCATTCTTGTCACTTGCAAAAAATTTGAAAAATCTTATGCTTCTTGGTTGATTGCTTGAGTAAGCTTGGTTGCACATATGTATATATGTTTTCAATTCAATAAGTGTGAACCTTGCTTGTTTACAATCCATGTCATATTTATGTTCAAACATGCATTTTGGACTAGGAGATGTATGTAGGAAGTATGATTTGAATGACCTATGATTATCTCCATGACATGATGATTCTTAAATAACATGCTAATGTCTTATGAAAAGCATGAAATTCATGTACATGCTCAAATGAAAAAGCATGAATTGATAATTGCGTTCTTAAATGCAAAAACTTGTGTGAAAAAGCTAATGAGACTCAAATGAAAAAGGATCTAGTATCCATTCAAGGATTTTACAATCCAAATGTCTCTCTTTCTTTATTGGTTGAACATGTCTACTATCATACGGGTTTCATTCCCGGAAAAATCAAATAGGGTGCAAAGTTGCTCATGACATGTTTAGCTTATAAAGTTGGATATAGTTGTTCTTAAATTGAAATCAATGAAATTTCTATATCCTTGCTTCTCTCATGACAATGGTGAAATTGGTTTGAATTCCTATTAGAAACCTTTGTCATTTGCTTTGCCAAATACCATGGTATTTTGGACTTGAATGCTATATGTCTTGTATGCAAAGCATTTTGTTTCACACATTTTATCTAATAAATCTCCTCGTTTCTCTCGATTAATTGAGATTGCATAAAGTGACTTATATTGATTATGCATATACTAGAATGCTACTATCTCTCTTTGCCTTGAGTGACCCGGTTGGGGACTACTCCTTTGTCTACATCATGACAAAAGGGGAGTAGAATGTGGTAAGGGGAGGTGCAAATTGTTGTAGCAATTGGTGCACATTGGGGAGAATATATATTGAGGGGGAGTAACCCTTTGAGGGGGAGCATTGCATTCATCATACATTGCATGATGTTGTGTTTAATTTCTAGAAATGCAAATGCTTGTTTATGTCCTCACTTGATTCATCTCACTTTTACTTGTTTTGGAAAGTTTAGAAACCTTGTTTCAGGGAATGATTGTTCTACAAGAGATTGAAGACTTCAAGTTTTATTTTTATATATCTCTTTGTATTGTAGAAAATCTTCATTGACCCATAGGTTTATTTTTGTTGTGAGGAATCAATGTGAGTGGTGGTTTTGTCACGAAATAGCCAAAGGGGGAGATTGTAAGGATTCCCGTTTTGTTGATTGGCTTATTTCGTGGTCAAACCACATGTTGGGGTTTTGAATGTAAGGGTAGTCTAAGTGTTTAGTGTTGAAGATCATAGGCCCTTCCATGACCTCAAGATTCAAGCACGCCAAATGTATAATCTCTTGTGCTTGTTTTTCTTTGAAGAGATCTAGTAGCACACACTCACTTAGCATTCTTGCTATGATTGCATACTTGCTTATTTTTATGTGCATCTCTTCACATGTCACTTTACACACTAGCACTTTGGTTGATATATCTTGTTGTGTGTATATGTGCCTTATAATTCGTTTCCCGACATTGTTCGGAAACGTCCACGCTTGCACTAATGAGTGCTTGGTTTCGCGCGAAGACCGCCTATGGAGAATGCCCTTGGCTTCTCCTTGGTTTTCACCATTGTTGGTGATCGGCGGTTATGATCGGCGGCCTGGCCGCCGAATTAAACCGCCGTTTCAGTCCAGATTGGTCTGAAGCAATTATGCGGTCAAGATCGGCGGTCACAACCGCCGTTCGAAACCGCCGTTCATACCTGATCGATTTTAATCCCTCGGGTTTGATTCGGCGGTTGTATCGGCGGTCACGAAACCGCCGAATGAAACCGCCGTTAATGCTCTGTTCTTCACGAGCTCAATTCGGCGGTCGTCATCGGCGGCCAGGCCGCCGATTGAAACCGCCGAACGGTGCATTTCAGGGGCAAAAGTGTCTTTTCACATGCCCAATTCTTGATGTCTATAAATATCTTGTTTTCTCAATCTCTGAATAAGCTTCTTGAGCAATTAGAACCCTAAACTTTCAAGAGAGATTTTTGAGAAAAAATCAAATCAAGAACCTATCTTTAAACACTCAAATCAAACCCCTTTTGCATCAAATTTCATATTTGATCTTCTATGCCTTCATAGAATTGATCCATGCATGGTTTTGAATCATCACATCTTATTTGGTATGTTCTTCACTAATTTCATATTACTTTAGTGTTTTTCATATTAATACATCTCTTTAATTACTTGTATGCTTTTGATTATATGCTAGATACAAGTTAGAGATTATTTGTGATGAAAATTAATTGAGTGTTGTTTGTGATAGCTAATTAGGTTTTTAATTAATCTTGATTAGCTAAGCTATTTGACATGTCATTTAGCAATTGATATCTAGGGTTGATTAAATTGATTATATCATCATCCTAGATAAGCATCTAAGGTTACCTAGCCTTGTTTGTTATTTGAATATTCATTTATATTCACATAGGTTGTTTCTCTTCATTGAGAAGTAAGTCTGAGGCTAAGAGTGCTTAGGCCTCAAGCAAATTGGAATAGGGTTGCTAATAAAGGCCCGCTGGGTAGAAGTGAGGGGTTACAGACCGGAGTGTTAGACGAGGTCTACATAGGTTGTAAACTTCATTTCAATTAGTGATTTCGAGTTCCGAGTGTGGCGCACTATACAGCCCGTGGTTTTTCCCAGTGGTTGGGTTTCCACGTATACTTCAAGTGTTATTTAAATTCCGCACTATATTACACTTGTATGTATTTTTGACTAGTAGGGGCATTTTCGTAAAATTGACTTGCATGCGAAAATTGGGTAATATTAGTTAAAATCTATTCACCCCCCCCCCCCCCCCCTCTAGCTTTATAAAGAACACGCCTCGAGTATTTTGAGAACTTTCAGACATAACCCAATCACAATCAACAAATGATTCACTTAGGTTCAATCTATTAATTTTAGTTCATTCCACTAAAGAACTAAAATTGCACTCTTAAATAAAGATGGAATAAGTAAATGATTCTCATTCATACCCTAGACAATCTTATAAGAGATGGTGTATCATCGTGAAGAATATCAGTAATCGCCAAGAGCTCATAGACCGCCTATAGCTCTTCAAGTTACCATATTTCCTCATATGACCACATTTTGAACTTGGATATTTTGACTTGTCCAGAAGCCATGTTTCAATAGACACTATTGAAAACTTAACGTTAAGATTTAATATCCAATACCTCAAAACATCCATATGATGATATTATACTCTTGAAAATAAATAATAAACGTGTCCTAAAGTAATCTAGAGGGGGGGTGAATAGATTTTAAACAATTTTACCCAATTTTTCGAGATTAGTCCAAATTACGAAAAAGCCCCAATCTAGTCAATATACAAAAAACATACAAGTGCGGAAATTTGAGGACACACAATATTTACGTGGAAACCCACACGGGGAAAAACCACGGGCTGTTATATGCGCCACACGAGAACCTCGAATCCACTATTTGCAAATACGATTACAAATTAGGTTGACCACATCACACCTAAATTTACTAATCCGTCTTTGCTACCCGCGGGCCTTTAATAGTGACTCTAGTCCCTTGCTTGCAAACTACCTAAGAGGTAAATACAAGACTTGTCTCTAAAGTGAAGAGATAGCACAACCTAAGGTGAATATGTGAAATACTCAAGATGCTAAAAATGCAAGGTTAGACATTTTAAGCTTATCTAGGCAAGGATGAACATGTTAGACAATCCTAGATATCATATTACTAGATGACATGCATAAACCAACACTAAATAAGCAACCAAAATCCTATATGCATTATCTATCACAATACAACTCACAAACCACAATAAAACAATCTTGAAACTAAGTCAAGTCATAAAGATGCAATCTTGAATCAATTCAAGTGATAAAGAAGCTATCTTGTAAAGCAAGAACATATAGATATGAGAATGATGTTCTAGATACAAGTCATGTGAGCAAAACTAAAAACCCTAGATGAAATCAACCTAGAATTATGCTAGATGATAAATGAAAGATGCAATATGAAGGGTTTTGTGATTTGGAAGCTTAAAGATGAAGTCTTGATACCTTGGCTTGAAGATACTCAACCATGCTCTCAAAAGTGTAATTTTTGCTCTTGAAACCGAGCCAAGACTATCAAGACATATATAAATGGGATCCAAGTGAAGTGACATCGTTTTTGAAAAAAACGGTTCAGATTCCCGTCAGCTGCGCTGGTGAAGCGCTGGACGACCAGCGCAACTCACCAGCGCACGCCCTTTAACTGGCAAGGGCGCTCGACGAGTGGCGCGCCTCAAGGGCGCAAGACCAGCGGCAACATTCTGGACGAGATGCGCTGGTGGTGCTTGCGCTGGTGACGACCAGCGCACCAACAGCGACAACCTACTGGAGGAGTTGCGCTGGAGGAGAGCGCCGGTGCAGACCAGCGCACGACCAGCGGTAGTCCACTGGACTAGTTGCGCTGGTCAGCTTGCGCTGGTGACACCAGCGCATGACCAGCGCACACACTCCCTTAAGCACACAAACAAAAGTGCAAGGGTCAAAAGAAATGCATCCTAAGCCTAACTAGATATGCCATTATAATCACAAGATGTAAGAAGAGAGATTTAAATACCCAATGATGCACAAAAACTGCAAACACAACATACAAGTAAGAGTTATGCAAGTGTTGTGTGTGTGTGCAACTACATCTCTTCAAAGTAGAGTAAGTCAAGAAATCTACCTTCCTTGAAGCTCTTGATCATGCAATGAGGTTTTCTTCCATCCTAAGCTATCCTTACATATAGAACCCCATTGTGATTTTGCCAACGAAATACGCCAATAAAAAATGAGGCACTTACAATCTCCCCCTTTGGCTATTTCGTGACAAAATCACCACTCACATAGCATCCTCACAAAATAAAAGATTGGTCAACAAAAGTTTTCTACATTACAATTAAGCTCCTAGTCTAAGTCTTGAACATCTTCAAGTCAAATCCAAGCTTGTAGAAAAGAAATCCAACCTACACACAATCAACAAGAAAAATACCTTCCAAGAACAAGTGTGGGAGAGATGCTAATAACAAAAGAAATGTCATTTCAAAAGGTTTCAAAAAAAAATCAAACAAGCAATGTAATGCAATGCAACTCCCCCTAAATGCAATCATCTCCCATCATGGGTTACTCACTCTCAACTCCCCCTAAATGCAATCATCTCCCATCATGGGTTACTCACTCTCAACTCCCCCTAAATGCAATGCCTAGAAGCACAAATTCTCCCCAAACCTACTCCCCCTTTTTGTCATGAGATAGGCAAAGGGAGTCTCCCCTAATAGGTAAGCATTAGCAAGGAGAGCTTGTAGCACGAATACATATGCAATCAAATAGGCAATTTTATGCACCTCAATCAAGTAAGAGAGATTCAAGGAGTTTTATTTTATGACAAATGTGAGACAATAATGCTTTGCATGCAAGACATGTTGCATCTAAGACCAAAGCAATGGTATTTGGTAAAGCAAACAACAAAGGTTTCCAATAGAATTCAAACCAATTTCACCCTTTGTCATGGAAAAAGCAAGGAAATAGAAATTTAGTATTTCAAGACAAACAACTATATCCAACTTTATAGGCAAAACAAGACATGAGCGACTTTGCACCCTATTTGATTTTTCCGGGTGAGATACCCGTATGATAGTAGCCTTGTTCTACAAATAAAGAAAGAGAGACTTTGGATATTAGGATCCTTTTGATTTAAGTCTCAATATTGCTTTTGCACACATATTTGCATTTAACATTTGCAATCAAACATTTCACATTTTCATTTCATACTTTTCAACTTAGGTATGTCATTTAAAAAGAATCATCATGTCATGGAGATCAATAAAGGTCATTCAAAAAGTACTTCCGAAGTACATCTCCTATTCCAAAAATGCATGTTTGAGCATAGATATGACATGGATTGCAAGCAAGGCAATGTAGCACACTTATTTAGAAAAATACATATAAGTATGTACAACCAATCATCTCAAGCAATTAACTAAGAGGCATAAAATATATCAATGTGGCACAATGTATGATCATGCAACTTTGCTCTCTTTGCTTGAGCTCCCCATATGGGGTCAAGACACACCAAATCAACCCAATTGACAAATCCCAATAGACTTGCTAAGGTTCCCAAATCTAATGGTGTCTAAAGGCTTTGTAAACAAATCCGCTAGTTGGTCATTTGTTCCCACATGTTCCAATGCAATGGTTTTGCTCTCAACTAGCTCTCTTATGAAATGGTGTCTAATGTCAATGTGCTTTGTCCTAGAATGTTGGACGGGATTCTTAGAAATGTTAATGGCACTCATGTTATCACAAAATAAAGTAAGAGTACCTTGCTCCAAGCCATAATCGGCTAGCATTTGTTTCATCCACATCAATTGAGTGCAAGCACTACCGGCGGCAATATATTCCGCCTCGGCCGTGGATAGGGAAATTGAGTTTTGCTTCTTGCAAAACCAAGAAACCAAATTGTTCCCAAGGAAGAAGCAACCGCCCGATGTACTCTTCCTATCATCACAATTTCCCGCCCAATCGGCATCACTAAATCCAACAAGACTTGGATTAGTGTCAAAGGAGTACCATATCCCATGATTTGAGGTACCATTCACAAACCGAATGATCCTCTTCACCGCCACAAGGTGAGACTCTTTGGGATTAGCTTGGTACCTAGCACAAACACCCACACTAAAACAAATATCGGGCCTACTTGCGGTCAAGTAAAGCAAGCTACCTATCATGCCACGATATAGACTTTGTTCCACATCCTTTCCACTAGCATCTTTGCTAAGTTTCAAGGTGGTGCTCATGGGTGTGTCACAATGTTTGGCATTCTCAAGGCCAAACTTTTTCACTAGGCTCTTAGCATACTTAGCTTGGGATATAAAGATCCCATCATGCATTTGCTTGATTTGCAAGCCTAGGAAATAATTTAGTTCACCAACCATGCTCATTTCAAACTCATGAGACATGACATCAACAAATTGTCTAACTTTGGATTGGTTGGTGGAACCAAATACAATGTCATCAACATAAATTTGAGCTATGAATAGCTCATCTTTAGTGCACTTGATGAACAAAGTCTTGTCAACACTACCTCTTGAGTAGCCATTGTCAACAAGATAAAGAGTGAGGCGCTCATACCAAGCCCTCGGTGCTTGTTTCAACCCATATAGAGCCTTCTTGAGGCGATAGACATGAGAGGGGTGGTGTGGATCCACAAACCCCTTGGGTTGCTCAACAAACACTTCCTCATGCAATAAGCCATTGAGGAAGGCACTCTTGACATCCATTTGTTGTAACTTGAACTTGTACACACAAGAAATGGATAAGAGAAGCCTTATGGACTCAAGACGGGCAACGGGAGCAAAAGTCTCCTCAAAGTCAATACCCTCAATTTGAGAGTATCCTTGTGCAACAAGCCTTGCCTTGTTTCGCACAATGTTGCCATCCTCATCGGATTTGTTCCTAAACACCCATTTAGTTCCTATGACATTGGTGTTTTTGGGTCTAGGAACAAGAGTCCAAACCTCATTTCTCTCAAATTGGTTTAGCTCTTCTTGCATGGCAAGAACCCAAAACTCATCTTCCAAGGCTTCATCAACCTTTTTGGGTTCTATTTGAGAGGTGTAACAAGTGTAGCTAATTTGATTAGCTATTTGACGCCTAGTCCTAACACCCTCTCTAACTTCTCCAATGATATCATCCTTATCATGGAGCTTTCTAACCCAAGGAGCGGGTTCATTAGAGTCCAAAGGGGGAACTCTATTAAGAGGCAAATCATCCTCTTCATCTTGGTTTGACTTCACACCACTAGAAGTCTCACCACTTTCCTTCAAAGGAAGGTCATTCACCTCACAAACATCCTCCTCATGGTCATCATGTTTGGGCCTACAATCATCAAAGACAACATTTGATGATTCCATAACACTTTGAGTCTTTAGATTAAAAACTCTATAGGCCTTGCTATTAAGTGCATACCCAATGAAAATACCCTCATCACTCTTGGCATCAAACTTGCCAAGTTGATCCCGGTCATTTAGTATATAGCACTTACTCCCAAAGATGTGGAAGTAGCTCACATTGGGTTTTCTACCCTTCCATAACTCATAGGATGTTTGTTTAGTCCCGGGCCTAAGGAAAACTCTATTCCCTATGTAGCAAGCCGTATTGATGGCTTCGGCCCAAAGATTTCTAGGGACTTTGTTGCTAAGCAACATCACACGGGCCATCTCTTGGAGGACTCTATTCTTCCTCTCAACAACACCATTTTGTTGAGGAGTCCTAGGGGCCGAAAATTCATGGGAAATGCCTAAGCTATTGCAAAAATTTTCAAACTTAGCATTTTCAAATTCTTTCCCATGATCACTTCTAATTTTCTTAATGCTTTTAATGTGAGAAGTTTTCTCATTTTGAATTTTGACACAAAGCATTTTGAATTTCTCAAAGGCTTCGGACTTTTCTCTAAGGAAGTAAGTCCAAGTAAACCTAGAGAAGTCATCAACAACAACAAGAATGTACCTTCTACCACCTAAACTTTCGGTTTGAATGGGACCCATAAGGTCCATATGGATGAGCTCCAATGGCTCTTTGGTGGAGAGGTATTTGCCTTTCTTGTGCACACTCTTAGTTTGCTTTCCTTGTTGACAAGGTCCACAAACTCCCTCAACCTTTTTCCCAAACTTGGGAAGGCCCCTAACAACATTCAACCTATCAAGGACTTTCAAGTCCCTATAGTTCATATGGCCAAGTCTTTGGTGCCACACCTCAATTTGCTCACTAGTAGACAAGTTACAAGAGATGAGATTAGACTCAAGACAATAACAATTGTCACTTGATCTCTTGCCTTTCAACAAAACTTGCCCATTTTCCTTAAGAATAGAGCAATCAACTTTTCCAAACATAACCGAAAGCCCTTCATCACTTAAGTGTGATATACTAATGAGATTGGCTTGCAAGCCATCAACATAGAGAGCATTGGGCAAGGAGGGTAAACCGGGAATAGATATATTACCTTTCCCTATGACCTTTTTCTTAGATCCATCACCAAAGGTGACATACCCACCATCCTCCATCACAAGAGATTCAAAGAAACTCTTGTTTCCGGTCATGTGCCTAGAACACCCACTATCAAGGTACCAAGTGTTAGAGGCATTTGCTTTTAAGGCAACTTGGGCCACATAGCAATAATAGTCATCATGTCTACTCATCCTAGGTGAAACATGGTCATTCCTAGGAGCCATTGGTCCATTAGCTCTAAAATTTCTAGGTGCATGCATTGTGGCTCTTCTAAGCATATTTTTCTCAATCATACTTTCTCTTCTACACAATTTAATATACTTAAGGCAATTAGGCCTAATATGGCCTTCAATTCCACAAAAATGGCAAGTAGGAGTAAAGTAGGAATTCATACCATAGCCTTGAGCAAACATTTGTGGCCTCCTTCTATTTTGAGTTGCTATTTGATGTTGAGGCAACTCTCTCCTTTGTGGTTGAGCCAAGTTGGCATGTCTTCTAGGTTGAGCATGAAAGACCCCATGTTGAGCTTGTGGGATCCTTTGTTGTGGAGGTCTTGGTTGTGGAGCTCTAGGTTGAGGAGGAGCTCTTGTTGGAATCCTTGCTTGTGCTTGCTTGGAGGATTCACCGACTTCAACCCACTTGGTTGATTGTTGAGGGGTTTGAACATTCTCAACCTCCTTGCTCTTGACAAAAGTTGTCTTCTTCAAGGATGTGGCTTCCATTTCTTCCACATATCCTAACCCCTTCTTGTCACTAGGACTCTTCCCACAAGATAGCATCTTGTCAAGCTTCTCGGTTCCGGAAGTCATCTTAGCAATCAACTCTTTTGCTTCCATGAGCTCTTTCCCCAAGCTTTGTTCACTTTTCTTGACCAAGACTAACTCCATCTTCAACCCTTCTTCTATCTCTTTTGCCTTACTCATTTCCTTGCTCAAATGAGTCACTTTGGATGTCAACTCAAGCTTCTCCCCTTTCAACTTTTGTATCTCCTTTTTCTTCTTCAATCTTGAGTTCTCAAAGAATCTCATGAAGTCATCATAGTCCATCTCTTCATCAAACTCAAAATTTGACGTTGAGGAGTTACTCCCACCATTTGAGTCATTTTCATCCACTTCTTCTTGCTTGTCATCTTCCTCTTCTTTATCACTCATAACTTCATTGCTATTGTGAGAGGATGAGAAAGCAATGAAGTTGGCAACTTGGTCTTCCTCATCATCCGAAGACTTGTCTTCATCTTCTAGGTCATCACTATCACTCCAAGTAACCGCCATGGCTCTTCCTTTCTTCTTCTTCAAATTTGCACATTCGGGAGCAATGTGTCCAAACCCACTACACTCATAGCATTGGACACCCTTCTTATGGTCTTTCTCTTGAGCTTGCTCCACTTTCTTGAAAGGAGCCTTCTTCTTTACAAACTTTCCCTTGGAGCCAAACCCTCTCTTCTCAAATCTCATGAATTGCTTGAACTTCTTTGCCATCAAAGCAATTTCTTCATCCGAGTCTTCTTCATCTTTCTCAACCTTGACACTCTTCAAGGCAAGACTCTTTTGCTTCTTTGGAGGTGTAGTTGTAGGACCTTTCCTAGATTCATACGCCAAGAGCCTTCCAATGACTTCACTTGGCTTCATTCTTGAGTAGTCACTATTTTCCTCCAATGCCGTCACTTTGGATTCAAACCTCTCGGGAAGTGACCTCATGATCTTTTGTTTAATTCTTCTATCCGAGTAGGGATCACCAAGTTGGTGACTTTGGTTTACTATATCCATGAGCTTCACTTGGAAGTCATTGAAGCACTCATCATCCTCCATCCTTATGGTCTCAAATTGCGTTTGGAGAACTTGAAGCTTGGAATCCTTAACCACATCGGTTCCTTCATGAGCCGTCTCTAATATATCCCAAGCTTCCTTTGCTATCCTTGTAGTTTGAATGAGCTTGTATTGGTTGTCATCCATGGCACATAGGATTGCATGCATGGCTTTGTTGTTCCATTTTGAAGCCTCAAATTCTTGTGGAGTCCATTGTGCCTTCGGCTTGAGGACTTCCTCTCCACCTCCCGTAGGAGTCATCATAGGTGGAGTGTATCCATCTTCAATCGCCATCCATGCCCGGTCATGAATTTGACTCACATAAGCTTCCATTTTGCCCTTCCATGAGGCGTAATTGACCCCGGTGAGCAAGGGGGGTCTTGTGCTAGAGGCACCCTCACCTCCCATTCCATTTCCACTCATTGTGTTTGGGTTTGAATGAAATGAATGCACACAAACAAACTAAGCACACACCACAATGCAAACAAATGCAAGAGACTTTAACAAGAGCAAGGGATCTCCTAATTATGTTAAGGAACCCGCTCTGATACCAATTGAAAATAAATAATAAACGTGTCCTAAAGTAATCTAGAGGGGGGGTGAATAGATTTTAAACAATTTTACCCAATTTTTTCGAGATTAGTCCAAATTACGAAAAAGCCCCAATCTAGTCAATATACAAAAAACATACAAGTGCGGAAATTTGAGGACACACAATATTTACGTGGAAACCCACACGGGGAAAAACCACGGGCTGTTATGTGCGCCACACGAGAACCTCGAATCCACTATTTGCAAATACGATTACAAATTAGGTTGACCACATCACACCTAAATTTACTAATCCGTCTTTGCTACCCGCGGGCCTTTAATAGTGACTCTAGTCCCTTGCTTGCAAACTACCTAAGAGGTAAATACAAGACTTGTCTCTAAAGTGAAGAGATAGCACAACCTAAGGTGAATATGTGAAATACTCAAGATGCTAAAAATGCAAGGTTAGACATTTTAAGCTTATCTAGGCAAGGATGAACATGTTAGACAATCCTAGATATCATATTACTAGATGACATGTATAAACCAACACTAAATAAGCAACCAAAATCCTATATGCATTATCTATCACAATACAACTCACAAACCACAATAAAACAATCTTGAAACTAAGTCAAGTCATAAAGATGCAATCTTGAATCAATTCAAGTGATAAAGAAGCTATCTTGTAAAGCAAGAACATATAGATATGAGAATGATGTTCTAGATACAAGTCATGTGAGCAAAACTAAAAACCCTAGATGAAATCAACCTAGAATTATGCTAGATGATAAATGAAAGATGCAATATGAAGGGTTTTGTGATTTGGAAGCTTAAAGATGAAGTCTTGATACCTTGGCTTGAAGATACTCAACCATGCTCTCAAAAGTGTAATTTTTGCTCTTGAAACCAAGCCAAGACTATCAAGACATATATAAATGGGATCTAAGTGAAGTGACATCGTTTTTGAAAAAAACGGTTCAGATTCCCGTCAGCTGCGCTGGTGAAGCGCTGGACGACCAGCGCAACTCACCAGCGCACGCCCTTTAACTGGCAAGGGCACTCGACGAGTGGCACGCCTCAAGGGCGCAAGACCAGTGGCAACATTCTGGACGAGATGCGCTGGTGGTGCTTGCGCTGGTGACGACCAGCGCACCAACAGCGACAACCTACTGGAGGAGTTACGTTGGAGGAGAGCGCCGGTGCAGACCAGCGCACGACCAGCGGTAGTCCACTGGACTAGTTGCGCTGGTGACGACCAGCTCATGACCAGCGCACACACTCCCTTAAGCACACAAACAAAAGTGCAAGGGTCAAAAGAAATGCATCCTAAGCCTAAATAGATATGCCATTATAATCACAAGATGTAAGAAGAGAGATTTAAATACCCAATGATGCACAAAAACTGCAAACACAACATACAAGTAAGAGTTATGCAAGTGTTGTGTGTGTGTGCAACTACATCTCTTCAAAGTAGAGTAAGTCAAGAAATCTACCTTCCTTGAAGCTCTTGA
The DNA here is from genome assembly GCA_008009225.1 of Acer yangbiense. NCBI lineage: Eukaryota > Viridiplantae > Streptophyta > Magnoliopsida > Sapindales > Sapindaceae > Acer > Acer yangbiense. The sequence goes on along the minus strand of CM017762.1, from coordinate 28,983,686 downwards.
TCATGCAATGAGGTTTTCTTCCATCCTAAGCTATCCTTACATATAGAACCCCATTGTGATTTTGCCAACGAAATACGCCAATAAAAAATGAGGCACTTACAACTCTCATTTAATAAATGGAGCCACGATGTCCATATCTATAAATGAAGTCCTCTATCGATTAACAAATGAATACCACCAAACTATCGAGGATAGACTATGCTATATAATCGTACTCATTGATAACTCAAATGATACCACTTGCAACCATAAGTCCATCATTTATCTCAGGATTAAGATAGACTCTCTGATTGTCCTGATAATGAAAAGACTATTATCTATTGACGGTTCATAAAGTATTTCATTGTGATCCAGTTCAATACACCCAGTGCACTAGATTCTTTTACTCGAAGACCCTCCGATGATTTTAGACTCATCATAACACATTTGATCCCACTCAAATGCTAGTAAAAGAATTCTACAACTTTAACAAGATAAAGGTGCCCAACCTTTAACTTAAGTTATGAACATTATTCAAGACTAACTAAAGAATTGTGTCTACCTCATACATATCCAGATGTATGAACAATTCTTCTTTTCTCATAGTCTTTTGACCTTATGATTATTTACTTTTGACAATTATAATAATTAAACTATAAATGCTTAAGATTTGTTAAACCAAAAATCACATTATGAATATGAATAGATTGTCAAAAACACTATTACACTCTTGCTATTGAGCATAATCCTAACAAAAGTGACTTATATTGATTATGCAAATATCTTGTATGCTACTATCTCTCTTTGCTTCGAGTGACTCGGTTGGGGACTACTCCTTTGCCTATATCATGACAAAAAGGGGGAGTAAAAGTGGTAAGGGGAGTTGCAAATTGTAGTGGCAATTGTGCATGTTAGGGAGAATACATATTGAGGGGGAGTAACCCATTGAAAGGGAGCATTGCATTCACATTCATAGCATGAAGTTGTACTTAATTTTTAATGCAAATGCTTGTTTTATCTCACATGATTAATCTCACATATGCTTGTTTTGGAAAGTATAGAAACTTTGTTTTGAAGGATTGATTGTTCTACAAGAGATTGAAGACTTGAAGATTTTTTTTATTATCTCTTTGTATTGTAGAAAATCCCCTTGGTTTCTATTTTTTTATTGTGAAGATTAATGTGAGTGGTGGTTTTATCACGAAATAGCCAAAGGGGGAGATTGTAAGGATTCCCATTCTTTAATTGGCTTATTTCGTGGACAAACCACAATTGGGATTCTTTGTAAGGGTAGCTTAGGTATTGGAATTCAAGTTGATGCCCTTTAAAGACCTCATCAATGATAAGCACCAAAGGTAATTTCTAAGTGCTTACTTGCAATTGAAGAGATAGTTGCACACACTCACAACTCATGCATATGTTTAATTCTTGTATGTTATGTGTCTAATTTATGTGCATTAATGTTCATTAACATCTCTTCTTGCATGTTTATATGATTGCATTTTGTTTTTCCAAAGCCTTGTCATGCATTAGGCTTAGGAGTGCATTATTGCAAAGGGCGCTGTTCAAAGCACTCTACAAAGCGCTGTACGAACAGCGCCCATCTTGACCTGGCATGAGGTCTTATGCAATTTTGGAAGGCGCTGTACAGAAGCGTTGTTCGAACAGCGCCCATGAAGGTAACTCTTCATATTCCTAGGTAAGCGCTGTACAAGTCGCCCTATGTACAGTGACCTGTACAGCGCCCAAGGCAAAAACAGGGCACTTACCCAAAACGATGTCACTTCATCTTGAGGCCCTATATATATGTCTTCTTCTTTCCTAGGTCGTTTTTTAAGAGTTCAAGAGCCATTTTTTACTTAGCATATTTTTCTAAGAGAAAAATTTCACCAAGAACTCACCTTTCTTTACTCAAACATCATTCCATGACCATCAAACATCATCTAGCATCTTTCTTAAGCATCTAGATAACTTTTGCATGGATTTTTCATCTCACTTTGCTTGGTAAGTTTTTCACTTATATCTTATATATTTTGTGTCTTTCTTCCCAAGCAATCTCTTTTATTACTTGTATGTCATTGATATATATCTTAGATACAAGTTTGAGATTAGTGTTTTGAATGTTTGAGAGTTGTATTGTGATAGCTTCTAGGTTTTCATAATCCTTGTTTAGCTAAGCTTTTTGACATGTCATTTATCTCATGATATCTAGGATTACATTTCTTGATATATCATCATCCTAGATAAGCATATAGGGTTACCTAGCTCTTTATTGCATTTTTGAGTATTTCATATATTCACTTAGGTTGTAAACTCTCTTCATTGAGAAGTAAGACCTGTGTAGCTTCCGGGATTAGGTTGCGTAAATCACAAGCAATTGGACTAGGTTCGCTTATACCGGGATTAGGTAGGTGTGTGATTACTTCTGGGATTAGGTTGTAATCGGTTTACACATTTAGTGGATTCCAGGTTCGAGTATGGCTTACTTACTAGCCCGTGGTTTTTCCCGTGAGGGTTTCCACGTAAATATCAAGTGTTGCTTAATTTCCGCACCATATTACACTTGCTTTATTTTATTGACTATTAGGGGATTTTTCGTAATCTTGACATTCACGAAAATTGGGTAAATTTAATTAAAATCTATTCACCCCCCCCCCCTAGATTATATATTACACACCGCTTATTTGTTTTAGTTAGCAATAAGCATGAATTCTAATTTTGGTGTTTTTCCATTGGCAGCGTGTATATGTGAATGAGAGAATGTTAAGAGTTTGTATTGGTTTCTTGAACATTTATACTTTCATATTGTGTTGGATGAAACAAGAAGGGTGACTTTTACGAGTGATAGATAGAAAGATGTTCTAAATGCTATTAAGAAGTTTTGGCCAATATCTAGTAATCAGTTTTGGGTATGACACTTGACTACTAATATGCAAGAAAGGTTTAGAAAAGTGGCGTAGTCAGGATTTTTGACTTTGGGGAGCCAGACTAAAAACATAATTAAAATATTTATATGTTTGATGATCAAAATTGTTCGAGGATCAAAATAATTACAACTAAGAAGGGGATGTGGGCCTTACCCTTCAAAATGAATATGATACCAAAAAAAATGCAATCCGAAAATAAATAACAAAAACATTAAATATATATATATAACCTATAATACAAGTGCATCACTATTCCGTTTGAGTGGTACCCTACGAGAAACCACAACACAAAATTCATTGATTATCATATCTAGATCAATGGTATCAAAAAATTCTCTTTCAATATAAATCACCATGCAACTTGCTAGAAACTCATCCTCTATCTTATTGTGAAGTGTTGTTTTAATAAGCTTCATAGTTGAAAAGACTCGCTCTGTTGTTGTAGTAGAAATAAGAAGAGTCAACACAAGACGAATTAAACGATCAATCAAGTGGAAGTGTTATGGCCTTTTAGTTTCAGATAATCTACGACACAATTCAGAAAGTGATGAGGAAATATTTTGAAACTCTAAATCATTAGGTACATCAAGCTCATAATGCTCCAATTGTCTTCTCAAAGTTCCAATCTCTGATCCATTGAATTCTTGAGGATAAAATTTCTCAGCAAGATTGCAAATACTATCAATATTATGTGATTTGAATGAGTTAAAAGGATCCAAAGATGAATTATGAATAAAAAGCTCTATTGTTCACTCTGGAAATCTATCATCTAACTCTACCATCTGAAAATCTATCACAACATTAAAAATATAAAAGTGGTAATAATTATCAAATATTATGCAATCCTGGTGTTGGCAAGAACGTCTTGTACCTCTTTTATACCATTCACTCAAATCTTGAATAACTATATGATGTTTATCACAAAATGATGTCACACTTTGAATAAAAGTATCCCAACCATCTTCACGAAACTTCTGAAGAAGTGATTTGGTTGTTGAGACAAACCTCATAGCATTTAAAATATCTTGAGTTTTGACCTGTAATGCTTGAGAAAACATATCGATATATCTCATAACTTTGTTCATCATAAGTAAGATAAACACAGATTCAAAGGATTTCATTCCCTAACAAGCACATTTTTCCTCTCCTTGTATATTGTTGGTAAGTCCATTCTTAACCATGTTTTCAAGAACACAAGAAGTTACATCAAGCATTTCAATCAACCTTACACAAGAATTAAAATGAGAACTCTAACGAGTAACTCTACCTCGTTGCAAAAAAAAAAAAAAAAAAAAATAAACGAAATTGATTGGCTCTTTTTGGATTGTTGGTGATGTATACTTGGTATTTTTCGGAGCATTATCCAAACATATTTTGGCAATTCTTTCATTCGAAGTTGTGCACAATTTAATCATTTCAAGAAAATTGCCATGGTTTGATGAACTTTCAGATTCATTATGCCCTGTAAAAGCATATGCTTGTCTTGCAAGCCATTTAAGAGCAATTATTGAGATATTGAGTCGTAATTGATGTTGTAAAATTTCTTTTGAAGATTGTGAATTGATTGTCAATGTGTCGAGATAAGTTCTTAACGTTATCTAACCTCTGTATAGCATGACTATGTTGAGGATAAGCATGTCCTTTATGGTTTGTGAAAGCACATTCATCTCTATCATGAACTTTTTTCTAACTATTAAATCCCTGAATGGTAAATGCAAGATTATTTGATGGAAAACTATCAAAAATAAAGTATGGATAACGATATGCTCTTTCTTTTTCAACAGAATACCCGAGCCAAGAAAACTGGGAAAACCAAGAATAATTAAATCATCGATTTTGATTCCCAATTGGTGTAGGTTTATATTCTTTTAATTTAGGTTGATGTGGTCGCATGATAATTGTTAAGGCCATTTTGTATGTAATTTAGGCCCCTATTTTCGAGTCTTTTAGCTTGGTTTCTCGAGTGAAAATCGATGTTTTAATGTGTATATTGAGCTTGTATAGGTCTTATTTTCTAAAATAAGGTGTTGAGTTTAATTGAAGAGAACTGGAGCCTAAAATGGACAAATTGTAAAGACTTATAATGAACGTCCAACTGTGGAGGCCAAAGCTTCCTCCTCAAATTGAACTGGGTTTTGAGCCATATATTTTCGGAAAGCCCTGAATGTCTAGTTTCCGGCAAACTTTACGGTTCACGACTATAAAGTTTCTAGAGGAAGCCGTTTTAGTAATTGGTGCGTGAAGCTTAAATTTTCTTTCTAGTGACCAAAGTGACTTACCACCAAGTCGTCTCCCAAGTCGTTCGAACCGCTTCCAAATGATGGGTTTTTACCCTAAAATTGTCCCTCCTATAAATACCTTCCATTTTTATCCCCAAATCACCAAGCTTCATCCAAATACACTAAAAATCACTACTCTCTAGCCTAAAAAGACTTAAGAACACATTTTTACACATTCACTTTCTATCTAAACACAAACCCAACACAAATTCAACACCTTACCACCTTATATCCATCATCATACATCATCGTTTAGGCAAAGGAGCTGAAGAAGAAGTCAAAGAGAATGAGTTTCCAATAAAAAAATAGGGGGTTTTCATCATCTAGTTTCCTTTAGCTCTCTCTACTATTTACTCTTTGTACTTAGTCATGTTTAGAGCTATTATTCAAAAATATATTTTTATCTCTTTGAACATTAACTAAGTTAGGGCTAAGATGGGCCCTTTCCATGAATATTGAATAAAGACTTCATTTTTATTAAGTTGTGCTTGTTGAATGTTGAGTGGGATTTAGTGTGCTTAATGCTTTTTAATAGAGATGGCAGTATTCCCCGCGGGGCCCTCCCCGAACAGCATGAGGATGGGAGATAATATTCGGGGATGGGGATGGGGATGGGGATGGGGATGGGGACAAAGTCTTGTCCCCGAAGGTGAAGCAGGGCGGGGACGGGGGAAGCACTCCCCGCCCCGATATATATATATATATATATATATATATATATATATATATATATATATATATATATATTTATAATATAATATATAATATTTGAAACAAATTAAAGGTGTGTATAATATTATCTAGAGGGGGGTAAATAGATTTTAAACGATTTTACCCAATTTTCGTGTTTGGTCAAGATTACGAAAATGCCCATAACTAGTCAATTTATATAACAAGTGTAATATATGCAGAATTTAAATAACACTTGATATTTACGTGGAAACCCTCACGGGAAAAACCACGGGCTGGTAAGTGCGCCACACTCGAACCTCGAATCCACTAATGGTAAAATGAATACAACCTAATCCCAGTATAATTCACAACCACTACCTGATCTCGGTATAAGTGAACCTAGTCCAATTGCTTGTGATTTATGCAACCTAATCCCGGAAGCTACACAAGTCTTACTTCTCAATGAAGAGATAATACAACCCAAGTGAATATATGAAATACTCAATATGCAATAAGAGCTAGGTAACCCTATATGCTTATCTAGGATGATGATATAACAATAAATACAATCCTAGATATCAAGAGCTAAATGATATGTCAAAAAGTTTAGCTAAACATAGATTATGAAAACCTAGATAGCTATCACAATACAACTCTCAAACAATCAATACACTAATCTCAAACTTGTATCTAAAATATATATGAATGACATACAAGTGATAAATGAGATTGCTTGTAAAGAAAGACACAAAATATGTAAGATATAAGTGAAAAACTTACCAAGCAAAGTGTGTTGAAAAATCCATGCAAAATGATATCTAGATGATCAAGGATGATGCTAGATGATGATTGATGATCATGGAAAGGTGTTTGAGTAAACAAATGTGAGTTCTTTAGTGAAATTTTTCTCTTGAAAAAATATGCTAAGTAAAAATGTGATTTTGAACTCTCTAGCTCAACCTAAAATGAAAGAGGTATATATAAAGGGTGACAAGATGAAGTGACAACTTTTTAAAAAGTTCCCTTGTTTTTGCCTTGGGCCCTATACGAGTCATTGTACGTAGAGTGACTTGTACAACGCCTACCTGGGAAAATGAAGAACAATCTTCATTGGCATTGTTCGAACAGCACCACAACTTTGTCCTCTCGGGAAAACCGAGTATCGCTGTACATACAGCGACCGTACAACGCCTTCAATAAAATGCATCAGGTCTGATCAATTAAAAAAAATATTTTCCACTAGGTATCAGGTGGGCGCTATATGTAGAGCGCCCCTGTAGAGCGACCGTACAGCGCCTGCATTGAAATGCATCAGGTCTGATGTGTGCAAAGCCTCATGCCCATCAAGTCTAGGCTGGGCGCTGTACGTATAGCGCCCATGTAGGGCACCTGTACAGCGCCTAACAGCACATATGCAACCAAAATGTCTAAATGACATGGCATTCTAATTCTAGTATGCAATCACTAAAAATATGCATGAAGAGATATAGATGATCATAAATGAGCACATGTAAAAATACACACAACATACAAGAATAAGAATTATGCATATGTTGTGAGTGCATGCAACTAATCTCTTCAATTGCAAGTAAGCATTTAGAAATTTACCTTTGGTGCTTTTCAACTTGAGGTCTTGAAAAAAGGCCTTTGAGTTTGATCCTTAAACACTTAAACTTACCCTTACAATTCAAACCTCAATATGTGATTTGTCTATGAAATAAGCCAATCAACTAGGAGGCACTTCCAATATTTTGATTTTTAAATTCATTTAATATTAATTTTTTAAACATAAATAGTTTTTTAATTAAAAAAAAACTATTTATCTCCTGACTCTTAATGGCCTACTCTCTCCCTAAGGTGGCTATTACTATTCCCCAAGTCGTCCTATCCTATTAGTATTTATTTTCTTCTAGTTTTACTTATAAATATTGTATGCTTTATTCATTAAGTTTTGTGCTTGATTAATAATGTTTACGGGTCTATTAGAGTTCATTGACAGAACAAAAATCCACCAATTCAATTGACACTACAAGGCACCAATGCAGTTGCACAATTTCAACAAAATTCAACAGGCAAAATCCCTTGGTGGTCTTGGTGGACTGCAAATTTCACAAAAGTCTACTTGGTTTTTCATGGTTTTTGGAGTCCAAAGTTAAAACCTAGATTTTTTTCTGGGTTTAACTCATCATCACATTTTTTTTAAGGGAAAAGAGAGAAGATGAGCACTATGTACTGTCTTATTGTGTGTGTGTAGGCTAGCTAGTAAGGTGAAGCCAACCTGTCATTTTGGACGGGGAATGGTGCGAGTATGGGGAAGGCCCCTCCAACGGGGAATCCCCGGCCCTGGCCCTATTTCTCTTAATGCGGGGACGGGGACGGGGACGGGGACGGGGACGGGGACAGGGACAGGGACAGGGACAGGGACAGGGACATGGACGGGGATGGGGATAGGGATGGTTTTGGGAGGCAGGGATGGTTTTGGGAGGCGGGGATGGGGATGGTAAAGTATTCCCAGACCCCGACCAGCCCCGTTGCCATTCATACTTTTTAAATGATTAGCTACCATTTAGATGAGTCTTGGTTGTTGTGTTAAGGACCGGAAGGTGACGCACGCAACGTGCTTGATAAAATGCCCAATACATGTTTAGTAAGGTAGAAATATGTGAGACTTACATGTATGACCTAATTTGTGTGCCAACATTCTTAATGAATTCATGTGCATGTTCTTGTTGTCACCTTTGTTTCTCTATTGGTTTCCAAAGTTTCCAAGGAGCTTGTTAGACCATAACATGATAACGAATGGTGAACCGAGAGTGGATTGGGGTCCTTGCCCTTTTCGTTTCTATAATTGGTGGTTGGAGGACAATGAGAAGATGAATGATGGTTTTAATGGGTGGAAAAGATGCAGATTGGGAGAGTCTTCAAGTGCAAGTCTTTCTTTTAAGGCGAGGGCAACTAAGGAGAGCATGAAGCTTTGAATGTGGGAGAAGAGGAAGGGAGATTTTTCCTTAAAGTAAATGGAGGATTAGTTAGCTAAAATAGACAAGAATGTGGTGAGAGATGGGTGGATTGAAAAAATTGAGACATGATCATTTGACTTTATTGGCGAAAGTGTGGAAAGGCCTTAGGATAGAAGAACAAAGACGGAGGCAAAAATCGAGAGAGAATTGGTTGAAGGAGGGTGATAAAAATAGTAGATCCTCCCATAGTGTTGCCAATGCTAGAAGGATGAGCAATTTTATTAGTGATATATCGTTTAATGAGAGCTCCTTCATGGATTCACAACAATTTAGAGGGGGGATTTTAATTTCTTTAAAGATCATTTCAAGAAAGCTACTTGGCAATGACTAAATATTAAAGGCATGGATCTTAGAAAGTTGACTGATTCTGAGAGTAAGATGCTAGAAGAAAATTTTAGTAGAGAGAAAGTGTGGAAGGTTTTGAGTATATGTGATTGGAACAAAGCCTTAGGTTCGGACGATTTGAACTTGAATTTCGTTAAGACTAATTAGGAGGAGATCCAATAAGATTTATGAAGTTTATTCAAGAATTCCACAACGATAGGTCCATTGACCGTTGTTAAGGATTTGAACAACACTTTCATTGCCCTTATCCCGAAAGTTAGAAAATCGGCGACCATGGGAGACTTTAGACCTATAAGTTTGGTGGGATTGATGTACAAAGTGTTTTCAAAGGTGTTGGTGAATTGTTTCAAAAAGGTGATGAATTTGGGGATTGGAGATACCCAAATGGTTTTTATTAAAGGTCATCAAATCATAAATAGTTTTGTTATTGTAGAGGAGATAATAAACAAATGGAGTAAAGAGAGAAGGGTGGGCTTTTGGTATAGTTGGATTTTGAAAAGATGTATGATATTGTGGATCATGCATTCTTGGACGCCATGTTAGAGGATATGGGGTTTGGTAGCAAGTGAAGGAGTTGAATTAAGGAATGTATTATTTCCCCTTTATTATCAATGTTGGTCAATGGAAGCCCAACCCCTCAATTTGGAATAGAAAAAGGTCTAAGGCAATGAGACTCATTGTCCCCTTTTTTGTTCAACATAGTCATTGAAGGGTTGAGCTACCTTATAAAGAAGGTCGGGGGTCAAGGGTTGTTGAGAGGTGAAACTTTTGGTAGCTCGAAAGTGCAAGTTACGCATCTTTAATTTGCCAATAATACCATCATTTTTATCAAGTCTTGAATGGAGTTTCTCCTCAACACAAAAGGTTACTTCATTGTTTTAAGTTGGCCTCAGGATTAAAAATTAACTTCTTTAAATCTTGTATTGTAAGAGTGGGAAAAGGTGTGGATGTGGGGTTAGAATGGGCAACTGTTTTCAGGTGTAGGAACGCCTCTTTTTCTATCTCTTATTTAGGCATTCCTTTAGGTGCAAGACCTTGTTTTAAGGTGTTTTGGAACTTGGTGATCAAGAAAATTGAGAACTGGTTGGCTCTGTGGAAAAAAAGGTTTTTGTCGAAAGGCGATAGACTAGTGTTGATTAAGGCGATGCTCTCAAGTTTTTCGATATACTAAAAGTCTATTTTCAAGGTTTTGGTTTGCGTTGCAAATTCAATATAAAAAATTCAACGTTGTTTTTTTTGGAGTGACAAAATTGAAAAGAAGAAGTTGCACTTGGTGAAGTGGGACTTGGTTTGTAGGAATAAGAAGAATAGGAGTTTAGGTATAGGGAGAATTTTGGATAAGAATAAATGGCTTCTAGCTAAATGGATTTGGAGATTTGGCAATGAACATTCTTCTTTGTGGAAGAGAGTGATTTGTGCCAAGTATGGGGTGGAAGTGAATTGTATGAGATGGAATTGGCAAGGATTGGCTGCCAAGTCTTTTTTTGTGAAAGTTGTAGCTAATATTTTGAAGGAAGCTTCTCGGATGGCTATAATTATAGATAGGGGTGGGCACGGTTCGGTTCGGTTCGGTTCGGTTTTGGGCAAAACCGGATTGAACCGAAAATATTTCGGTTCATCCAAAATTGAACCGGTTTGAACCAAATAAGAAATGGCAACCGAACTGAACTGAACTGATTTTAATCGGTTCGGTTCGGTTCGGTTCAATTCGGTTTTGGGCCTAATGGGCCTTATGGGCTTAATCAATTTTTTAATATGTTTTTAAATTTGATAGGTTGTGGTCCACAAAAAAATTGCTGCCCAGTTTATTAATCCCTTGTGGGATTCAAATTTTTGGCTACAAAATTTAATAGTCCAAGCCCCAAAAAACTGAAATCAACCTTACTAATAATAAATAAAGCACTAATATTTAATTTATAATACATTCAAGACAATTTCAAATTTAATTGATAGTAAGACAGCATCCAAATGCAAAGTCCAGTTCAATTTTCAGAAATAAAACAGTCCACATACAATAACAGTCCAGTTCAATTTTCAATAACAGTCCACATACAATTTTCAATTTTCACAATTTTCAATTTTCACAATTTTCACAGACCACATACCAGTTCAATTTTCACAAATTTCACAATTAAAAACTCTAAATCACAAATGCAAAGTCCAAATAAAAATTACAATCCAAATGCAAAGTCTAAATAAAAATTACAGTCCAAATAAAAATTACAATGACTTTCTGAAATTGTGATTGGTATTTGAGATTCAAGAACTAGAAAGATGAGTGAGGCACCGTGCCTGCTCCATTTATAATTACCAAAGTTTATAAAATCCTGCACTCATAGATTCAGACAAGAACCAACCTTTTATAAAGAGAAACTTTATAAAAGAAACCCAAACAAAATGAGACAAGAACCAAGAACCAAACAAAATTGAAACTTTATAAGAGAAACCCAGACAAGAACCAACCTTTTGTTGAAGCAGTCAAGCAGATCGGATGAGTTGAAGAAGAGAAGATCGAACAGCAGCAGGTGGAGAAGTCGGAGGTTGAGCAGCAGGCGGTGGAGCAAATCGTAGGCGGCGCCGGCGGAGCAGAATGGAAGTTGAGAGCAGAGTTGAGCAGATCGCAGGTGGTGATGCTTTTCTAACGGGAGAAGAGAAGTTTGGTGTCTAGATTCAGATTTGAGAGAAGTGAGAACTCAAAGAGGAGAGGAGAAGTCTGACCGTCTGAGAGAAGTGGCGAATGAAAGAAGATTTAGGGTTTTTTATTTTTCACTTATATAGCCGGTTTAAACGGTTCAATCCGGTTTTAGAAAAGTCAAACCGGTTTAAACCGAAATGTTTTCGGTTTTCAACAATTTGAACCGGTTTAAACCGATTTCAACCTATGAACCGAACTGAACCGAACTGAACCGCTTTTTTCGGTTCGGTTCGGTTCGGTTCGATTCGGTTCGGTTTCGAACTTAGTGCCCACCCCTAATTATAGAGGATGGTTTGAAGGTGATTTTGGGTTGTGGAGACAAGGCTAGTGTTTGGGAAGAAATTCTAGTAGATTCTTTCCTTTTAAAAGAGTCTTTCCTTATAATTTATGTTGTGGCAGTGAAGAAGTAAGGTAGAGTTCAAGACTTTGGAATTTGGCAGAATAAGAGGTGGGTTTGGAATGTGAGACTTATGAGATAGCTTTTTGAGTAGGAATGTGATCAATGGAACTGTTTTACAACCTGCTTAGAGTGTGTGACAATTTAAAGATCAATTAAAGATGCTCTTGGCTGGTCTTTCAATCCATCGGGCATATCTTCATGAGTTCTTTTCGTCGTGAGCTGGAAGGTTCGACAACAGGTAATTCATTTGATTTTTGTCCAATATGTCAAGGTATTTGCCCACCCAAATTGGAGATTTTTGTGTGGCATGTTCTCAGAGAAAAGATGCTTGTTAGAGAGGTTCTAAAAAGATCTGGCATGCTTCAAGGAGATAAAGTTGGTTGTCTGTTTTGCAAGGTGGAAAAAGAGTATGTTAATCATTTGTTTTTTTTCATTGCCAATGGACTTGGAAGGTTTAGACGAATTACATGCTAAGGTGGGATGTGAGATGCTATTCTTTAAAGTCGTTAATGGACTAGTTTGAAACTTGGGCTGGTTTGTGTCCATCGAAGAGAAGTGAAAGAGCTTAGGGTTCAGTTTTTACGTTGTGGTGAGATGGTGTGGGAAGTGAGAAACCAACATATTTTTAAGGATTCGGAGGCAAATATAGCTCAAGTAGTTGACACGGTCATTTTTAGAATTGCTTCGAGAGACCCCATCACTTTGATGATTTAGAACTTAAAGGATCTTTGTGTAGAAACTAAACCAGTGAAGAAAACCAAGCTTGATGAGTGGATTCCGTCTACAAGTGAAGTCTTAAAATTTAATGTAAATGGTTTGACGAGATGTAAACCAGGCCTGCCCGTTATTGGTGGGGTGTTGAGAGATTGTAAAGGGAAAGTCTTGTGTTTGTTCTCTTTGCATGTGGGTATTCTTGAATCGAATTTGGCAGAGATATTAGCATCCATAAGGCTTGTCAACTATGTTCTTCTAAACCTTTTTTGGTGGGGCGTGATACTATCATAGTTAGTGACTTGAAGACGACGGTTTCATAGATTAATAAGGAGGGTTTCATTTGTCTTAATCACATCAACAATTTATGATATTCGAAATGTTTTGGGGATTTATTGGGAGGAATGGTGATAGTCTATAATTCTAGAGCCATTAATGCTTTTGCGAAAATATTGTGAAAATGGGGTCTAACATGTGTGGGGATTTAGTTGAGTGGGGCGATTGTTAACTCTCTATTGTGTTCTTGCTTTTGTTTTTCGTTGTTAGGTTCTTTTGTGCTTTTGGTTGGTGGCTTCGTCTATTATTTCTTCACTGCTAGTGATGATGTGTTTGTTATGGTGTTTGTTCCTTGTCTATTCAATAAAGTTGTTTATTGTTAAAAAAAAATATATATATATATAGGGTTAACACTGTCCTTAACATTCTCTTGCATTATTTAATGAATTGGTTGTCTTAAATGTCTAATAGGATTGGTTTGGTGAAATTGAACCCTAGCTATCCCATCATAAATCTTGAATCATTCTTGCTTGGTTTGACTTTAATTCTATTGAATTAATTAATAGTTGCCTTTAGTTAGTTTAATTTGTAGTTATTTGATAATCACATCACCTATTAATTTTTTTTCTTTCCAAATAGTAGTGTACCTAACATATTTCGGTACTTAGCATCTCAATCCCCGTTGGAACGATAATTTACTTTCACTATATTGTATGTGTTGGCTTCGTACGATTACGAGTAACTTTAGCCCGTGTCAATTTATGATGCTGTTGTCGGGGATTGTGCGCTTTGTTAATTTCAAAACCAATTAGGTTTATTACTACTTTGGATTTTTATTTGTGTTTTTGTTTAATTTATTTCAGGTAGGTTGTTCCTTGTATGCACCAACATACAAGGAGTAACAATTTGTGGTTTCTAGACTTCGATATGGAAATAGAAAAGTTGGCTCGTCAAAAAATAAAAGAAACAATAAATCGAGACGAAGCAAGAAATAGAGCTGCAATGGATCCTAATTTGAGAAGAAGCAAGGCCACAAAACGATAATGGTAGAGCATTGCGTGACTTTACAATGCCAATGATCGATCAAGGCACATTTTCCATAAGAAGACCGATGGTAGCCGTCAACAATTTTGAAATCAAGCCAACCATAATCCAGATGATTGTGACAATGATACAGTTTGGTGGTCTAGATAATGAGGATCCGAACACCCAAAAATGGGGTGTCAAATGATGCTATCCGGCTAAGGCTATTCTCATTCTCTCTATAGGATACATCCAAATCTTGATTGAATTCGTTATCTTCGGGCTCAATCATGACATAAGAAGAGCTCCTCCCATGTCATGATTGAGCCCAGCGGTAACAAGTTTAACCAACCTTTGACTTTATCCCATAGAAAGAAAGGGAATAGTCTTAGCCGGATAGCATCATCCGACACCCTATTTTGTTTGAAAGTACCAATAATATATCCTCTACGAACATCATCATGACAATTAATAGTATATGCCGTTATAGGAAAACGTAACCCCTGATCAGGTTCGAGAGCACCAGTATCAACATTTTTAACTTCAACTCTATTAGGTTTAGAAGCATGTTGATTCTCAATAATTGGAACATCAACATTTGATGGAGAAGCTATTTTACTTGATGATTGATTCTCATTTGATTTCGAGAATAAATCCAAAATATTTTTCTTTTGCTTTAATTTTTGATGATTTGACATAATAACCTACGTGTATATATATATATATACAGTCTTTCTATTATCAGTTCGAACTGACAAAAGTTATATCAGTTCCTTGTATGTTGGCTACTGGATTTAAATACTTTGACTGACAAGTGCATACAGCCAAGTCAAAGTATTTAAATCCAGTGGCCCACATGCAAGGAACTGATATAACTTTTGTCAGTTCGAACTGATAATAGAATTTCTGTATATATATATATATATGACTATAAATTATCAAAGAAAATGATATATGCATACACCGGATAAAGAGCATGAAAAATAAGTGTAGTAAACATGGACATTTATCAAGATTTTCTTTCTTCCAACTTCCAACTTTCAATTTATATATATAAATGGTTTACGAATAAGATGATATAAGAACAAGGGTGAAATTCATTTTCGTCCCTCTAATTTGACCTAATAACCAAACTGGTTCCCCGGTTTTCAGAATTATCTAGTTTAATCCTTCTGTTAAGATTTCCGTTGAAAAAGTAGAATTTGACAGGGTCAGAAGTTCAAATGACCATGCTGCCCCTTATAACTATTGAAATTAATTGAAAGACAAAAATGCCCCTCTTCAACCTAAACTATAACCATCACCATCATCTCTCTTTTTTAATTAAGAAAAAAAAAAAAAAACGAATCAACATGAGTTCATCACAATCATGCTTGCCCTCACCAAATCCATAACCAAACCCAAAACCTACAAATCAGAACCAACCCAGAAACCCACTAAATCCTCCACCTTCTAACACCAAAATCAAACCTAGATAACCCAACACAAGCACCCATGCTTGCCCTCACCAAATCAAACCGCACCACCATCGTCAAATATAACCACCAAGATCAAACAAAAACCAAAATCAAATCACCAAACACCTTCATCAGATTTCAAACCCCCTCATCAGATTTCCAAAAACCCTATAATCATCACAAACCCAGAAATAACCAAACCCCACCATCTCTCTCATTTGCAACCAACCTCTCTTACCTCTATAATCTTCCTCTTTCTCTATGGTCGTCTCTCTCCAAACAAACCCACCACCAACCATTAAATCTCGATCTATAAAAAAGGACACTGGATCTTCATGCGAGATCGAGAAGGAGAGAAAAAAAAGACGAATGCAAATGCAAGATTGAGTCGAGTTGAAGATGAGATGCAATAAAAAGATAGATGCAGATGCGATGAGAAATGAAGGGTTTGGATTGGGGGTGGTGGCATTGGTTGGTTTCGATTTTGGGTTCTCAATTGGGCTTCAGTGGTTGATGGTAATGGTTTGGTGTTGGAGAATGAATTGGGTGTTGGAGATTGGAATTTGATGATGGTGGTTTGGTGTTGGTCACTGGAATTTGACGATAATGATGGTTTGGTGATAATAATGGTGGTTTGGTTTGATGGGACCGAAGACTTGTTTTAAAAATATATTACAAGTATATTTATTATTATTATTATTATTATTATATATAATTCTTAATTTCTTAATATTTTTTGTAAAAAAAATTCTTAATATTAATTTTTTATTTCAATAATAGGTTAAATAATATTTTTTTTGTTTGCTTTGTAATTTTTTTTAATATTTTTTTAATATATTTTTTAAAATTTTTATAATATTCTCTTTTTAATTCTTTTCATTTTTTATTTTATTTTATTTTATTTTTGTAAATATTTATCTTTTAATATTTTAATATTTATCATTTAAATTAATTTGTAAAATACCAATATACCCCTTGGTCAGATAAGATTCTAGAACCTCTAATGTTGTTTTACCCTCGTTGACCTGACAGAATTCTAAGAAACCCTAACAGAATATGACGGTAAGGACCAAAATACAAATTCTTGGAAACTAGAGGGATATGTTAACATAATACTGAAAACCGAGGGACCAGTTTGACTATTAGATCAAATTAAAGGGACAAAAATGAATTTCACTCTAAGAACAATGATGACCGGTGGCAAGCAGGCAAAGTCACAAACTCAATTAAAAATCATCCAAATAACATGAAATATATAAATATTTTTTTTATAAATAATTTAATTCTACATCTATAAATCTCATCATCTCTTACATGAGTACCTGACTTGAGATGAGACTCAATTGTTACAGCTTGTAGATAGTGAATATGTTTCATTCAACCAAAATCATATAAAACAATCTAATTTCTTATAACCAAACACTTTCTAATGGTGAGAATAACTAAAAAAAAATTGGTAACAATTTTAGAATTACAAATTAGAGGATTTTCGTAAAAACCGTAAAAACTAAAAATGTGGTGTATTGAGTACAAAAGATAAAATTATTACAAAAATCAAACAAAGAGAAAGGAGGAAAAAGTGAAATTTTTTTACCTTGGCTGTTGGATTGGAGATGTCAGATGTTGAATTCGGTTTAGAAATGTTCAATTTGGTTTTAAAAAAAGGAAAACGGTGTCCATGTGTAATTAGATTTAGTTTTTAACTTGTTTCTCTTCTAGAGGAGTTGTATTTTGGTTAAATATTACTGTTGACGGTGATTTTTCGTGGTCACCCAGTCAACGATTTGATTTCAGTTTATACTACTTTATGAATGAGAATGATTGAAAACAAAGAGAATAATAAACATAATTACGTGGTAAAACTCCGATGACTGGAGAAACATCCACGGGTTGTTGCCTCAGCAACGAAGTAAAATCCACTATGAAAAACTGTTACAAAATATTGTGCTCTGATCTCTCTTTCTAATTCTTGCTTTTTTTATTTTATTTTGTGTGTTACAGGGGTATTTATACATAATGTTACTAGAGTTTGTGGGTGCCGCTAGGGTTTGGTGTCGTGGTGCCCAAGTTTTGGGCGATTGTCCAGTCCTAGACAGATTCTGTTTCTTTCTTGAGTATAACATGTTTCCTGATTTAGCTGAATCGGAGTTTGGGCTGGATTCTTTCTTCTCTATTTATGGGAAACTTGTTTGTTTCCTTGTTAAACTCTAGGGATCCGCACCGTTGTTTATTGTGGGGATGCTGGTTGCTGATTCTGCCCATGTTTGGGACGTGAATGTTGGTGACTATCTTTTTTATCGAATCCCGAGCATGCCCGAGCAGGCTTTGCTGCCCGAGCCGATTCTCTCCGTTTGTGATCGGGCTGCTTTAGTTTTAGTCGAGTAATGTTCCCTTGGGGGATTTCTGCCCATTCGAGTTGACTTCTCTTGACTCCTGCTTATGTGGCTTCTTATGGTGATGACATGTCATTTGTGATGATTTTTACCTATAACAATTACTATTTGAATAGTTGGGCCTAGTAGACCCGAAACTAAGTAAAGTGTTTGGACTAAATGAGTTAGAATTTTATATTTGGGCTGAAAAGAAATGTCCTGAATATTTGGGTTGAAAAAAATAGAAAGTATAAATTAATTTAATACATAATATATATATGTAATTTTTTTATTTTTGTTGAAAATTTTGGACCGGGCTATAGCTAGGGATGACAATTAAACCCGAACTCGTGGGATCCGCCCGAACCCAACCTACTTAAAGAGGGTTTGGGTTGGGATAAGTGTACCCGTGAGTGGGTTTGGGTTTGAAAATTGTACCCTTCACGGGTTCGGGTATGGATTTGGAAAAAAATTCATACCCGAACCCGTGTACCTGCGAACAATAAAAATGATATAATATTTTATTATTTAAAATATTATAAATTTAAACTCCAATAAAAACTTTTTAATTATATAGAGAATAAAATGTAAACATTTCAATCTATTAAGTGTTTTTATTCTTTAAAATTATAATATTTCATATATTTAAATAATATAGAAATAATTTTCAAAAAAAAAATTTTTGGCGGGTTCGCGGGTTTTACCTGTGTACCCGCTTGTTTGACAAGTTCGTGGGCGAGTTTGGGTGTCCCCCAAACCCGCGGGTAAAACCCGAACCTGTTTATTTTTGCGGGTTCACGGGCGGGTTTGGTAGACACAAAATTTCACGGGTTTGGGTTTGAGTTTGGATTTTGCCAAACCTGCCCGAACCCGCCACATTGCCATTCCTAGCTATAGCCCGTTCTAGTTAGACCTGACAAGGTTCCGGATCGAACCGTGGAACCGGAACCTGAACCGAATTTTCATATTCTAATATAATTTTTTTTCCTTTACCAAAAAAGTGGGCCCATGATAATTCCAGTGCATAATATTTTAATATAAATTGAAAAAAAGTAACATTCAAAACTACAAGGACTGATATATTTATTCTTCAAAAACGGGAACTGAAATTGATGATAGTTTAATCAATAGGTACCGTTTGGAAATTTTACCATTGTCTCATATATATAGAGACTAGAGAGAGGGGAATAAGCAAACAGGTGTGTCGTTCTAGCTGAAGAAGCAAGCAGTCTTTTTCTTATTCAGCGAGTGAAGCAGCAACTGAAGAAGGAGAAGAAGAAGAGATGGCAGAAAACGGACGCATACGGTCATCATCGGACGAAACCGTAATAAAGTCACCGTACGACAGGAGACTCTACAGAATCATAGAGCTCGACAACGGTCTCTCTGCTCTCCTCGTTCACGATCCCGAGATTTACTCCGACGACGCAATTGGCAATTCCAAAGCCCTACAAAACAATACCGAAGACGAAGAAGACGAAGACGACGATGATTACGAATCCGCAGACGACGAGGACGACGACGAAATGGATGAGGACGAGGATGAGGAGGAAGAGGAAGAGGAAGAGGAAGGGAAAGAAAAGAGAGATTCTTCTTCACAGACGAAGAAGGTTAGGTTTTTTAATCTTTTGTTTTCCGAAAGCTAGGAAATTGATTAATTGTTGAAGTTGAAGGGATATTCTTCGTTTTATCTTTATTTTTCGATTGGATTTTTGAGTTTTCGAAAGTTTGGAAATTGAATTGGTGTGTGTTGTGAAAATTTGTAGGCGGCTGCAGCAATGTGTGTAGGAATGGGAAGTTTTTTGGATCCTGTCGAGGCCCAGGGACTGGCTCATTTTCTAGGTTCGATCGTTATATAGCTTTGCAGTAGTGTAGTAGTGTTGTAATCTAGCTTCATTTTTACCCATCTTAATTTTAATGAGCTGAGATTGTCTATTGTCTATTTGTTTTTCGTTTTTCACAGAACACATGCTCTTCATGGGGAGTACTGAGTTTCCTGACGAAAATGAGGTTTGTGAGCTAAAATCAGTTTTATTGAAAAAGTTAAAAGGAGCATAATTTTTGTCATTTGGGTGTATGATTGTAGTCAACTATAATTTGCTTGAATCTCATGATTTTCATTTTATTTAATTCAAAATGTTATGCATACTTCTTTATCTGTGTCTGAGTAGTGAGGTTTTTGTGATATACTGATATGGATGGCCTACAAGTTTGACTCTATTCTGTGCTAGTATGATAGTTATTTGTCCAAGCACGGAGGCTCATCAAATGCATACACGGAAACTGAGCATACTTGTTACCATTTTGAAGTCAAACCAGAGTTTCTTAAGGGTGCTTTAATGAGGTAGATTCTGATTTCTTTATTCATAGAATTCTTGGAACTGAATTACTTAGATTGTAGCCCTGTTTTTTCCTCCTTTAATGCCTTTTCACAGTGGTGTTGAGCAGCATTGCTCTCTTGCTTTCTGTTTTCCCAATTCCATGTTTATGAAACATGTACAATAATGATATTTATGTTATGAACAATAATCTAAACTTAGAGTTGTTCTTTTTGGAAAAATGTCTTTCTTTAAAGTTATTTAGATTTGTTATGTTTCCTTTAGATGTCTCTTTTTTTCCCTTTCATAAATCACATTTTGCCAATACCTGATTTAGTACATACAGGTCTGTTATACGTATTTTCATTGATGTCTAATCTAATGAATAATTATGCTTCACACAATGTATGTTGCTATTGCAATATGTGTGGTTAAGTAGCATGATTCTGACCCCATACTTTTAAATATTGTAATAGTATAAACCGAATCAGTCTTTTATAAATCCCTTAATACATAGCCGTCAGATGCTGCCTAAAACAAACCTCAGGATCCTTTTGGATATTTATGTCGGTCCTTTGCATTATCAGATTTTCTCAGTTTTTTATCTCACCCCTCATGAAAATGGAAGCCATGGAACGTGAGGTACTTGCTGTAGATTCAGGTATTTAAACTCTTGCCCAGTACAGTGGTTTTTTCCTCTTAATCAAGAGCTTCATTTTAATTTGGTTCAGTTATAAATTTCATTGGGTTGGTTACCTATTCTTTGTTGCAATTGTATATCACAATATGAACCAAAATGGACAATAGAATTTAACCAGGCTTTGCAAAACGATGCTTGCCGCCTTCAACAACTTCAATGCCATACATCTGGAACTGGTCACCCTTTTAACAAATTTTTTTGGGGTAAGCTTGCTTTCATTGGTTCCAATTTGTTGAAAATATTATCCAAGTGTTTATGTGAGTGAAATGTCTTTTATTCTGACATGTAAGGGAATAAGAAGAGCTTGTTTGATGCAATGGAGAAAGGGATCGATTTGCGGGAGCAGATTTTGAAATTGTACAAAGACTTTTACCATGGTGGACTAATGAAGCTAGTTATCATCGGAGGAGGTACAGTTTTCCTTTTGTAATTCTCCATAATATGTAATATACTGCTAAGGGTGTGCTTGGATGAGAGAGAATGGAATTGGTATCGGGAATTTTAGTTATGTTACTGAATTCCTCTATCTTGTTGCCACTTTAAGTATCGATGTTGTTTATAAATAATATTGAATTCTGTTGCCTTTGAAGAGGTATTCTTAACAAATGAAATGAGGGTGTCAGAGTGAAATGGGGATGCATACCAAAGTGAAAAGCATTTGTTGGTGGATATGGGAATGGTAATGAGTTGTCGTGTAATTAGCCATTGGGATTGAGTTGGCAGCATGATAGCGCATTGTTTTAATGATGCCAACTGTCTGGTTTGTGATTTAATGGGGTGCACTGGCAATATTATACTGGTGCTGGTGACGGCCTAGGGCTGAGAGTTGAAGCTTTTCAAGTTGTTGTTAGATGTGGTGGTGGCAACACCTCTTCTCTATTATAAAGCTTTTGACCAATCTGATGGTCAAGTAGATCAATTCCTTAAAGGTTTTGATCTCGGACTCTGTTAATCATGGATCTTGTGAATTAAGGAAGTCTTGGATCAGTTATTCACTAAACCACACCTCGGCATTTCCTTCGATAACTGTCTAGCTGGTCAGATGATTATGGATGGCCTTCTCTCTCTCTCTCTCTCTCTCTCTCTGTTTTAGTCTCTCTAGGACATAATTCTGTTAGAAACGTGTGGAATATATTCTTTAAACATACTATGTTGGGTCGCTTTTGTGTGTTAAGTTTTAAAAGTGGTTTTACCATGCTTCTTGTGGTAGAAACTGAAGGAAATTTCTGAGAGGCAATTGTATGCTAAATATGTTTGTCCTGATAATAATGCTTGCAATTGCTGCAGAACCACTGGATACACTTGAAAGCTGGGTTGTAGAATTGTTTTCCA